>JARHVA010001150.1:3205000-3813255 GCA_037957365.1 Torreya grandis | reverse complement strand
ACCGGTCTGCGTCTGTAGAAAAGATAACTCCTTTGCTCAAGTAACTATTATAACTCTCTTGATAAAGGATTAAAAAATATAAGCAATAATAGGATAAGATATGGGAACAAAATCCCAAGAAAATAATAATTGACTATGGTTAGTTGGATACTAATAATAAAGAGTGGGTTGTTGGTATAGTGGCTTCTTTCTCCAAAATTGTGTATTTTAACCATAAAAATGATCAAAGATGGGTAAAAAACATTAAAAATTATAATTATATGGGATAGTGTTATGTAGAGCTTGAATAAAATAATATTAAATATAAAATTAGGTTATAAAATTCATAAAAAAAATTAATATACTTTTGGAACAAGAAAGGGGGTTGTAAGGGTGAGTTTAACTGGTGATTAACTAATGTAGGAACATCAAGGTAAAAAAACATCATTTTTATGTTTTAGTCTATTGAAGGTCAATTTTTTTTCAAAAATAGATGTCAAGGTGATTTAGGGACATTATTAGGTCCATTTATGTCCTTAGAGTCCATTTGGGGTTATATAAGTGTGTTAAGAGACTTCTAGATGCTTTCCCTCCAAAATAAGGATTTGAAAATTTTAAATAATGTATTAGATCTAAGAGGGACATTCAGTGTGTTTGAATTATTAAGAGATAAAAGTTGGTTTATGGGGTTATTTAAATCATGAGTAAGTATTTTAAGTACAGTTCATGTTTAGTACATGGAAAAAGGCATTTTGAGTCAATACAAGATTATCCTTATACATTGAGGTTAGTTATGGACAAGAAGTGGATGTAATTTCCAGGCAAGATCCTACATTGAAAATGGGAAAACAAGAGTCATTTTAAGATATAGATGGAATAAAATATAAAGGTGGGTGGTCTCTAATAAGAAGAGGAAAGCAAAGAAAGGAAAATGTTTTCAAATCCTCAATAAATTGAATAGGTCCATTTATGAACTGATGTAAATTAAAGGTTGAAACAATGAATAAAGATAAGTAAAACATTGTGTTTTATCTATTTTAATATTTTGTATATTTATATTTGATAAAATTTCTATTTTTTAAATGAAACTTGAAGGCCATTTATACACATACTGTGTATATCTATAGGTTTGGACCAAATAAGGTGAATCACAGACCAACATAAGTATACTTATGTGTTTTATAAAATTGGTGAATAAAATTATAATCATAAAATTAATCCATATTAGTATTATATTGTAATATACCATCAAATTTGTGTAATAATATTGTAATGTGAGAATATCAAGCTAAGATTTTTTTGTTATTCAAAACCCCTACTGACTATGTTATAGGCAAGAAATAAGATATTGAGTTTTGGTCTAAATATTTAAACCATCAACATATTGGTAGAGTGATTGATAAGAGGTAACAAGGGTAGTTTTATTAGTTGTTTTATGGAAGTATTAAGATAAATATAGATACATATTCTTGATTTCACTTTGTTTACACAGTCAAAGAATCTTGCACATGCCCTATTTTGGATCTAATGGAGTCAAGGGTCTAACTTGAGAATGGAGTGGTGTATGTTTTGTGTTGGCAAGGATAGAATATAGTTTTGGTTACATATGATAAATAGTAATTTTATATATAATATTTATCATAAGGTAATACCCTATTGGTTTACATTCTCACAAACCCTTATCTCATAATAAGATATAGGGAAGAACCCTATTTTACATAGTTGGACCTAAAAAAATGAATTTAAGTTCAAATTAATGTATTATAAATTGTATCCATTAATATGTAAATATTAAATACAAGGTAATATTCCTTAATAATATATTTTATATCTTTTCTAATTACTCAGATAAACACATGACTGTGTTGGAATCTTGTTAATTCAGTAAACCCTATTTCTTGCCATTAACAATGAGAGGTTGAAGGTTACTTTTATAAAAGATAATTTGGTAATGATGTTGGTGGAAATTATTATTTTTATTAATCATATTTAAACCAAAAAATTCCCTTGGTGAAGCTATCATACTCCTTTAAGGAGAAAATCCTTATGTAGACTATGCATAATTAACAAAAGTTCACAATTTGAACTAAATTATCATTGTTAAAAGTATGGAATGGTGGGATGATGGAATATAATCAATTGTAAAAGTTTTAATACATAAATATAGGTATAAAATAACTTATTTGGGCATTTTAAACTCTATATATCTTGAGACATGGAATTTTATGTGGTCTCATTCTATGCAGGAAGATGCAAACCCTAGGATTAGAGTTTTGAGATTTAAAGGACTTTACACCTTTATAAATTAATGAAATTTTGTAATTTGGTCAAATTAAAAAATTCATAAATATTATGATGGTTTCATATTGGTATGGACTGCACGAGTATGGATTTGGCACAATGGTCTTAGAATAGGCCTAATTAGGCCTAAAAGGGAGTGGATTTAGAAAGAAGGTGATAACTAGAGAAAGAATTAGGTCATAAAACTTTATGCACACCTTAAAAGATATGCATGAATCTTGAATAGGTGATTATATCTTGATAATAAAGCCTATTTTTATCAAATAAAGTAAATTTTCTTAAGGAAGGGCTACAAGTTTTGAATGTGCATTATGACTTTGAGATACAAGAAATAGTAGTAAAGAGTATGTGATTTTTTTAAAGAGGTATGTTAATTTATGATGAGATCCTTTAAGACCATTTAAACAATAATAATGGTCATTTAAATCATAGTTATAGTTTTTTTCTTTGAGACCTATGGTATGGTAATTTAATACAAACACAAAAGCAAGAATCAAAGATGAATGGATAAAATAAGATATAAAGTGAATATCAATGTCATACAATAAGATTATTACTCATGAAGAGGTGTTTTTAAGACTAATATAAAATAGGTAATTTACTAAAAAGGATTTAAAATCCCAAGGAACTAATATAAAGAGTGAATTAGACATGGAACATTAAAGATCAAATCATACAAGAATAATGACCTGTTGGATTGGGAACCAAATAAGGATGATAACAAAGAATTCTCCTCCAATGCTCTGTATCATTTTGTATTAGATCCATGTTAGGTATGATTGGGTAAAATTGTGTTTTGATTTATTTACAATTTTTTTATTTGAGTATAATTCATAGTGCCATGAGGTATGCATGAGGAGTAACCTTACAAGGTATTGAGGGAGAAGAGGATAATGCAAGTCTAATTTGATAAGGTCAACATAGAGAAGGATAATGTTGATAAAGAGATAGAATAAATATATAACCCCAAAGTACTTTGAGATGGACAAGAAGGTAGTCAAGAGAAGGTTAGGAAAGAGAGAGAGTAAAAAGAGAGAATTGATTCTCCAAGAGATAAGAGAGGAAGTAAAGACTCTAAAAGAGATTCAAGAGAGTTAATAAGAGATCCTAGAGAGAGGACTCAAGAAGATTAAATGACCAAAATAGGTCTAAGAGGCAAGGTTGATAAACTTTCTAAGAAGTAGGTATAAATAAGCCTATAAGAGAAAGAATAATGGAGGAAATAGATATAAAAAGAGAAGTGGCATTTATAAGAAAAGAATTGGGGGAAAGTATAGAGAGGATAGAGATCATGATGCAGCTTATAAGAGAACATGAAATCTAATGGATTTACTATAATGTGAGAAGAAAATTAAAGTGGCCACTACGTCACTTGTAAGAAGGAGATGGCACAAGAAAGGTGTCTTGAAATATGAGAAGAAAGAGAAGGCATCCTGAATAGGAAAGAAAAGAGAGATATTGCCAAGTGAGACATAAGAAAAAGAGGTATAAAAGATATTTCTCATTGAAGAGAACAAGAAGGAGAAAGAATTTATAATAATATCACATAAAGATGAAGATAAGAAGATAATATGGACAATGTGTATGCTAAAGATATTCAAATAGAATATGTGGTATATAATTTTGTATGCTAACTTTGCTTTTGAGTTTGTGTTTTTACGTATGAAGACAAGATTAATGAAGGCCAAGCATGAGGCATTTATGAAGAATAATGGTACAAGAGTATCACCTATAAAATGGAAATAATATTACAAAGATAAATAACCTCTTGAAGAAGACAAAGTGAAGGATATTTAAGGTATACTACATGTAGAATATAATGAGAAAGAGGAATACTATGAAACATTTTCAAGCCTAGTACCTAAAATAAGAGAATAAGAATTCATAGAGGATATAAAATTCACTCATGAATACATGGAGAAAGACATGAGCTTGTATCAACTACCATTGGAATTAAATGATTGTATGAATGTTGAGTTTGATTTCATATATGAAGGCAAAGCTAATTTTTAGATTGAGGAAAGGAAGGATATATTTCAACCCTCATGGAGAGCACAACAGTATGGATATATATGGCCTAAGTGGCTGAAATAAATAGGTATGGATAATAAAGGGAAGAACCTCAAACAAGAGTTCAAGCAAGGCAAAATCATTGGTGGAAATCACACACAAGAATAAAAGCAAAGCACAAAAGGCAAAGTGTAACAAGTTGACATGATAGAGAACAAAAGCATGAATCATGAAAGAGGTGAAATTAGGAACAAGCGGAAGATAAATAAGGTTTAAGGAAGAAAATGGGTGATAAATAATATAGAAAGAGGATAAGTGGACCATTTGTCAAGTGTACTCTAAGATATCATGAAGGTTGAAGAAGATGATAAGCCTACAAATCAAGAAAAAGAGATGGAGCAAGAAAATCAAGAAAGTGAAGGAAAGGTATACACATATAAGCACATATAAGGTGAGTATTCATTATTATTATTTTTTAAAGTGTTGAATATGATGATGCATATGAATTTTATTCCAATGATGAATAATTTTTGTATATGGAAACCATGGTATTGATGAATGGATGTGTAGCAAAGCAATGTGAGGAAGAAGCACCTCAAAGAGTGATTGAGAATAATGGTATACAGCATGAAGAGTCTGATATAAGATAAATTAAAATCTGCCCAAACAAGTGAAGAATAAGGTGAGCCAAAATTTGATGAGTCGTATGAAGAGTTAGATGCATTCAAGTTGAAAGAGGAATTGAGAATGATATAATACATGTTTATTGAATTCAAGAGGCTAAAAATATATGAGTTATAGTAGGTATAATTCAAATATTAACTCTAAGAAACACCAAAAGAGGATCATCAAGAGAAAGCACAAAAAATTATGCACACAAAGATGCAAGCAAATGGAAAAGGAGAAACTACACAAAGTAAGTTACTTAATTGGAAAAGATAAATATGAGTTTTCATTTTATAAAAATGGATATGGGAAGCCAAAAAGAGGAAAAATAATATTTTACTATGATGAGAATGAGTGGAATAATAAATTTCACTTGCATAGTGAGCAAGTTGAGAGTAAGGAGCATCAAAATGTGAAGAAGATTGAGGAAGAGGTATAAAAAGTAAGTGTATAAAATAAAATGAAAAAGGATGAGATGCATGAGAAGACATTAGAGCCTAATGAATAAGATGAAATCATGAACAAGAAGAAAAAATATCTAGACAAGCTAAAATCAATCAAGATTCATGAGGAAGAAAATTGTGAAACAAGAAAGAGGAAAGAGAATAAGGTCTATATAATTGTAGTTGAGTATGATGGAAACAAAATTAATTTGGAAAATATGGAACATATAGTAAATAAGGAGTTACATTAGCTATATCACTTCTTAGAGATAGACGATGCATGGATAAGAAAGTTGGACAAATCTACAAGGAATAAATGCAAGCATTTAACAAATACAAGGGAGAAAGCAAGAATGAATAACACTAAAGTGTGAAAGACCCTCAGAATATAAATTATAAAGAAAAGAATAAATTTATAGGCTCAATTTTTTTCCCTCTTGGGGAGTATGATGTAGGAGCATTAAGGCAAGAAAACATCATTTTTGTGTTTTAGTCTATTAGAGGTCAATTTTGGTAAAATTTAGATGTCAAGGTGTTTGAGGGATGTTATTAGGTCCATTTATGTCTGTAGAGTCCATTTGGAGTCATATAAGTGTGTTAAGTGACTTTTAGATGTTTTCCCTCCAAAATAGGGATTTGAAAATTCAAATAATATATTAGATTCTAAGAGGGACATTTAGAGTGTTTGAAGTATTAAGAGAGAAAATTTGGTTTAGGGAGTTATTTAAATCATGAGTAAGGATTTTAAGTAAATTTCATATTTAGTACATTGAAAAAGGCGTTTTGAGTCAATACAAGATTACCCTTGTACATTGAGGTAGTTATAGACAAGAAGTGGAGTTAACTTCCAAGCAAGATCCTACATTGAAAATTGGAAAACAAGAATCATTTTGTGAGATACATGGTGTATAGGAGAAATGTGGTGGCCTATAATAAGGAGGAAAGTATAGAAAGGAAAATGTTTCCAAAATCCTCAATAAATTGAATAGGTCCATTTATGAACTGTATGTAAATGGAAGTTTGAAATAATGAATAAATATAAGTAGAACTTTGTGTTGTACTATTGTAATATTTTTTGGATTGATATTTTCATATATTTCCATTATTTAAATGAACCTTGAAGGCCATATATACACAAACTATGTATATCTACAGGTTTAAACTAAAGAAGGTGAATCATAATCCAAAGTGAGTATATTTGTGTGTTTTATAAAATTGGTGAATATAATCCAATAATAGAATAAATCCTTGTTAGTATTGGATTGGAATAGACCCTCAAATGGGTGGAATAATATTTTAATGTAATAATCTCATGCTAAGAGTTTTTGTTATTCAAAACCCCTATTGACTATGTTATAATCAAGAAATAAGAGATTGTGTGTTGGTCTAGAGATATAAACCATCATCATGTTGGAAGGGTGATTGATAATAGGTAATAAGGGTAGTTGTATTAGTTTTTTTTTTAAAGATTAAGATAAATATAGATACATATTTTTGATTTCACTTTGTTCACATAGTCAAAGAATCTTGCACATATCTTGTTTTGGGTCTAATGGAGTCAAGGGTCTAACTTGAGAATGGAGTGGTGTATGTTTTGTGTTAGAAAGGATAGTATATAGTTTGAGTTAAAAATTATAAAGGGTAAGTCCATAGAATAGTTATCATAAGGTAAGACCCTGTTGTTTTACATTCTCACAAACCCTTATCTCACAATAAGATACATGTAAGAACCCTATTTTACATAGTTAGACCTAGAAGAATGAATGTAAGTTCAAATTAATGCATTAGATATTGTATATATGAAGATGGAAAAATTAAAGACAATGGAATAAGACTTAATGCTAGATTAGATATCTTGTTATTTACTCAGATAAACACATGCCTATGTTGGAATCTTATTAATTTAATTAACCATGTTTCTTGTCATTAACAATGAGAGGTTGAAGGTTATTTTCCTAGATGATAATTTGGTAATGATGTTGGTGTAAATTAACATGTTTTGGAAGCTTATTAAAACCCAATAATGCCCTTGGTGAAGCTATCAGACTCTTGAAAGGAAATAATCCTTATGTAGACTATGCACAATTAATAAAAGTTCATAGTTTGAATGAATTTTCATTGTTAAAAGTATGGAATGGTGGGATGATGGAATCTAATCAATTTTACAAGTTTTATGACATAAATATAGGTCTAAAAAAGTGTTTTGGGCATTTTAAATGCAATATATATATTGATATATGTAATTTGATGTGGTCTCAATCTTTGTAGGAAGATTCAAACCCTAGGATTAGGGTTTTGAGCTTTAAAGGAGTTTACACCATTAGACATTCATGAAACTTTATAATTTGGTGAAATTTAGCTGATTTGTTATTTTTTAGGAATAATGGAGTTTTATTCCTATTTAATATACAAGTTTGAGTAAGATATATTAGTAAATAATATTCGTAGTTAAAGCTATTATTGATTTGTGAAATTAAATTGTAATTAGACCTTTTCTAAAAATAGCAGTGAGAGAGAGAAAATTAAAATTTACTTATTCAACACTGTTTAGATTGAGATAGGGTTTATAAATTTGTGTACAAGATTGGGAAATTGTTGCAAACAAGATCCTAGACTTCATTTTTTGATTGGATAGGAGTGCTGGAATTAGACACCCTATGTCATGGTGTTATTATCCTCTGGTGTTGTCTTAAATATCTAAACTTTATGAGTTTTTCTCATCTGTTCAATATGAGCCTTTGTACCAAAT
Organism: Torreya grandis; assembly: GCA_037957365.1. Lineage (NCBI taxonomy): Eukaryota > Viridiplantae > Streptophyta > Pinopsida > Cupressales > Taxaceae > Torreya > Torreya grandis. Next base: position 3,805,107 of record JARHVA010001150.1, on the reverse strand, counting down.
TTTGGGGGTTAGAAGTGAATAGTGCTTGTTATGGGTCTATTTTAGTCTTCAATACATGTATCCATCTACACACATGCAAACAATTAATACATCAAAATCAAAAGGGGAAAATATTGGGTTAGGGGAAGAATGATCACATGATCTAGAACCCATATTGTTCTAACCACTACCTACATTAACCCTCAAGCTAACTTCTTAGATCAAATTTAGTTCTCCCTTACAAAATATGCATAATCAATGTGCATGATAAATGAAAGAATGACTTTCACCTAGGCCCTTCTTTGATCAATCATGCAAGTCTATGTGTGATGTAAAGAAGCTGAGATATACTATTGAATAATTTTTAGTATGTTTAATCTACTAAAGTAGTAAGTGCTAGAGATAAAATTCCTTGTGTAGTCTTTTATATAGGAGACTCATTATTTCAAAATTGGGAGCTGTATTTGTATTGGTAAACATTGGGAAACTTAGGAATGAAGCAAAGAAAAGGGGTAAGACCCATCCAACAAAAAAAATTGACCATTTAGGCTGAAATTATCTTTGGACAAGAGTGTTATAAACTAGACACCTTGGGTTTTAGCATTATAGTCCAATCCTAATGTTCTTGCCATATAAGCTAGAGACTAAGGGGATGGAATGAGCATGGAGAAATTAACTTGGTTGAGGTGAAATCACCATTTAAAAGGCTTGAGGTGACTGGGAATGGGTAAAAAGGTGACTTAAGCTTAGAAATAGACCCAAATGAATAAAATGAAAGACATGGCCAAATGTGAACAAAGCTCATATTTTCTAGTCAGAGTCTCCTATAAAAGGACTATGAAAAGACATGATATGTGTGGTTACTTGACCTATTGAGGGTGTATGCATTTTCCCCCTTTAGTTATAGTGATGTAATGAAATTAAATACTAGAGTAAAAGAAAGAAAGAAGATGCATACTTGAACTTACCTATGTGGTGATAAGTGTGATAAAAAGGGTCCAACTTCCTAGCTAGGGAAGTGGATAGACAACTAAATAGTGCCTATAGAAAGAAAGAATCCCTACAATAGATACCCCTATACTAAATTTGAATAGTGCATGGAGAAATAAGGAATCCCTAAAATGGATTCCCCTTGTACTGAATCTGAATGAAAAATGAAAAATGCTCAAAGGCCTAAAAATAATGTCTACCCTCTATCCCACATAAAATCATGTAATATGGAATGTGTGTATAATATTTTTATGTTATGAAGAACAAGATTTGTCATGCCCCAACTCTAAATAATCTAAACTAGAAATGAGAAATGTTTAGATGTCCAAAACTAATGTTTACCCTCTATCCCACATAATCTCTTAGGTCTGAGTAATGCTATGAACCAACCATTATAGGTGATTATATGGTCCAACCTAGTGACAACTTGGGTATGCCTAGGTATAATCTAAAAAATCTAGTAATTGTGTAATAAAAATGGCATGTCTTGCCATTCTAATTTGTATAATCCTAGATGATGAAGAATATGAACATCTATGCCATGCCCCCAAATCTAGTTTATGAGTTATATATCTATACAGTCTGGTAATCTATATAACCACATGTGAAATGATCTATCATGTCATGTCTCATGTGAAAAAACTAGAGATCAAAATAATGTGTTCTGCACTATGTTTATAATCTACTATCTAGTCTATAATTGTTTCATGTTGTATGAAGTTGTATGTGTGAGACATGTATTGATGTACATACCCCCAAATATGACATCTAGTCTAAATCTATATCAAAGTCACTATGAATCCATATGATCTAAACCATTGTGTATCTAAGTAATCTATGTATTTATAAATTGAAGGTATGTCCCTTTGAATGTCCTAAGTAATGTTGAATGACCCATGTAATTTGAATCACCATATATCTTGACCAATCAGGGTTGAATTTGATAATTCTAACTATTGGAGTTATAAGAACCATGGTGTATCCAAATATGAGAGTGGATAGGTGTGTTTGGTAATTGTATAAAAAAGAATCATAGAAATCATGCACCCTTTTTGGGGAGAGGGGTGAAATTTGTAATAGAGGAGGTTGAGCCAAAAGTGATGACTAGTGGAGCAATGTTAGGAACAAGGTTGGTATAGTTTGGATTGATTTGATAAGTTGATTGATTTTTTAGACTAAGTTATTTGAAAGTTGAATAAGTTTTTATTGATGAGGACCAAGTTGTATAAAAGTTGAACAAGTTGTTATCATTGATGACCAATTTGTATGTTTGGGTATGAAATAGGTATATATATGTGTGTGTGACATAATAGTCAAATGATGTAATAAGAGATTTAGGTTTGATATATATTGAAGACATTGTCATCACGGTTCCATGGAACAAAATGGTTTATAAAATGGATTGATTCTTGATTCATTTTTGCATTAACTAGTTTGAGATTTAGATCTCTAGGGTAGGAGATATTCCAAGGAGATGAGCACCTACCATGACCTAATTTAAGAATTTGATATCTTAGATTGAGGCTAGTGGAGAGATTACCCTATGAGTAGCTAAAATGTGTGATTTAGGCCTACTTAGAAGCTTGATTTTTTATGATTTTGAGCTATTTTGAAGATTTTAAGAAAATTTTAATAGGTTCAACACTCATAACCTTCATTTATAACTTTTGTCCAAGTTCTAGAACTATTATCTAGGTTACATCACTCTTATCCAATGTTGTTGTCATGTACCCAATGTTGTAGTCTTAGAGGCTAGCTTTTTTGGGCTAATGCTTAGTTTATTTACTATAATTTTGCTTGGTTATTAGTTTGGCATGTTTGACTGATATTCATGATATTTTCTAGTGTTTTATAGGGTGAGTTATGGATGAAGGAGTTCCATAGAGGCCAAGTGATGGAGACTCTTAGATTGTTACCTTTATCAACTGATGAGAGGGTTGTGATGGATAGGGCAGGGCTAGGTCATGTGTGTGACCTAGGCACTATGCATTGGGATAGGCATTTGATTACCACCTTGTGTGATAGGTGGAATTTAGACACCTGTACTTTCTATCTTCCTACTAGAGAGATGACTATTACTTTGGAGGATGTGTACCATATTTTGCATTTGCTAGTTAGTGGATGGTGTGTGACTTTATAGGATGATATGGGTGTAGATGACATTGAGTATGCATCCTTGTATTTTACTAGTGTCCCCTACAACATACATAAGAGAGACAGTGATATTGATGTACTATTGTTAGTTATTATTCAATCAAGTGTTTTGTATCTATAGAAGTGGTTGGCAATGTTGTTGGCTTCTTCTATTATAATGGATGGGAGTGGGGTATCAATTACATATATGATGCATAGGATTGTATGTAGTGTAGAGGTATATGGAATTGTGTTCTCATGGGGTAGGACTATGCTTGCCCACTTATATAGAAATCTATATATGTTTACTTAGGAGGTTTTCAGTGGTGGTCTAAGTGCAGCTACTTTATTGCATTTTTAGGCTTATGAGCACATAGCAGTTATGTAGCCATTGGGATTACTGAGAGAGAGGTGGGCACCTCCATATCCATATGGGGAGTGGTGGATGAGTTCATTGGCTATCATGTCTCTTGGGATGGATCATTATAAATGAGTGTAAGATAGACTGGTGGTTCATGATATCATATGGAGGCCCTATAGAAGATTTCTTAGGTGGCTTGATAATGGATTACAATTAAAATGTATGAGGGTTAGTTGTTGGTTACATGACAATTGACCTAGAGTGTATGAGTGATTTTAGTATGAGCACATGACTAGATAGTTTGGGGTTCCACAAGATGTGCCCCTAGAAACATAGGTGTGGGTGAAGAGTGCACAAGCACTGGTGAGAGTAGGATCTCATGGAAGGCCTATTTAGGTTGAGTTAGCACTGCTACCCTTGGATGCATGGGATGTAGCTATAGATATGCTTGATGTAAATGATGTTGGTTGTATAGAGGCATATACCATATGGTGTGTGAGACATCAATGGGCCCCAATGTACCTTTTTGGTGTAGGGGACACCCCTAAGTATGAGGATCCTACTTTGATCTAGATGATGGGAGGTAATATTTTGATTATATTTGAGTTTTTGTATGAGTTTGAAATTGTTTTAGTTTTTTTTGAAAGTGTATGTCTAACATAGTGTTTATATCTTTGCAAGTAGGTGGAGTGGGAAGTGCTTAAGATGAAGCACCTATTGAGGGAGGAGGTAGGGATGATGGGTTTTGAGAGACTATTATTTAGTCTACATTTCATGAGCTTATAAGGCATGTTCTTGATGATGCAGTGGAGGAGGGTTTGATAGAGAGAATGACTGTTACTATTGGAATTTATGCTCATTTGTTTAATAGGGCTGCTATAGCTACAACTTCATATGTTAAGGTAACAAGAGAGAGAGATGAGCTACAAGTTAAGTGAGATATGCATAGGATGCCTCCACCTGATTATGGATCAGTGAGCATGTAAATTATGAATGAGTACATGGATTTTTAGAGGTAGTATGCAGACTTGAATGAGGATCATGGTTAATTACCAGAGCGATATAGTTAGCATAAGAGGCATTCAAGAGCTTGAGGAGGTGTGAGAACATTGATCATGAGGCTAGACTATGGGATTGGTACTAGAGGAGAGAGTGAGACTAAGAGTGAGGGCATGATGCCCATTCATGATTGATTATATTTGATATAATGTATATGTATTTGAAAAAATGGTTATATATATATATATATATATATATATATGGATACTAGTTTTTGGTTTTGACACATGAGTAGTGTGTTAAGCAATTTGAAATATATTGTTAAATTTGGTGTAATTTGTTGATTAGAAGTCATTGATCTGGTATTGATGTTGAAGGATAGATATATTTGATAAAATGGTACTTGGGATATGTGAGTTGATTTTTTTCATAATTGTGGTGCTAGATTTGTGTTTCAATTTATATGTAAGTAAAGAATTTTATTTGGTTCATAATTATATGTGATAAAAAAATTTGTTGATTTTGAAGTTGGTATATTATTGGGATAAATTAAGCTAGTTTGAGATTGGCAAATTGTTTAGATAAGTTTATTTGGTTTTGAGATTGGTAAAGTATGATTTGGATAAGTTGATTTGGTGCGATCTAGACTTTGATAGGCTGGTTTTGGCTATGGATAGTTATTGAGAGTTTGGAATGTTAGTTTTTAGTATTGTTGACCATTTTTTGCATGGCTAGTTTGTGTTTTCCTTTGGATATTTTCATTTATCCCTTTCTCATTTTTTGTGTTTGGTAACTTACTTTGTTTTTTGTCTTTTCCCTTCAACCTCTCCTAGTTTGGGCTATTTTCCCTTGTTCTTTGTTATTTTCCTTTGCCTTATTTTCCTTAGCCTTTCTTATTTTGTTTTGCCTTGAAGTGCCCTTTATAAAAAGTTATGAAGGGCCACTTCCCTTCTAAGTTCCCTTCAAAAAAGTTCCAAAGGGCCTTTCTTTCCTTGACTCCCCCCAAGTGTCCCTTCAAAACTTTTTCGAAGGGCACTTTTTGTCTAAGTGACCCTTCAGAAAAGTTTTGAAGGGTAATTTTTCATTTAAGTGTCCCTTCAAAAATTTCCTAAAGGGAACTTTGTCTTTTCCTTTCCTCCAAAGTGACCCTTTGGAAAAATTTCTAAATGGTATTTTTTTCCCAAGTGTCCCTTCTGATTTTTTTTAAGGGCACTTTTGTCCATTTTATCCAAGGTTACCCTTTAGGATTTTTCTCGAAGAGACCTTTGTCCATAGCTTACCCTTTAGAAAAGTTTTGAAGGGACTTTGTGCCTTTACCTAGGTGTCCTTTTAAACTTTTTTGAAGGAAACTTTCCCAAGTGTCCTTCGGGAAAATTTCCTGAAGGAAACTAGCCATTGCCCAAAAGCCAAAATTCTTGAAGGAATTCCTTTAGATAAATTATTTGAAGGAATTACTTTAGGAAAATTGATAAAAGAAATAATCCTAACCCAAATTTATTCCCATGACATGCCACATAATTTCAATTTTGATGCAACCAACTAGCCATTAGGGTTCAAAGACATGATGTGTTATAGAATGTAAAATTCAGGGTGGCCAACTAGCCGTTGGGGTTCAAAGACATGACATGCCATAGAACATCAAATTTAGGGTGGTCAACTAGCCATTACATTCACATTTGTGATGTGATATAGGACGCAAAATTTAATGTAAGGAACTAGCCATTGGGGTATAACTTGGTGACATGTCTCAAGACATCAAGTTCATGCCCAAAGTATTTAAGAAAGAAGTAAAGCCATTCAAAAAACACAAATGACTCTGTAGTGAAAATTAGGATATGTCAAAGGCTTGCCTTATATATTTTATAATTAAGGATCCTTAAATGACCTGAAGGAGTAAGCAAGGAGTAGAAAGACTTAGAAAACCTGAATGGATCTTAAAAACAAAACTAGATTCATCTCAAATTTGTCAATATTAATAGAATAAGGAATGACGTAAGGTAATTTGGGGAGAGGAAGAGTGATAAGTTTAATGATATTTACTAAATTAATTATATAATAAAATGAGAATTTCTCATAAGAGAATTGAAGGGAAGAATAATAACATAGGATTTCCACATCCCTATCATGGGCATAGCCAAACAAGTGTGGGTCATCAAAGGTGTAATCATCATCATTTAGGAGTGGTGAGATAAATTTTAAGATATTAAACCACTATATCACTATAATATCATGAGGAAAGAGGATTCTTAGGAGTAACCATATAAGCTATAAATTCATTAGTTGGTTTCTTTTGAAAATGGGTTATAAGGAAGGTGAATACTAAACTATGATACTAGAATGAAGGTTTGATGTTTTGATTTTAAAACTCATATCATTAGGCTCATCATAATTATAATCAAGGAGGTTGTGTGGAATATTTCACAAAAGCTCAAGGTGACCACTATAACCTTGGTTTGAGTTAACGAGGTAGTTAAAACATTGATACTCATGAAATTGTATGTTAGGCAAAGGTTTGAGGGTTGGAGGGTTGGGAGATTATGAAAAATAAGTGATTATAATTTTCAAAATTGTAAGAGTTGTTATCACCTTGAATTGTATAAATGTAACCCATGTGTGGAAAATTCATGCATTGGCATGTGAAAGTGGCCACAACCCTCATACGATGAGCCCAAGGGTGATTGATAAAAATATTATAAGATAAATGGAAATTTAATATCATGACCTTAAATATAAATCTAATAGGTGTTACCTGTATACATTCAATTCCTATCACTATTGTGAAAAAATTGCCAATCTATATAACATTATGCAAAAATGCACAATTTGGGCCAAAATCACTAAAAACATGACAAATTGTTTGAGCTTATCATGTACAAGTGTCGATTTAGGCTAATGTATCCCTCAATGGAGTAATACATCTTATGTGATTATTATATTTTCCCAATTCAATTTGAATTAAATTATGATCACATAAAATGATGCTCTAGATCATAGAATTTTTCTAATTTAGAGGCATGCAATAAGTACATGTGTTATTTCATGTCAATTATGTCCTAAATGGGGTATTGATCCATACAAAACTAACACCTTATTCTAATTATACTCCAATCAAATTATGACTTAGTAAATTGACATTTTTGACCAATTTGATTAATTGAGAAACCAAAATCCAATTAATTGTATAAAATTAATTAAACCCACTTAAGCAAATTAAAAAACCAAATCAAGGGCTTAAGTGGAAAATACATGAAATTTATTGATGATATATTAATTGGAAATTCATTTGTAATATCTACTTCATCTGATGACATCATTAATGGGGTGGCATCCATAAGCCATAAATGGAATAAATATTTGGTTTTATCCCTCTCATGCCTCATTAATGCGCCATTATTCCAAATATTAATGGGGATATTTATGGATTGAGCCTCCAAAATTTAATTGATTCATAGCCGCATATCTTGATCTGAAGATGGATGGTCATGGTTGATTCTGATCATTTCTAAAAATCTATAAATATAAGGATCCTCACCCATTCCTTCAAGCTATTTTTGTGTATTGTTATTATGTAGAATTATCCTTATAAAAACTTTGATTATTGGTACACATTGATCAAATTCATGGCCATAGTTCATTGGTTTATTGAGACATGATCGAGGAGCAAGCCACCCATCATTGACAAAGAATTGGAGTATCAAATCATGGGAATTCATGCTTTTAAATTGCTCTTAGATGAGGGACACTCTTGGGAAGGTTTGATGGTTATACTCATTCTTTAAATAGCTCTTAGATTTAATTTGAAAAACCCCATGAGGGAGTTGGATTAATGTGTTATGTTATTTATGATTATTTGTATTTTACTCTACTAATGCATGGACTAACTTGTTTTGGATTCCTACTCTATCTTTTGGCATGCCCAGTGGGACCACACATCCCATACAAGTAAGGAGACTAATATGTAACTCTTATATATTCTAATGAATGCTTAAAAGTGTTTAAAATTCAAATTTTCTTCATTTTTCATGTATTTTTATTTTTTTTAGTGACACATAGTTAAAATAGAGACCAACATCGATTCTAACTAACCGATGTTGATCCCCTAAAACTAACATTGAGCATTATGTGAAGGGTTAAACATGATAGAAAATGTGATTTATGGGTTTTTCTTGAAAGTTTCTAGTTTTTATTATGTGTTTTGGAACTTGTATATTATTTGTTTGACCTTTATTTTATAGGATTCAAAGATTTTTTGGGTTTTCATTTTTATTTTTCTAACAAACTTTTTTTTTAAAAACCATGTTTTGTTATTCCTTTGTTCTTACAAGAACTAACATTGATTCTAGTCAACCAGTGTTGACCTTATGTAAAATGACCAACGTTGATTTATGTGAACTGAGATCAATCCCTATAAGGACTGATGTCTATCTCTGAGACATAAAAATAGAGACCTAAGAGCTAGATTTTTAAACCTTATTTTATTATTTATCTTTGGGCTTCTAATAAGACATAAACCCTCTAAAAATTTTAGGTCATAAGATAGAAAAAGGGACAAATTTTAAAGTGGTTAAATCCTGAACATTTTATTTGGTGCTTAAAAGGAATTTAGTAGTTTTATGATTAGTTGTTTTGTGAAAAATTTTAAAATTTTTTAACTAAGGCCAAGGTTCCAAATTTCATAAACATTTCACTTTGGTGCACTAAAATAAACACTCACACTTAGATTACATGCTCTTAAGAGTGTTTTATTGTATGCTTTCTCTTTTAAATTTATTTATTTTCATAAAATGATTGATGTGTGTATGCTCTCTCCCATCCCCTTTAGGTAATTTTGATGAAAAAAAGGAATCTTTCTTTTCCTTGGTTGATTTTAGTCCAAAATGTGTGAAAGAAACATTGTCAAGGTCCTCCCCAAATTTGTATTAATTGGGTGATCCAAATGAGACATTAAAGTCTTTTCACTTGTCATTTATTTTCATGTATTTTGGCTTGTTAAAAAAAATTCATCACCTCCTCATGGGTTAACTAGGGAATAATTAACCCAATAATTCATCTCCTGACATAGTTTCAACCCCACTCCATGGTGGGGTATATAAATTGAGCTGATGAATTGTTGAGATGGTAGTTTGAGTGGTTAAACTACATCCATTAGAGACTACTACCATTAGAACATATGATCAACTCTAACATTGTACTACACTAAGCAATTAATGGTTGTAGTGGTTATGAAAAGGATAAGACCTTTTCAAAAAAATATGGTTGACATTGATCCAATTTATGTGAGTCATATCTAGTGTTATCCATAGTTGGGACCATCTAAAAACACATGAAAATTTAGTCTTAGAACAACCCCACTTGCCACAAACATACTATTGATGTAAGGTGAGTATCCCAAAGTTACATATTTATATATAATCTCTTGAGAGAAGGGGGTGTAAAAACCTTACTTATTCAAGCACTTTTATTTTTGGATTAACACTTAAAATCCTCTCAAGAGCACGTATATAGATAGAATTTGATAGTACTATGTAACCTTGTTAGTTTTATGACTTTAGATATTATAATTATTTGTATTTTATCATTTTATCCTTTAATTTCTCAGTCCTTTTGAGTTTGATAATATTTTAAAAACAAAACACATCAGAAACATCAAACACTTTTATTATACACCATTTTATTTAAACAAGGAGGCATTACATTGACCAAATCAAAATCACTTTTTTGCCTTATTCAAATCATCATTTAAAACATTGTGTTTATATTTTATTAAAAATATCGTCATGTTGACCATTTAAGTCTAGAACATTACCCACTTTACATAATCTCAAAGTCCTTCATTTTTAAATCTAAATTCAAAATCTCACCTTTCTAAGTTCTAGGCCAAGGTGTTATTGGTTTGCCATTTGCACTTGGTTTGAGTAAACTTGGGTATGATTTCTTATTTGGATTAAAGGAAATTATATAGGTTCATCATCATTTTATTCTCATTGTGGACTTAGGTTATCTTGCATTAACTCATGCTCTAAGTTATTGGACCATTTTACATCCTATTACCATGTGGTAGTGTTGTGCTACCTGTTTAGTTTTAGCTTCATACTCAGGATTTCTTGTGTTAATTAACATTTAGAGCTTCTTGGTTCACATTTTTATCTTCCTAATAAATAAAACCTCTTCTAATTTTATAGTCACAACTCATCTTAGTTGTATCTAGATTTTATGGTATTGACGTATCTTTAACCTAAGTTTGTGTTGCTAGCTTACACTTTAAGTTTTAAAGTTATCATACCCTCTTTTAATTTGACAATTTCAACCCAAAAAATTTGAGTAAATTCATAATCATTTCCTCTAATTGTATGGTACTACACCACTTCTTTTATTATAGTCCCTTTTACCTTATCACTTGTTTGTAGAAATCAAAACACACCTTTTAAATGTTTGTAAAACACATTTCACATCTTAGTAAACATAGAGAATAATCTTCTAAAACATGACACAAATGTATACTCATAGTGGGGTCTCTTATAGCTCTAGTTATGAGGAAGATAATTTTTATGATGGACATGAGAACTACATTGTATTTGAGGATATCACCCTCTTTGGGCCTAATTTGTAATTACCAAACCAGTCCATGATAATTTTCATACACCAACCCCATTCTCCTCCTTCAACTTATGTGATCAACCAATCTCTAAAACACTCAAATGTTACCATTATAAGTTATCCTCCTTCATCTTGCATGAACAACCAAGCTCTAAAATGTTCAAAGTTTACCATTTTAGGTTATCCTCCTTTATCTTACATGAGAAACCAAATTCCACAATGCTTGAAGGTTACCATTCTCTATTTTCTTCCTTCAGATTGTACAAAAAACCAAGCTCCACAATGCTTGAAGGTTACTATTTTAAGTCCTCATCCTTTATCTTGCACTATCAATCAAACTTCAAAATGCCCAATCATTACCATTCTAGGCCCATCACTAGTATGTATTGAACATGTTATTGAGGAAGATCAATTAGATGAATTAGTCTTTGTTGATCCCTTCTTTGATAGTGTAATTTTTGGAGAGACCATTATTAAACCATGATCCATTTTTCAACCTATACCAACTATTCCCCACTTTATAAAATTTGTGTTGATCTTTAAGCCATAATAAAACCAACCATTACCTCTTTAAGAGCCACCTTATGAGGGCCAAAATGTGTTCGAAGTTGATATTTTGTAACTAATTATAAACCAAGGCCATGATGTTTTTATTAAACCACCCATTTATGATGAGTCAACCTATGATGAATCACACTTTGATATTACACCTATTATTGAGGAGTCTCACTTTGATAAGACAGTCATTGTCGAGTCACTTATTTATGATTATAACTACCTTTGGGTAAATTATTATATCAACCATTTTCCCATTTTTAAAGAGCCTCACCCCTTTGAAAGGTCAGTCTCTATGTAGTTATCTCTTTACCTTTTTTGCCTCATTGAGGAGTCTCACTTTTACAATCCAGTCTTTGTGGATTCATACTTTGAGTTGTTCCCTCTCTTTGAGGGGCTTCACCTAGATGAGCTAGTTTATGTTGAACCCTTCCTAGATTGATCTATTATGCCATCATAGGCCATTACTTCTCTAAAACCAAGCATTCAACAAAATATCATTATAGCAGCATCTACACCAGAGGAATAATCAACATTGAAGTTAGGTTCTATTCTTGAACTGACATTAGATTTAGCATCAGAAGTAGAATCAACATCAATCTCAACATTTGATTTGGAGTCCATTGAGTTGGATTTAGTTTCAAAATAAAAATATAGTTATGTTTATCACAACATTGGTTACACTTGCCTTGTAGATCATTTTGAATATATTTGTGATCCTTATATGTTTTTTGAGGATGATTACTTCAGCATCAACATAAGTTATCCTAGTATATTATATGATGATTTTGCTTCGTTTCATCATTCTTTTATCACCACCCAAAATAACCATTATATTGGAATTTCACCTCCCACAAGAATCAATTGGGACCAATAGAATAACACTTTGTTGAACTACATCCATGGTGACATATCAGGTATAGAATATGAGTGAGAACAAGACCACATACATATATAATAATAAAAATATCCTAGTGAAACATTTTTAGAGGCATTAGGATATCATCAAAGTTAAAACTCAACATCTTTTAGTGGAATTTTTTTTGAGGAACTAGAAGATAATCAAAGTCAAAATTCAACATTCCTTAGTGAAACCTTCTTGAAGATGTTATATTAAAATCAAGATAACTTCATTCATGAAAGCCTCTTTTAGGTGTCAATTATTGGGCATAATAGTTCATCATTTACTAAAAATCTATAGCATAATAAAATTATAACAACTATCAAGACTAAACAAAATAAAAATTTGGTGGTCCTATCGAGAGCATATTTATAAGTCTTTCGCCCCACTACAACAAAAATTGTCTCAAATCTAGAAATAGAAACATTATGTGTGACTGAAAGTCTCACTCTTAATTTTTTTCCCAATCATTATACATTTCAATATGAACCAATATTTCATTTCCAACTTATACCATTTATCCTATGCCTAACATTATTTACCATCCCTGGCTGTAATTTCTTTTACAAAGGCTATGAAGATACATTATCTCAAATTTTAAAGGAAACAAAATCAATGACCAACTAAGATCACAACAACATTCTTTGAGTCCAAATCTATATCAAGTTATTGATAGAGTAACTATTCAAAAAGGATGTGGGTTAGCAGTTTTTATGATTGATTATTTTGGTTAACTCATATGTTGACTAGGATGTGGATCTCCACATCAACAAGAGAAACATAATTATTTTTCATTGGCCATTTACCCTACAATTTATCTTATTTTATCACTTGGGAGAAACCATATTATCATTATGTCTAATTACCATATTGACATTATTTTTTTATGCCATACCATATACCATTTTATCATACCCTTTACTATTGACCAAAGCCTATTTTTAGCCACCCTACCCAGTCCTTTTGATCTTGATTCCTTTGGTTATTCCCACACCTTTCATGAGGGGATTCTGATCTAGTTTCAATAATTTTATAATTTTGTGTTTAAATGATAGTTTATGAAATTATTTTAATCGTGGATCTAAAAATTTATCTTTCATTTATGTTTGACTACCACCACTGATTATAACTGCCTATGGTCAAATCAGTGTTCTACCTTGTGTCACTGATTATAAATGCCTATGAAAAAATCAATGTTTTAGTGTTACTAATTATAACTACTTATGGGTATATTAGGAATGATTCCTTTATCATGAATTACCACATTTACCTTTATATTACTCTTATCATTTGCCTTTATTTGTGAGCATGTTGTTACTTGGTCAGATCTCACAGCCTTTTGTGTTTGCATAACTACTATGACTTGAGGTCCTAATAGGACTATGTAGGCCATGCTAAATTCACATTGAGATCAGGTCAGTCCCCCTCTTTTGTATGCTCTCATCATTTTGTGAGAAATTTCCAATTTTGAATGCTCTCATTATTTTTCAAGAAAGTTAAGTTTGAATGCTCTCATTGTTTTATGAGTTAGACTATTTATTCTCTTGTAATTCTTGATTGAGTTGAGATACTTAGAAAATTCCAAAAACATTTGTAAAATGATCTAGAAAATCCAAAACCAATTATGATCTAAATTTTGAATAATAGGTATTATGGACACACTCAGTCAATGTTCTACAGAGCATTTCAACCTAGACCATATTTTATAGCTTCCTTTTATAGACAAGTGAACAAGGATGCATCAACACATAGTTTTTTCCTACTATCTAATTCTTTAGATTTCTCTCACATTGCATACTGTTATTATATTATTATTTTATTGTTTAGTAGCCACTATTGCTTTAACAAGTTCATAGGGATGTTGCATCTATCTTTAGCTATTATTGGAACTTCTACTCTTGGACGGGTATTTCCTTATTTAGTTAGTTCCCTATGTCATTATTTATATTCCTGATCCCCATCATATCTAATGTAGATGTTGTTTGAAATCTTACCTATAGAATTGAATCTCTTTATTTAGTTAGTTCCCTAGGCCTTTTGTTAATATTTCATTTTTTTTGCTTATCCCCAAAACACAAAAACATTAGAAATTAATTGATTTTAAAAAAAAAACATTGTCTTGCATTTTTGTTTATTCTAATCCCATGCTCTCACCCTTTTGTAATCCCATTTCCTTATTTCATATACAACATCAATCATGTTTTCTTATCATCATTATTTTTATATCTCATTTCTCAGGAAAACTACATTTGGCCTAAATTTCATTTTGGATCTCGAATCCATATAACTATGTAGGCAAATTCCATTTGTCTTGTGCATTTGAAGTCAGCTCATCTACCCCTTATTTTTTCTTATTTTTCCCCCATTTTGTTCTATGTTGTTTCCCTACCACTTGGGGGAAAATTTGTATCTTTTATTCTTGTCAAGTTGTGTTATTCTTGTTATTTATTAAAGTAGGGATCATCCTATCATAGATATTAACATCTCTATTACACTTACACAAACCATTCTCCTTTTTATTTTATTTCACTAACATTATGACTAACTCTTATTTGTATGTGTTTATTTGATTATTATTATTGTTTTGTTGTGATTTATTTTCTCTCCATTTATTTTTTTAATATTTTATTACTCACTCATTTATATTTATTTTGTTATGTCTTTATTATGTTTTATCCTTTTATTTTATTATTATTATTTTGTGTTACTATTTTTTCTTGCATTGTAATGTTTTGTTATTTTGAGTTTAAATGCATTCTATAACCACTTTTAATATAGTTTTCAGTTAGGGTTGATTTGTTTAGAGTTGTAACTTATTATTTTGTTTTATTTTCCAAGTAAATCTTGTTAATATACATGGTTCTTGATTATTCATATCTTAATTTCAAGTTGTCTATTAAGTTGTTCTTTCTTTACTTTTATACATCCTTATTCCTACTTAAATCTTGATTGTTCATATCTTAATTTTATGTTAGGTTACATTTATGTTTTATTTTTATCTTTATTTTAGTTTATTTTATTTAAATGTAAATAGTTTTGAATCTAATATTGGTAGTTTTTACCATTATCCTTAGTTATAAATATTCACATTTAAACCGGCCAATTGCAATCAAAGTATAATGTTATTATAAGTCATTCATACTTATGATACATAATTTGATTTTGCTATAGTAAACACCAAGTGCACCAAGTCCAAAATTCAATGATGCCCTGAAGATTATTTATGAATGCACCATACCTAAACCCCAGACTCTATGTAATACTTGCATCTCCTAAATTATATTGTATCATCTAG
This sequence comes from Torreya grandis, assembly GCA_037957365.1. Classification (NCBI taxonomy): domain Eukaryota; kingdom Viridiplantae; phylum Streptophyta; class Pinopsida; order Cupressales; family Taxaceae; genus Torreya; species Torreya grandis. Next base: position 3,789,297 of record JARHVA010001150.1, on the reverse strand, counting down.
TGATGGCACTATCCTGCATATCTGCTTCCTAACATGATTTCACATTTCAACAATGGTTAATATTTCATCTCTCCTTATTCTATTTTCTCCCACTTTTGGGAGAACTACATTATCCTGAGGTTCATATGGACTATGTAGGTATCACTTAGATACATGATGTATATTGGGTCAGCTCAGCCACCCTCATTCTTCTATTCATCTCTATCATCACTTTATGCATCCTCATATGCATGGTTTTTATAAAAAATTTAGTCATTAACCCTCACCTTTATGTTTGTGCTCACTCATATTTAATCTATGCAATAGGTTATATCATTGATCTATGCTTACTAATTTTCCATACTAAGGCACAATATTTAGACCAATCATCCTTGTTGGGGCAAAATTAAAATTAGTGATCAAAATCAGCCCTATAAGGGCAAAATAAATTTATCAAAAGATCAAATCCACTCTATTGGGGAAAATTATTATTTACTTTATCTATAGAAATGCTCTCATTTTTATTCTAATTCCAATCTTTGCATCTTTTTCCCTCATTATAGCAATTCTAAAGTCTGCAACTTATCTCAGGATCGATTATTCCCTAGTCTCACAACTTTCACCCTCTTTTGGGTATGTCAATGTGTGTCACTTATATTTTGGGATTGTATTCTTCCCACTTCCCCCTGACTTGGGGCCCATTATATTATTTTCTATTTTGATCATTGGTAATCAATGCATACAAACATTATCTCATAGGGATCTAATATAATATATAGGTTAATTTCACTCTTATTATCTTTTTCAAGAGTCCATTCCTTTATTTTGTCCTTGCATGCCCTCTCGAGTGGGCATCATAGATAATTACCTTTTGACTTCTTCTTGACAACTCTTTCATTTTTAAAAAATACATTACTTAGCTTAAATGTCTCACCATGCCTTCTCAAATAGGGTAAAAATGTAGACATCCAATTCATACCACTATTGTGCTAAAATTATCAATCTAAAAAATGTTCTAAAAAATTGCACAATTTGGGCCAAAATCACTAAAAATGAAATAAATGGTTTGATATTATCACATAAAAGTGTTAATTTAGGATAATGTATCCATAAATGGGGTAATGCATTTTTATGTGATTATTATCTTTTCTTAATTCACTTTGAGTCAAATTATGACCATGCAAAATGATGCTCTAGATCACTAAATTCTTCTAATTCTAAGGCATAAGTCAAGAGCATGTGTTATTTCATGTCTATAATGTCCTAAATGGGGTGTTACTCTATATGAAATTGACACCTTATAATTATACCATATTCAAATTATAACTTAGTAAATTGACATTTTTGACCAGTTTGATTAATTGAGCAACCAATTTCCAAATAAGTACAAAAAGTTAATTAAACCCACTTAAGCAAATTAAACCAAATTAAGGGATTACGTGAAAAATCAATGGAAGTTATTGAAGATATCTTAATTAGAAATTTATTTCTAATATCTACATCATCTAATGACATCATCAATGGGGTGGCATCTATAAGCCATAAATAGAACAAATATCTAGTTTAATCCCTCCCATGCCTCATTAATGCCCCATTATTCAAAATATTAATTGGGATATTTATGGATTGAGCCTCAAAAATTGAATTGATTCATAGCCACACATATTGATCTCAAGATGGATGGTCATGGTTGATTCTGATCATTTTCAAAAATATATAAATACAAGGGTCCTCACTCATTACTTCAAGATATTTTTGTATAATGTTATTATGTAGAATTATCCATAGAAAAGATTAAACTATTATCACACATTGATCAAATCCATAAACCTAGTTCATTGGTATATTAAGAGATGATGGAGGAGCAAGCCACTCATCATTGACAAAGACTTGGAGCACCAAATTAGGATAAAATAATTTTTTTGAGCTACTTTTGGAGGAGGGACACTCTTGGGAAGGTTTGATGGTTGTATTCCTTCTTTCAATAGCTCTTAGATTTCATTTTCAAAACCCCATGAGGGATTTGGATTAGTATGTTATGTTCTTTATGATTATTTTGATTTTACTCTACTAATACATGGGCTAACTTGATTTAGATTCCTACTCTATAGTATCATGAAATGAAGTTAAGCATGTCTTAATTGAGGCATTTATCTTTAGTTATATCCTTGCCACCTACTATGGGTAGACTCAAGGTTGCATTTAGAATATCCTAAGGTTTTGGTGAATTCTAAGGAGGTCACATAAGTGATATATCCTTCATCTATCAAAGATGGATTAACTCATGTATCATCAGACCATAATCTAATATCATTTTTATGAAACAATAGTTCTTCAAGGATTTTTAGATGCAATGGTAAATTTTAAAGAAATGGATGCATTTTTAGTGTGATTGACATGGATGGTTTTTTTTCATTTTTATAAGATGCTTTCTTTATACCCAAGAAAGGTATCATATTTCCCAAATGTGGTGGTTTAAGAATGTTAATATCAAACAAAATATACATAATATGGTTTTGATGTCATCGATAAGTCCTCATGACCTTGAGACATGAGATTTGAGATGGTAATAAAGAATTTTATTCTATGGGATCCCACTCATAGAATATAATGTGAGTTGGATAGGAATATAAAAGAGGGACTAGATTCTTAAATAAATTAACTATAGAAGAAGTTAAACCTATCCAAATTTTATTTGTAATTAAAATGTGTAGCCTTGGTGTTAATGGTATATTTGAGGTATGTTAATCCAATTGTATTGGCTTAGATGATGTCATTAGTGACATAGAAGAATTAAAAAAGACTGTATTATCTTGGTTGGTATAGTAGAATTAGAATTGGGTAAATAAATAGATTGTAATAGCTTAGCCAATAAAGTAGAGGTAGATTTGAGTAAATGTGATTGTACTAAGTTGTTTAATATAATTGAAATATAACTAGTTAAATAAATAGACTGGATCAAGTTAGATGATATAGTTAGACCTAAATCAGAGATGAAATATTATATTGAATTGGCTGAAATAGTAGGAATATATGCAATTGAAGGAAAGTTTGTATCAAGCTAGCTAATATAGTTGTCAAAGTAGGGAACTATACTAGGTTGGCCATTACACTTGGGCTATAAAAAATTACAAAAATGATTATTTATTTAGATCTAATATATGTAAACATATATGTGGGATTATCTTGGTCTATTATATAATATGGATAAGGAATATGAGGATTAATAGGATTAGGGTAGATGTAGGAAAAACATGATTTATGTTGTTTATACTCACCAATTTTTCCTCATCATTTTAAAAATGAGGTTTTGACCATGGTTTTGATAACATTATCAATAAGTTGGGAAAGGAGTTTGATTTTTATTATTAGCTTGTTTATTTGGAGTATGATTAAGAAGAGGATTGGATTAAATGGTAAGGGGAAAATTTGTTTGTTAAAGTGATTCACGTATAAACATGGAGTCATGAGACTTCGCTACCTTATCATAGGTTTGGTTCCTTTATCTAATCATGGATTCATGATAAAATTTTATACCAATAAAGAACTAAAAAGCTAGATGTTTAAGTTGATTATAATTTTAATAAGAGACCCTAATTTGTGTAAAACCAAAAACTATTGTGAGGATCATACCAATGAGAATTCAAATGAGAATAATCACCATCTATAGGTAATGGTGTAGTAAGGTGTCTCCTAATATAATATAGGTAAAAATGTTGATCGACATCACAACTATTGACTTGTGATGGAGGAGGAATTTGTAAGGGACTTCCCTTGATAGGTGATAAAATTCAATTTATTGAAGCTTCTTGATAGAACAATATTTATGGTTTTACTATAATCATAAGTATTAGTAAGACACCATCATCAATAAAATGCTTATTTTTATGTCTCATAAGAATTTGAGTATTAAACATAGGTTTGGAAGGATTAAATTGTCCTATAAGGTTGTCTTGAAATTTGACTTGATCTAAGGTTTCCTCTAATGATTTTGGAGAAAGAGTCTTGATGATATATTGAAATTTTACATCTAGTGCATTGGTAAAAAGGTGGAAGATGTTGTCTTCCATCATATTATGATTAAATTTTTTGTCTAAATCTTTTCAACATTTGATAAATGTTTGGATACTCTCATTTTCCACTTGCTTGAAATTGATAAAGTGAGCTAAGTTATTTTCAAGTAAATCATTGGATTAAAACTATTAAACTAATACATTAACTCAATCAGCTTATATAAAAATAGATTTATACTTTATTTGATTTTACCATTCTAAATCATCACTAGAAAAGGGTTTGATAAGTAGTTTAATAGAGATAAAGGTGTCAAGTTTAGTATTTTATTTATAAAGATTACCAAAGGCCTTAAAATGAAAATCAAGATAAATGGAACCATTATAAGAGATCATAGGATTAATACCACATATGTCAATGTCTATAATTTTAGGTACCAAGTGTTAAGTACCAAGTGTTAATTTTGAAGGCGTTTGATGACTTTGTTAAGAATTAGGGGTTACACAGTAAGATTTCCAAGATAATATCTAAGGGGGATAGGCATGAATTTTTATTTGGCACCCCCCACTAAAACTATTGAGGTCTATTTTGTATTTACAAAAGTTAGGTTTACATTTACATTATTTGAGCACATTCGTATCATTAGAATTATCCATTTGACTATCTCTTGTAAGATAATTTGGTAATGATCATGATTATTTTGGTTGGAAGTAGAGGCTTGAATGACCTATTCATATGCAATAGGCATGGAAATAATATTGGTATTAATGTGAGAACTTTAGGTAGTCTGACTAAAAGAGAGGCCCACCATGTTAGTAGCTATAATAAGAATGGTGGATGAGGAAGGAAATAAAGAAGTCTCAAAATTTTATAGCCCAAGTTATTTATAAAATTTATAAGTAGGATAAGGTGTATCTTATGTGTGGGGTGATAACATGATGTGATAGAAAACTATAGGGTCTTTGCTTCAATTCAAAATAAACTCTTGGTGACTTATATTTGATGGATAACTCATGCCCTAATCCACCACACAAAACCTCTTATGATGTGAATAAAGGTACCCAAATGAGATATATTTTCATTTAATCTCTATAATCTATGTCATATTAATCTTCAACCTTATGGTGTTGGAGTAGGTGACCTTGTATAGTGTTTTTAGGGTTGTTATATGGCTCAATTTGTTTGGATATAGTGGGAACCATATTAAAATTATTAGTAATTTGATCTTGACTCATGATAAAATGATAAGGCATATAAGTCTATTTATAAAAACCTATCAGGATTGGCTAGTTCCATAACATTAGGATTATTATAAAATCCTAAAGATCATGGCATGTTCTATCTTAAGATTTTTCCAAGATATTTTTCATAAAGAAATAGAAAATATCAAATGCACCAAGATGGTTGGTGTAGTTTATTTATTAGGAATGCTAAAAATAGGTTGTATCAAGTTAGAATATATAGTAGGGAAATAAAACAAAAGATATAAAATTATATCAAGATGGTCAATACAATTGGAAAGAAAATAAAAACTATATCAAGTTATTTGATATAATTGGTAAGAAGAAATAAATTATATCAGGTTGGATAATATAATTGTAGATACAATGTTATAACTAAATTATATCAAATTAGTTGATGTAGTTGGAAAGACATTCATAACTCTATTGTGCTAGCTAGTACAATTAAAGGTATATTGATAAAGTTGAATTGTATCAAGTTGGATGATGCAGTTGTAAAGACACTCAAAACTATATTGAGTGAGTTAATGTAGTTATCAAACAAAACAAAAAATGGTGACAGGTTAGTGATGTAGTCTAGAATTAATAAGATTTATGATTAAACTAAGTAGTGATAAAATGAATGAAGTTTGATTTTTAGGTTCTAAGATATACTACTCTCAAGAATAAATAGTGAAAAAGGCCCAAAGGGCACTAAATATGGAGTATTCTTCCATCCTATATACACACTATCCCATCTCTAAGGTACTTTGAGAGTAACCTCCTAAGGATTCTCAAACAATTGAAAGGATTTATATTGGATGCAAAAAAAAAACCTTAGGTGATTTTGGTATAATTTGAGGTACATAGAAGTGAAATTACATATATAATGTTGTCTAATGGATTCTGTATTGGTGAATTACCCCTCACACCATGACTAAGGTAAAACTAAAGGCTTCTCTACCTAGAATGACAAATCCTATGATTTTTAAAACTATAGGATAGTTCTAGGAAGTAAAAATTAAAAATAGCAACAAAGATGAATTATATTTAAAGTAAAATATAAAAATTTAATGAAAGAATAAAACACTTGAATAGTATGAGGTTGGCTAACACAATTGGAAGTTAAAAATGATATAATAGAATTATATCATGTTGGTTGATATACTTGGTAGAAAATATATAACTATATCAGGTTGACTAAGATAGTTGGTAGAAGACACAAAATTATATTGGGTTAGCCAATACAATTTCTAATACTAAGAAAAATGTAATGGGTTGACCAATATAATTAGAATAAATTAATATGTGATGGTTTTGAAAATGTGGTTAAAAATATAAAAGGATAAAATTGAAAATGATCTAATTATACATGTGATAATATTCATATTAGTCTCACCAGAATGTGTGAACATGCTATGATGACCTATAAATATCTATAGAAGATATTTTGTGATTATGTAGCACCTCAATCTTGTACACATGGCAAACTCAAACCTTAGTTATTCCTGTTAGTTCTACACATGCCTTGCTTCTAAAATCCTCACATCTAATCTATATTATTCCCCTTGGCCTATATTTTATCTTGAACAACCTCATATTTATGGCACACATATCCTATATTTCTCACAATTATTAAAATATACTTATCTTACACCTCTATAATTTTTGAGCCTATACTAACTCTCCTACTCCTTGGACACTAACATCTAAGATAGATATTAACATCAACATTACTATATTATCTCTATTTAGGTGTATATTTCATAAATTTATTTAATTTACAAATGAAACATATCACAATGGTCAACCTAAGTGCTTTAATTAGAGTTATCTCCCGATATGATTGGTATAAATACAATATCAACCCTCCTTATTTCCTCTCCTAATAATTAGAACAAAATAACCTAATAAATAACTCAATTTACCAAAATATTTCCTATTCTACCCTATTCTAATATTAGTCAAAGGAAAAACATAGATATAGGTTTGAAGTACTAAGTGCATAGTCATAAGGTCATATTTTATAAGTTATAAGTTATGTCACTGTTGTACTTTATTTACACACATTTCATGATTCACACACAAACCAAAACACATGGGAAAACTACATTATTCTAAGGCTATCTTATAGAGTATTATTTATGTAGGTATCACCCTTTGATAAAAAGTTCATTTTGGGTCATCTAGACATTGTATGCCCACTAACCCATTTTTTCCCAAGGTCACATTGAAGATGGAATGTTAGGTTTTTACCATTTCACTAGGAGTAATAGTCCATGACCCAAATTTGAATGCACCAGAGTGAAGGCAAATCCAAACTTAGAAGCATCCAGGTGGTTGCATCCTATTTTATTAGAGATTATATACAGTAGACTAGCATCAAACTCAGACACTAGAGTTAATAAAACCATCCTAGATTGACATAACTATATAGAGAGATAGAGAAACTAGATCTAGAATTTTATAACTATTTTATAGCTATATTCTTTCCTAATATCTACCTATACTAGATCCAGATCTGGATTAACATCATAACTAATTAAATATTTTATTTTATGTCATTTCTATATCTAGCATAGTTATACTTTTCAAGAATAACTTATCTTAGTTTGATAATTTAACATATGGTACATCTAATTTTAGCACATTAATTAGCTTGATATATATATATCTAATATTCACCCTTATGCCCTATTATTTATATATCCTTAAGCTTATATTGCCAAGTAAGGATTCCATAATCCAAATTAGTGTTAAATATTTATTGAACTCGATCTAAGTGAATTCAAAATTTTCTAATTCCTAGGGTGTAAGACTAGTTAGGGTTTTAGACTATTGTTTTTTTTAATTTCCTATTACTATACTTTGTTACAAATTTTAAAATTTTCATTTGTGAAGCAAAGATAAATTTTAGTCTAAAAACATGATTCTATATGGAAGATCAAGAAGCATTGTTTACTTATCTCAATAATAAAAAATGATTAATAGATACATTTTTTTATGTGACAGGAGATGAAATAATCAAACAATATAAAACAAAGGTTTCCTCACTTAGTAATGGTGAACCCTTAGAAGGTACTATAAATCAACCCACACTTATTAATCCACATAAATCTAATAGGGACATGGATTATGTGTTTCAACTTTTATTCCCTAAAACTACTATTGATACATCTATTATGAACTTACCCATTGTTTCAACATAAATATTAGTTTCAATGACTATTATTACTCAAAACATGTTCCATTCCATGTGGTCACTACTCAAATTTATAGTCCAAATCCTACTAGTCCTACATTTCAATCTCTCCTTCAAGTCATAAAGACCTTATAGGATAAGGTTACAAACATTGAAAAAGGGATTAAAAGTCTTCACATGATATATATTAAAAATATGCATTACATTAACCTCTTTCACTTGAGATGTATTTTCATCCTTTGCCAACTAGATTTATTGCACCTAAGTTCACATTTTATGATGTAAATGGTGATCCTAAACAATATATTTAAAACTTCTATGTGACATGCCTTGATTATGCTTTCAATGATAAATTTTTGACCAAATTATTTCTAAGGAGCCTCACAAACTATGATTTAAGTTGGTTTTATGACTTACCTCTTTAATCTATGAAAGCATTCAAACCTCTTGAAGATCAATTTTTATGTCCTTTCTCAAAAGTATAGGTGTTTTTTCCCCATCATGAATGGATTTCATATCATACTACCAAGGTACACCTAAAAGGACATGAAAAAATTCTATAGGAATTACATAACACATGATTTCACCCTTAGAACTTCCTATTTGTAATTCTACTTTACAATGTTCATTCAATAAGATTTGATGACTCTTTTACAAACAAGATACTTTAGAGGGAGTTGGATGAGTTACATTTTTCAGATTTAGTTTGTTAACCATTTTAGTAGAAACTAAATTATCAATACTCCCAATACAAATAATAGATTGACAAAACTTATTTTATGTTTTGCATGTGGTCTTGAAGAGTATCTTCCTTTGAGGTGGTTCTTAGATCTTATTAGTAGGCTTAAGAAGTAATCTCTTTATGAGTAATGATTCACCACTTTTAGTAACATATTCATAAATAGATGATGCAACACTCTCCTCTTCATCATCTTGATCTATGTGAGAACTTACTTGGATTTAAAATAATTCTCAGGACACTCATAGGATCTATGCCCAACATTTACACATTTTAAACATCTACACACAAATCCCCTACCTCTACCTCTATCAAATGGCCTCTTACCTTTGAGTACATAGCTTCCTCTTGTGGTTGGTTTATTAATTTTTGGGCTTATTTCTCCCTCCTCATATGCCTACAATTTATTTCATCTTCATGATCTTCTCTACCTCTAAGAGGCTTACTTCTACCCCTTGAGTACTAAGTTTGTCTTCTTAACAATTTAGCTTCTAATTTAAAAGCATATAGATATGCCTCTTCAATTTAATTTAACATAAAATTTAAATCCATTTACATACCTGGCCACATTCTCCATGTCTTTTTGGCCAGATCTTATAGTCAACTTATAAAATTCTTCAGTATAATCTTTAACTGACATATATTTTTATTTTAAATTATAAAGTTTCATAAATATATTAGTTTGATAATATTTAGGCATAAAATTACCTTTAATATTTTCCACCATCTTATCCTAGATATTGATTTTAGGCTTACATCATCTTCTTGTATCCTATTGTACTCCATGCCACTATAGGGATGCATGACCTTTGAGCCTTTTCATGGAAAATTTCATTATTTTATCTTCATCAACATTCTCATACTCAAATTAATTGTATAAATTACTTACCCAATCAATCAGGTCTTCCACATTGAGGCTACCATCATACATTGGAACCTATATATTAGGATTTAGACTAGAACCCATTATTACTTTGATGAATATTTATTATGTTTCTTATTCCTCCATAGTTGTAGCTAATTATTATTATTTAGGCCCCTCATCCTCTCTATCACTAATGTATCATGTATTTACTCAATTAATTTTTTTAACTTTTATGGCCTATAATTTAGTATTGATACTCCTCATCTCCTCAAGCAACATAACCTGAGTGGGTTGTCTCCCTTGTACTTTGCCTCTTATTTATATCATAGCCATATCTAAAATATATACATTTATCATTACTTTGAATGATTTGAAATAAATTTCTTGATTTATATCTTAGTCTTATGTTAAGCTCTGATACCAAAAATTGATTCTAATAATGATCTTTTTTTATTCAATCTTCTTAAATAACTCTACAACTCTGGTAAGACTATCTCTTAGACCTTGGGAAAGATAAGTTTAACAAAACACTACTCTCTCTTGACTTAAAAATTTTAAAAATCCTATAAAATACTAAAACTAACACACTAAATTATCAAAAAGTATGTAGTACATTGTATTTCCAATTGACATTATCAACTCACTTAATTTTATGTTCTCTCTACTAGGAGGTATGCAAATTTGTTGACAAGAATTTTAATATAACCTTATTTTATTTTGAATAAATAAACTCAAAAAATATATGATATACTTAAAATTATGATTTAGACTTTGTATATATTTTTTACACAAATTCAAACATCAGTTAAATCATAAAATGATTAATAACTTTACTTTGTTATAAGGACTACTACAAGACTATGTGTGGACAAATGGGTCTTAAGACAAATGTTTTAGATATTATATATTATATAAATGATTTTTAATGATATTTTAATTTTTATAGATTATTAATATTATTAATAAACCAATCTTGAATCTATTGGTTTCTTAAAAGAGAAACTTAAGATAGTTTTGTTCTTTAATCTTGTGTAGGCCTAATTCACATTTCTCACTTGGTTTGGCCCTATACACTTAATAAATGAATTTAAATACCTATATTAATTGTTTCATAGGTATATAAATAACTTTAAAATCCTATATACCACGTTTGGAGGCAAATAATAAGGTTAAACCAATAATTATTACACATTTTTAGGTCTTTCGACATGCATCTACAAGAAACATAGGGTACAATTAAGTGTTTATGGGGATACATAAATTATTTACAATAAATAACACATGAATTATTCATAAAATTCCTTTTATTATATTCACACAAGATCTTGGAATATTTCATAGGTTAAAAATTAAGATAGATGGTTTTTTGTCCCAAAAAACCTATTTTAGGGTTTCACATAGCATGCAATCACTAAGAGCTTCTTAAGGATATTTTATAGAGTATAATTTTTTTTTGATATTATTAACACTTGTATTAATATATTAATAAACTCCTATTATTAAAATTATCTAACTAATCACTTGCACCTTTCCACATGTGCATCAGAGAACTGTAACCAAATGTAAATGTTCATAGATAAGGTTCTAAGATGTTTAAAGCACAAAGACCTATAAATAAAGACAAAATAAATTCAACATAAATTTAATATATCTAATACATGTAATAAAACATTAAAAAAAATATTAAATAAACTATTTTTTATTATCTTGTAATAAAACCATGTTTCTATACAGACATAGCTTGTTTTACATAAGTAAACTTGAAGATTATCCTCTATAGTCATAGATTTTGGCCCTATTAAGATCTTACTAATTTTTTAATGCATCCTCTTTGTTGGGATATATAATTATTAATTATTTTAAGTGTATTTTAATCTAGGAATTGTCTAAACTTTCACAATATTCACTCATACATGCCTAAACTTAACTTAGCAAACTAATTGTTGACAAAATTTGGCCCTACAAGTCAAATTGGGGCTATAGGTAAAAACATAAGTTTTAGGTGTTTTAATGGGTCTAATATATTTTCATGGGGTTTATTATATGTTATTTTATTTCATTTAATGTCATCCTATCCTTGATCTTAGTCATATTAGTTAATTTATCATTTTGAGTCATTTAGTGGGCTTTTAGGGGTCATAAATACAAGTGACATAGTTCCCAAGGTGACAAAGTATCCTATTTAATAATTCATTTTACCTATCAGGTATGTTATTTACATCAAAATATTATAGGTTGTTTAACTAAAATTCAAGAAACCAACTAAAAATATTATTGCATAGGGAAGTGTGCCATGTGGGGTAAGTTAATTTAAATATTATTAATCTTCCTAAAAATCATATAAACTATTTATATGATATATAATTTTCATTTTTGAGCCAAAACTATTCTAATCTTTCTTTTCCTTCCTAGACATACAGAAGTGACCAACAGGTTTGTGCTTAGTATGGATAGCTAAGGAGGTTTTACATCAAATTCTTTTGGGAGGTGTTAGTACACTAATATAACTTAATTTAAATTAAAATATCACAAATAATAGTTTATTTTTATTTATTAACCATCCTCATGAAGTTGACTATGTTTTTTTCTTGTTGTTTCATGTACCCTATAGGTTTTGCTCCATTTTGGGTAGTTTTGTACAAACTAATTAATTAGGTTGGTTTTAGATGATATTTTAATAAAATTATTACCATGATTATTTTCATGTTTAAAAGTGTTTTAATAAGTCAAGTACATCAAAGTTGTAAGAAGATAAACCTTTCTGAGTTATAGGCATTTTCCACTATTTTTAGGATCTTCATGTTTTGACAATGGATTTATAGGCTTATAATATGTAATTTTACATGTTTCAATGTGATATTTTTTCCCTTTTCCTTATTAATCACATTATATAAGAAAATTCTCTATGAGGATGCAGTCGTAGCTAGTATACAATCAATTAACTATATGGCTACCTTAAACAGTCAATTAAGTGAGTTATGCAAAGCTCTAAACCATATCCATGGTGTTGTGATAGAGGGATTGAAATTTTTAATGCACCTTAAAAGTAATAAAAAATAATTTAGACCTTATAAATAATGTAAAAGGGGATTATGTAGTTATACACAATACACCATTGGAAAGTGCATCTACAGGAGTCTGAAATGACGTTATAATGAGATTGAAAAGTTGATAGTTTTTTTTATCTCTCTAAGTGTAAAGATGTGAATTTGAATAATTTATGATGATATATAAATTATTCATGAACTTAAGCATCCTTCATACTATTCCATTCTACTCCTCTGCCTGTATGTGACAACAACCACCTATAGGTGTCCCTAGTAGAGGTATATAGGTCCTTGAATAGGAGGCTATAACATGAAAAAACATTTCCTTGGGATATTTTTAAATGTAATTGACCATATCAGATCACATTTTAATGTGTCAAGTTGGAAAATTTAAATAGAGATACATTCAAAGCATAAGATGGTAGTGTTTAGGCCCTTTGTCTCTAAAATGTGAAAACAGAGGCACAAGGGTGTTTTAGGATTACCATATAACAAGGTTTCCAAGGTATTTTATGAATAATAATGTGATAAATTTTTAACCTATATATAATATAAATTCTATGAAAATTTTGGAGGGCAAAGGAATTAATAAGGATGGTTATTGAAAGGCCCCAATATGCACTTGTATGTACTAGTTTTAAGTATTGATCATCTACAATTTTGACTCCAAAGTGACTTTAACACTCATTGTTGAAAGTGGAAAATGATTTCATAATTTATGGACATACTAGGTTAAAGATTAATTTTTTTCCTCAAGAATTTACCAATAGGATTTGAGAATCAGGGTGGTGGGTCTCTTCAACACTTTTAGATATCCCTCATTTGGAAAAGAGCACCTATAACTAACTATAAGTAGATAATGAGATTAAAATATAGTTATAAGTGATGACCTAGCTCAATTATGAAATGAATAAGTTTAATTTACATGTATATTACCATGGAGATTTTCAATGAGGGTTGATTTCTTGTATTCAAGGCCTAAATTAGATGAAGGACACCTACAAGACCTCTTGTAATCAATTATAGTTGATTGTGAGAGGCAAAGAGAAAATGCAGTATGTTTGATGAGGCATAACTTATAAAAGGTGTATATAATGGATCAAAGTATATATAATATTATACTAAAATACTCAAGGGATGTTTAAAAACATTTTCTCAAGTTAAAACATACAAGGTCACCTACAGGTGGCCCCTTAAAGACAAGATATATAGTCAGCATTATATTCAACCATTTGACCAATCAAGGAGTATAACGAGTATGTAAATAAATAAGTTGATTAAAATACCTATAATTTTTTAATTAGGACCATAAATTTCTCTATATTATCTTTTAAATGTAAATAAATAAAATAAAGGATCCCAAAAATGTATACACAGTCTACACCAAGAATCCTGCACACATTTTATCTTTTGCACAATCTACCTTGGAGATATAAATATTAGGGGGTATATTGACTTGATAAAAGGATAAAAATTGGTTAATAATTTATTTAACACTTTTTAATACTCATACACTATTAGTTTATCCTATAAAAATAAGGGAAGTTCCCTCTATTTTGTCTGAGACAGAGGGCACTTCCCTAAGTGCATAAACCCTATAATTTGGAAAAAAGAGAGGAATATATGAACTAGGAGATAATGGAATATTTATATAATGTGTGCATATTTTATTTACATAAAAATAAACATGATTAACCTTTATAAATATTATGTAATAAAATGTATTACCTTAAACCCTCAATTATATAGCAAACCTAGTAAACATAGTTTAGGCCTAAAGCTAAATGAAGGACCCTTGTCATTTATATTATGGATTATATAATGTATATGTGTTAAAATAATATTATTTTAATATATTTAATGTATTTATAACCATAAAAAATCCATTTTATTCTTTATGGCAAGTCAAAATTGTTAGGCAAGGTTTAAGCCTAGTGCCCAAATGAGAGGTCATTTATAGTTATAACATGAGCTATGTTTAATATCATATTGGATCATGATTACAGGGTTTTTATAGGTTTTATAAATATTTAAAATTATATATTAGTCACAAGATAATCCATTTTGATCTCAAAACCCACTCAATCTTGTAGGAAAGGTAAGGAAGACCTCGATAGGCTAGTTTTAGGTGCTCATATATTTGTTGATTCTTTATATGGGGGAAAAATACGTTTATAAGAGTTATAATAGGTATT
Organism: Torreya grandis; assembly: GCA_037957365.1. Classification (NCBI taxonomy): domain Eukaryota; kingdom Viridiplantae; phylum Streptophyta; class Pinopsida; order Cupressales; family Taxaceae; genus Torreya; species Torreya grandis. The sequence goes on along the minus strand of JARHVA010001150.1, from coordinate 3,774,039 downwards.
TATCTATGAATTTGTGGAATTATTTTTAAAATCCAATTTATAAACTTTATTAATGATGCTTAAGAGGTTAAACTACTTAAAACCCTTGCTAAACCCTTATAAGGACCCAATTGGAGAAATAAGGATGGGAAGCTGATCTAATGAAATATTTTGATGATGAAATATATTTTAGGTTTTAGAATACTCTCTCATCCTCCTATATATCTTGTTGACATATATTGAATTTTTATGGATGAGGTGAAAAATAGGGTTTTTCGAACTATTTTGTGCATTTTTTAGGTTCTAAGAGGTTCCAATAGATGAAACCAAATTTGGAAGAAATATTGAGAATTGTGATAAATATAAATTTTAATTTAATTACTCAAAAAAAATTCTAAGTTTCTCACTAGGAGCTCTCATCTTAGCCAGTCAAAACTAGAATAGTGATGAAGCTAGTGATAAGTGTGAAAAATCTAAGTGGAATTGATTTTGAGGTGTACCTAATGATTATAAGTTAATTAAGGGTATTTAAAATTTTAATCCACTCCATCCCATGGATTTTTATATAAAACTAAATCCAAATTTGATTTGAAGTGTGTAAGGTGCATGAAAGAGGAGTTTCTTAGACTACAGGTACTGGTAGCTCATTCCTTGATAATTCCATAGATCAATTCTTTAACCAATGCATGGAAAGGCATGTATAAGATATTTAAACTCAATTAAAATAATTATACCTGTCAATAATCAGTTTTGGGACATTCAAATAGGTTGAAATCATGAAGGTAGTTTTCTAAGCTAGAATGTGGAGTTTCATACCACTTTTCATAAAATTTTATGACTTGGATAGACACTTTTGCTTCATGACCTTGCATGGATCATCCCACATCCTCTTCTAGTTCACAAGTAACTAATTTTATTATCTTTATAAGTTTCCTTGTGAACATTGGACTTCTCTCTTCTCCTCTCTCTCTTAGGTTTTATAAGAACTAGCCATTTTGGCCATTGTAACTTACTAATTTGCATACCATTTGACCAATAATACTAATAGTTTTTACCTCTTAATGACTATTAATAGGGTGTTATACTTTAATTTTGGATCTCTCTTAGTGAATAATATGGATTCCTTAACATGTTATCTCATTATTTCATCATATTTTCAGTTGGAAAGCTTCTTCTTGTAGGGCATGTGAAGTGTTCTAGGAAATTTCAAGGATTGAGTGAGTTAGTCTATTCACTAGTGACATTGAAGGTCTCTTATCTAGTCCTCCTAGATTTTCACATTCATCCATAGCCTCATAATGTAACATCAATGTGAGAATATATAGATTGAAGGAGTGTATGTTTGGTTAGTCCTTTGTTCTCATGTGTAACATGCTTCTAGTTGGAAGTCATCCTCTTATTTGGTATATCACCTCCCTTAGAATAGTTTTATTTTATTTATCTCTCTCCCTTCCCCCCTCCCCCCCTACCCAAATTTTAGGTGTAGTTTCAATCTAAAATGGTACATCAAGGGATCTAACCCTATCTATAGATTCACCTCATCCTTAGGCTAGCCACAATCCTATAGGTGTTTCAATTATGACCCTTAGATGAGGAGAGCTTAGAAATCTCTTCAAATGTATAAAATCCAAGTGACAATAGTTTTTGGCATGCTTGGTAGGACTCTTGGTCTAAGAGGTTGAAATATTTTTGGTGTTATTTAACAATCATCCTTTGGAGGCATCCATTCAAGCATCAATGGTGACTCCAAAGTTATATAAACTAGTCAAGTAACCTAGGTTATCCTTTGAATATTGTTGGAAACATTTTACTTTATGTTATTTATTTCAATGAGGTTTCATTTCTAATTTGGGTGTTGATTTTTGGTTTAAATAAGTTGGTGAGGTATTTCCAAATCATGGCATTCCTAATCAACCTTTATATGACTCCTATCAACCTTAGTGTGATTCTTACCAATCTTGTTATGACCAATATAAACTCCATCATGATCCTTATTAGTAATAAAAAAATCCTTGTCATGAGTTTTATCATTCCTATAGCTATCCTCCTTCATATAATCCTTCTCCTAGTCAACCTAGCCACTTCTCAACTCAATCCATTGCCACCTTCAAATAAACTTTTTTAGACTATGAGAAGTATGTATTAGAGATTTATAGACTAAGGGGATATATTCAAGAGTTTCTTAGTAATTTCATTCATCACATAAGAGATGCATTAGATTTGGTCAAAAAATAGTGGGAACCCATTGAGAGAGCTAATTGGCAAAGGCTCACAAGTGAGATGATATATGTGAGTGGTCTAGTTTCTTCCTTAGATGATAGGATAAGAATTATTGAAAGGAAACCTCACCAAACCTATAAATATTCATATCTAATTCTAATATATTTATATTAGTCTTCCATAATTCCCACTCATGAAACCAATCCAGCCTATCAAAGTCATGCTTTTCCCAATCAGTTGGAGGAGAGAGTTGAAAAGAGAAACCTTGATTTTGAAGCTAATATTGATAGGTAAATTGAGTTATCTAATATGCAGATGAAACAATCCACATCATCAACACAATAAGTGGAATCTAATCCCTCATTTCCCTCTTTAATTACATCCTCACCTCAAGAGAAAACCTCTAGATATGAGATTCCAAGCTGGAGATAAGGTGGAGAATCCAAGCATAAGGAGATTCCAAGTTTCTTGAATACTTCATCCACTACTAAAGTTTAATCTCCACCTAAAGAGAGGAATCCTAATACTAACATCTTAATCTAGAATAAAATAGTGGAGTCATGGGGAAATAAAGAGGAGTAGAACCTTGATGAAGAGTGTGAAGTTGAATAAAAACTTGATCCTATGAAAGCTCCTCCCACCCTTCTTCAAGAGATTTCTAGTATTTCATGTCATCCCTCTTGTACTCCTCATCATCATAAATATTCCTATGAACTTTAATAAAGTATTTTACAAGAGAACCTATCTAAGCAAATTTAAGAGTTAGTGTCAAGGATGAAATTTCTAAGTCAAGGTGTGATGGAAGGTTTAGACCCAAAAGAAGATCATATGTCTAAACACACCCATCTAAACTTCTTCAAGATAATAATCTATCTCAATCAAATTGAAATGAATTAATTATAAAATTGGAGGAAGAAAACCAAGCCATTTTATCCCAAGGTCTACCTCCCCTTCCTCAAGATCTTCCAAAAGAATCCCCTACACTTCACCCTCAATTTGATTTTGAATTATATGTGCCACCCCCACCAACTATTTCATATTGTCCTCATCCCATCACCCTTTCCCTTGATGGACCTATGGTATGAGAACATAAATAGGATTGTTGGTTTGATAAAATTTTATAACTCTTTCTTGAAGAGGACATACCTCCTTGGCAGCCTCATTGGGCTAGGTCACATGATTTTAAGATGCCTAGTCTTTGCATCACCATGAAGGAGAAGGATATGGAGGGAATTTAATACCTTAAATAATAATCTAAATTTGATAAAAAAATTATGGATGATCATCTCAAGTATGAAGATGAATGTGTTATTATGGATGAAGAATAATTTCAAGTCTTTCCCAAAGAGGATGCGTCCCTAGAATACTCTCTTGAGACCAATGTGCAAGATGTTTTTCTTGAAGATGACCCAATACTTTAGCCTAATCTTGAATCAACATATGATGCATTGGAGCTTGAATAAAACTAGCTTGATGACCTCATACCTTAAGAAAATAAGATTGAAAAGGTAGTGGTTCTAAATGATGAAGAGGACAAGGATGATTAAGAGCTATAAATGGAGGATAATTACCAAGATTGGGAATAAAATGAAAATTTCCTTGATGAGATAGAAGAATTTTTAGTTGAGAGGAAGCCCAATATTATTGAGAGCACTATGGAAGTCAAGAAGGTATGCCTTGTTAAATCACCATTCTAGGTTGTAATTGATGATCCTTATGAGAAGGTTGAGGCAATTTAGATGAAAGAAGATTTAATTTCCATGGCCAATCTATTTGTATCTACTTGGTTCTCAATGAACATCATGCCAATGAAATTGGCAAACATCATGAAAAAGTTTGAGGTATTAATTCTAAAGGACAAAAGGCTATATGTCTCACTAAATCCTTCATGTCATGAAGAAAGAAGAGTTTAAAACTTCCCATTTGATCTATGAGGGATTTTTAATCTTAGGTTAGTTAGTGGTTGATTTAATTTATTTAGTTTAGTATGTGTTCCATGAGTGCTCATGAAACACATGCACATTTGATTTAACTTTGTGTGGTTAAGGTAGTCATTATTCTTATCTTGATCAAAGTTTTTTTTATCAAATTCCTCTTGTTGTGTCTCAATATGTAGATGACTCCTTAATCCTAATAGACTGATAAGGCTACTAGTCTAGTTAGTATAGTAGGCATACTACCACTAATTTTTTGACCAAATTTGACCCTATAAGTCAAATTGGGGAACCTATAGGTAAACAATTGAGTTATAGGTGTTTTATGGGGTCTAATATATTTTAATGGGGTGTATTATATGCTATTTGATGTAATTTAATGTCATCCTCTCCTTGGTCTTAGTCATATTAGTTAATTTGTCATTTTTAGTCATTTAGTGAGCTTTTAGGGGTCATAAATGCAAGTGGCATGGTTACCAAGGTGATTAAGTGTCTTATTTTTATTTCAAACATCCAAATAGTTAGTTTACCTATCATGTGTGTTAGTTACACTAGAATATTGGAAGTTTTTTAACTGAAATTCAAGAAAGCAACTAAAAAAGGTGAATTTGGCACTTATATAGCCCATGGGGAAGTTTACCATGTGGGTTAAGGTCATAGAACTAGTATCAATACTCTTCAAACTAATTTAAATGCTTGACATGCTCTATAAGTTTAATTTTTGAGAAAAAACAATTGTACTCCTTCTTTGCCTTCCTAGACATACATAAGTGACCAACAAGTTTGTACTTAGTGTAGATAGCTAAGGAAGTTTCAGGTCAAATGCTTTTTAGAGGTGGTATTACACTCAGAGACCTTAATTTACATTTAAAAAGTTTGAATAATAGTGTCATGTGCTTTATGAACCATATGGATCCAATGTTTTGATAATGGATTTAGAGGGTTGTAATATGTCATTTTCCATGTTTTAATGTGTTATTGTTTCATTTTTCTTTCTTAATATCATTATCCAAGAAAATTATCTATGAGGATGTAGTCATAGTTAGTATATAATTGGTTTACCATATGGTTACCATAAACAGTCGACCAGGTGAGATATGCAAAGCTCTAAACCATATCTATGGAGTTGTGATAGATGGATTAAAATGTTTAACACAACTTCAAATAAAGAAAAAATAAGTTAGACCTTCTAAATAATGTAAAAGGGGATTGTTGTAGTCATACATAGTAGTTACACATAGTACACCATTAGAAAATGCATCTACAAGAGTTTGATATGATGTCATATTGAGATGGAAAAGTTGATAGTTTTTCCAATCTCTCTAAGTGAAAATAAGTTCATTTTAACACTTTATGAGGATATATAAAGTGTTAATGAACATAATTATCTTTCATAGTGTTCCATTTTACTCCTTTGCATATATGTGACAACAACCACCTACGGGTGGCCCTAGTACAGGTATATAGGTCCTTGAATAGGAGGTTGGAACAGTAAAAAACATTTCCTTAGGATATTTTTTAATGTAATTGACCATAGTAAACCATATTTGAATAGAGATACCTTCAAAGCATAAGATGGCAGTGTTTAGGCCCTTTGTCTCTAAAATGTGAAAATAGAGGCCTAGGGATGTTTTGGGATTACCATATAGCAATGTTTACAAGGTATTTTATGCATCCAAATGTGCTCATTTTATAACATCTATAAAATAAAATTACTATTCAAATTTTAGAGGGTAAAAGACTTAATAAGGATGGTTATTAAAAGGCCCCAATATGCATTTTTATGTACTAGCTTTAAGCATTGATCATCTATAGTTTTTAATCCAAAGTGAATTTAACACTCAGAGTTGAAAGTGGAACATTTTTTCATAATAAATGGACATAAAATGTTGAAAAGGACCTTTTTTCCTCAATAATGTTCCAACAAGAGTTGATATGTAGGGTGGTAGGTCTCATCAACACTTTCAGATATCCCTCATTTGGAAAAGAGCACCTATAGCTGATTATAGGTAGATAGTGAGCTTAAAATATAGTTCTAAGTGATGACCTAGCTCAAGTATGCAATGAATAAGTTGAAATAATATGTAAATTACCATGGATATTTTAAATAAGGGTTTATTTCTTGTATTCAAGGCCTAAATCAGATGAAGGACACATACAAGACCTCTCACAATCAACTATAGTTGGATATGAGAGGCAAAGAGCAAAAGGAGTATGTTTGATGAGGCCTAACCTATAAAATGTGGATATAATGGATCTAAGTAGATATAATATGATACTAAAATACTTATTGGAGTTTGGAAAACGTTTTTTCAAGCTAAAATATATAGGGTCACCTATAGGTGGCCCCCCAAGGTAGGAAATACAGTCAATATTATATTCAACCATTTGACTAGTCAAGGAGTATAGGGAGTATGTAAAAAGCTAAGGTGATGACAAGACCTATAATTTTTTCATAAAAAACCATCAATGTCTCTATATTATAATGGAAATGTAAATAAATTAAATAAAGTATCCCAAATATGTAAACATAGTCTACACCACGAATCTTACACACAACCTATCTTTTACACAGTTTGCCTTGGAGATATAAAGAGTAGGGGGTATAATGAATTGATAAAATTATAAAAATTGGTTCATAATGTCTTTAAATCTTGGGTATACTCCTACACTTTTAGTTATACCTAGATAAATTTGGAAATTTCACTCTATTTTGTCTCAGATAAAGGGCACTTCACTAGGTGCATAAACCTTACAATTTGGAGAAAGGAGAGGAAGATATGAACAAAGAGATAATTTAATATTTAAAAAAGGTTTTTGGAGTTTATTTACATCCAAAAAAACATGAGGAACCTTTTTGAAGGGGATGGAACCAAATAGAGTACCTTAAACCCTCAATTATGCAGGCAGACCTAGTAAACATAATTTAGGCCTAAAGACAAATGAAGAACCTTTTTCATTTCTAGTATGGAGTGAAAATTAAATTGAATTATATAATGTATATTTTGTAACATAATATTTTTTAAGATATTATATGTAGGTATAACCATCAAAAATCCATTTTGTGCTTTACGGTAACTCAGACCTATTAGGTAAGGTTCAAGCCTAGTGCCCAAATACATTAGATATGATTCCTATCATATTGGATCATGATTATAGGGTTTTAAAAAGTTTTATAAATCTTTCACATTACATAGTATTCAAAATATAGTCCATTTTGATCTCAAAACCCATGTAATCTTATAGGAAAGGGAGGGAAGATATCGATAGGCTAGTTTTAGGTACTCATATCTTTATTGATGCTTTGCATGGGAGAAAAATAAGTTTAGAGGAGTTATCAGAGGTATTTAAATATTAATTTGTGTAATTATTTTGATAGTTAAATGTCTAACCTTTATGAATTAGCTTAAGAGGCCAAACTAATCAAAACCCTTGCTAAACCCTTACAAGGACCAGATTGGAGAAATAAGGATGGGAAGCTAATCTAATGACATAGTTTGAACATGAAATATATTGGAGGTTATATAATAATCTCTTATGATCCTCCCTATCCTATTTTAATATATGAAATTATATGGATGGGGTGAAAAACAAGGTTTTCCTAACTATTTTGTGCATTATGTAGGTTCCAAGAGGTTCCAAGAGATGAAACCAACTTTATGGGAAATATTCATACTTTTGATAACTACCTATGTTAATTTAATTTATAAAAAAAAAATAATAAGTGCCTCAACATGAAATTTCATCTCAGCCAGTCAAAATTGGCATAGTGACCAAACTAGTGAGAAGTGTGAAAACTCTAAGTGGAAGTGATTTTAAGGTGTTCCTAATGCTTCTAAGTCCATATATAGTATTTAAACTTGTCATAAAATCCATCTCATATATTATCATGTAAAAATGAATCCAAATTTGAGGACAAGTGTGTAGGGTAGATGAAAGAGGAATTTCTTAGAGTGCAGGTAGTGATAACTTATTCCCAGATGATTCTAGATGACTAGGCCTATAACCAATGCATGAAAATGCATGTATGAAATCCTTCCCATTAATTCAAATAATTATACCTATCCCTAATCAATTTTTGGATGTTAAAACATGTCCAAATCATGAAGGTAGTTTTTTGAGCCAAAATGAAGATTTTCATGCCACTTTTCATGAGTTTTATGAATTAGATAGACATTTGTTCTTCCTAACCTTGCATGGTTCATCTCATATCATCTTCTCATGAAAAATTAACTTATTTTATTATATTTACAAGTGTCCATGTGACCTTTGGAATTCTCTCTTCTTATTTCTCTCTCTTACATTCTATAATAACTAGACATTTTGGCCATTGTAACTTATGTTCCACCTAAGTATGGTGAAGCCCTACTCATTTGAATAACATTTGATCAATAATACTTCTGATTTTTAACTCTTCATGACTATTCATAGTGTGTTCTACTTGAATTTTGGATCTTTCTCAATGAACACTATGGATTCCTTAGCATGTTATCTCATTCTTTCATCATATTTATAGTTAGAACGCTTCTTATTGTAGGGCATGTTAAGTGTTGTAGGAAATTTCAAGGATTGAGTGAGTGATTCTATTCACTAGTGCCATTGAAGGCCTCTTATCTAGTCCTCATATCTTTGGACATAAATCCATAACCTCATAATGTAACATTGTTGTGAAAAGATGTAAATTGAAGTAGTGTATGTTTGGTTATTCCTTTGTTCTCATGTGTAGCATGTTGCTAGTAGGAATTCATCATCTTATTTGGTGTATCACCTCCCTTAGAATATTTTGATTTTAGTTATCTCTCTCCCCCCCAAAGTTTGGGTGTAGTTTCTATCCAAAGTGGTACATCAGGGGAGCTATCCCTATCTATAGATTCACCTCATCCTTAGGCTACCCACAATCTTAGATGTATTTCAATTGTGCCACTTGGATGAAGAGAGCTTAGACATATCCTCAAAGGGTGAAAATCCAAGTGAAAACACTAACTTCATATACTTATCTTATAGTTACATTAACTTTTATGACTTAAAAATATAAATATAAACTTAATAAGGTATATAATACCCTTTTCTACATTTCACACACCTAAAGGAATTATAAAAACTTATAATGGGAGTAAAATTTTTCATGTATTTACATAAAAGATATGTGGAATTTCAAATTCTAATTTTGGAGGGAAAATTTATTCAAGACTTAAAACTCACTTGGACTAACTTATGAAGACATGAAAAAGGTCTTTTATTGTATTATAAGACATTGTTAAGACTATCAAGAATATATACTACCCTATCAAGTACAATCTTGCATATTGATAATGATGCTCCTGCATCATTCTACTTTTGATAAAATACTATGGATAATTCTTATATATTTGGGAATAAAATGTATGTAGATGATGTAGTGTGATTCATATATATATATATATATATATATATGAAATTTTAAGTGTGCTAACATTCATTTTATAGGTTTTGACCTTTTATTTTTACACAACACATGACTCTCAATATATAGTAGGGAATGAAAAGGGGAATAAGATAAACATGAGGTGATAAATAATGAAAACCATAGATCAAAATTTCATAAGAAAAAAGGATCAAAATTTTGATGGAAAAAGGAAGATGACCTAACCATTATGACTAAATGGATATAGTGTGCTTATTTATATAACTTACAAAACACTAACTTTCTTAGCTTAATACAGATATATCTATCCCTAAAAAAACAATAAGTGGGATAAGGTTTCCCTTTTTAGCATAGACATGTAGGCAAGATTTTGAAATAACTTTTAACTTGGACATTTTTTGATTTAATATCAATTTTTCATTTAGATTTTATCTTCTATTTGTGACCTCATACACTTAGTCTCATGTGATTAGAACTATGGGCTAAACACCAAAGGCTAGATGTAGGTTAGTAAGGGGAACCTCTCTCCAATGCTAATTCCACACAACTAACAAGATGTGAGGGATCAAAATGAAATGATAATAGGGGTGAGAAGTGTGAAATCTAACTCTTATTTTGTCATAAGATTTTATTTTCATAAGATTATATACTCTTATTATTTATAAGGCCTTTATTTAAAATAGTAATATGAAATATCTCATCACTGAAGAACAAGATATGTGATTAAAATTAACTATTTTTGATCATGCTTATATTATAATTTAGAAGTCATCATGAGAGGATATTATACCATGGAGAAGTTTCTAGACTAGATTGTAGGCTATCATTTTATAAATTATGCAAGAAGACTTGGGTAAAATAGGTGTAATCTACTTGTGATAACTAAGGTAAGAACCAATGTAATGTTGATTTTAAATTTATTTATATGGGACAATAGTCTACTATGAAAATGGGATGATATGATATTTTGTATTCCAAAAGTTCCACATTGTGTGAATTAAAAATGAAATAATCATCAACAAAACATTTGATAAGTAAAAAAACAAATAAATTATGAAAATACAATGCAAATGAGTCCAATGTGATATGCAAGTACTATATATAGAAACATTTTAGGTGTAGTAATTTCATAGATTCACTTAACTCCTTTCCCTATAGAGTACATAATTAATAATTTCCATTATTTAAGTCTTTAGTCACTTGGTAGGGAACTAATCAAATTGGTCTAATTTTTTGACCTTTCCCTTTCTTTTTTTCAATCTAGCTATCAACCATAAAGAGAAGGTATCATATATGAATTGGGAACTCATGAACGTATTTGTTGTATTATCCAACCATATGATTAGCATAAGAAATATGATTATTTTCAATGATGATTTAATTCATCTATTTTTTATAAATCAAATAGTTATGCTTCTCTTTATTATTAATGATTAAGGAGGCCCTAGAGGTAAATGTGAAGGCTAGTTATCTCCACTTCTAATGGTAGAATAGATTTAGATCCAAACATAAGTGAATATGGAGTTTCACTTGTGGGTATTTTAATATTCATCTTATAAGCCCAAATGGATGGATAAAGTTGTAAGTACCAATATTTTTATAATATATAATGGTTTTGATCATAATTGACTTCAAAGTTTTGTTGGTGGTCTTAGCCTAGTTGTTGGCCTATGGGTAATAAAAAGAGATCAAGTGGTGTGATATGGAAAAATTATTACATAGTTCACAAATTTTAGGGTTTTTGAAATGAGATTTATTATAAGTAATGATGAACTTCAAGATCTTGAATAGATAAATTATTTGGTTCATAATAAATTGTGTGATGATTAAACCCATGATAGTTCCTAACAACATAGATTTCACCCATTTATAAAAATACATAATTGTTATGATAATGAAATTATGAACATATAAGGAATTAGGGGAGATTTTACCCATTAAATATAGGCCCCAAAGGGAAAAGGGACATGGAGTGACTATGGGCTCAGACACCCTAGTGGGTATATGTATCTCATGTGAAAAATGCTTGCACTTTGTGCATTTTTTCACATAATCAATGACATCTTGTTCTATGGTGGGATATAAATATCCCAATTTATGGATTTTAAGAGTGTTCATGTGGCCAACAAAGTGTCTACCACAAATGACACTATGAAAATTAAAAAGGACTCTTTCTGACTCCTCTTGGTCAAAACATCTTACTATCATGGAATTAAAGGCCTTGAAATAGTGAATTGTGTCTAAAATAACATACTTATATGCGATGATGTGATGACACCTCTTCTACTAAGAGTTGGCACCTTTGGGATAAGTGTGGTCACTTATGTAGTTGATGATATATGTGTACTATGGAGATGATCTAATAGAATATTTTTCTATGTAATAGATCAATTCATCAAAAAAGTCGATATACGATATAAATAAGATCATTAACTTCTAAATGAGAATCAACTAACCAATTAGCAATTATTTATTCTTTAATATAATTTTATTTGATGTAAATTAAATTAACTTGCTTATGAGTGTGATGAAATGCCTAAACTCCTTAGAAAATGTTGACTAGATTAGAAAAGTACATATGGATTGAGATCTCATGATAACTCTTATTTCTTGGTTGAGCATATAATGTCACAAACACTTGGTTCTAAAAACTATAGTTAAGCATTCCTTTTCTTTTTTAATGTATCATATCTCATAATCAATAAGAGTATATCTAATTAAATAAATGACATGTTATTTTTTGGCATCATCTTCCTAAGCCAACATTCAGATAAGAGACAACTCAATTTATCTAATGTACATTATCAAGGGATTATCTAATTTATTTACCATGAGTGTGTGGGGATACATAATAAAGTGTTTCAATGCTTCAAAAGACTCATAACAATCATATGTCCAATTTAATCCACTTATCTTTTTGAAAAAGTTATTCATAAAATGAATGGCATAGGTAAGATTAGGAATGAACCATCAAATGAATCCCAATTTACATAGGATTATTCTAATTCCTGGTTCATCTATGGGAGGAAGAATTTCCAAAATTTCTTGAATATTGGTAGAGTAAATATCAATCCCACATTAGGAGATGATATACCCTAGGGGTTATATATTGGTGACTCCAAACACACATTTTTATGGGTTAAAAATAACACCATATTTTGGTAATCATGTTAATATGGTGTGTAACACCTATAAATGGTCTATTTAACTCTTTTATTTCCATAAAATATTATCTATGTAGACCTCCACTATCTTGTGATTAAGATCATGGACTATGTGGGTCATGTCCCTTTGGTATATTACCCCTATGTTTTTTAGATTGAAAGGCATCATGACATAATAAAAGGTCACCCATAACATATTAAATTAGGTCATACTCTGATCTTCATCAAAAAGGTGAATCTAATTATATATTAACAATCAATACATAAGTGATAGTAACTCATATCCTATTATTGTGTCAATAATGACATTGATGGAAAAGAGAGGAGCATCATATTTTAGACATGATTTTTTGATATATTAAAAATCTATACATATATTGATCATATCATTATTATTCATAATGGGAAAATTGTTGGATATCCACTTGGAATAGTCCACTGGATTAATAAATATAACCTTTAAAATTATGATAACTTACTCTTTTACCTTCAGTGTAACCTTAAGCTTGATGGTCCTGATATTTTGTTTGATTGGTTTTACATTAGGTATTATAACTATATTATGGACCATCACATCATTTTTTATGACTACCGTGTCAGTGTAAGACAATGAAATATTTTGAGATCTTGGTGAGTAGTCACTTGTGGTCTTCCACTTATTATATGGAGAGTGAGCACCCAAACTTTAAGATTTTGGGACTCTCCTTAAACCTAATGTTAATGTCAATGGTTTCTTACATAAGGGAGTCATCTCTATATTTAGGAATAGGGGAAGATTAGGATATTCACCCTTAGTATTTAAAATGTCATGTTCTTAATCAAAGGATAAGTAATCCTCAGCCTAGTAGTAAGAATCATAGTACTATCCCTTAAGGGTAGACATGGGTAAAAACTAAGAGTGAAGCATCTCTTGTGCTGAAAATATTGGAATTCATCATAGGCTCATAATAACTCAAGAATAGCTTCATCATTCTTATCTAAAATGGGTGATTTTTTAGTCACTTGGAATTTTGTTCACAAGAGGTTTTTTCTTAAATGAAACTATGAAAACAAACTCTGATATATTAGGATGAAGGTCAAGCATGAAGATGAATTAGCCATGTAGATAGTGAGATAGTTTATTTACCTAGGGACTAATTCTATATAAATAAATTTGAAGTCTTTATATATCTCGCACACAAAATCTTTATATAATTGAAGGTGCTCAAATTTATTTTTCTTAGATCTCAAAAACTTTGGTTCGCAACCACCTATGACTTAGCTTAGATATTTAAAATTTAAATTCCTAGATGTTTTACAATAGGCATGCCAAGAAATATGGGGTTATACTCATCTCTATTGTTCTTGCACTCAAATTCTAGATTAAAACTAGAAGGCATTACTCGCTCCTTAGGGGAGATGAGAATAACTCATGCCCTAACACCTAGGAGACATGTGACCCATTAATCATGTGAAAAAGAGGGATGGTAATGTTATAAATTTTCTTGGTCTTATAATATCTAAATAATATAAATATCAAGAATTTTTAGTAATCCCTCTTGGGGTTCTTGGTCCTAAGACTCATAAAAATAATGATCCCTTCCCCTTTGTGGGTTGATTGGAAAAAATTACAAAAACTTGAAAGGTATACTCCTATGGTTTGAATGAATGATGAGAATCACTTATATGAATTTAAAAGGCTAAGTTTTGATCTATATATTTAGGTCGGTAAGCACTTATATAAACTCAAAAGAATACTTACTAGGATCTCTTTGGTGTGGGATGCATACTAACCTGGTTATGATGGGGTTTTAGTGTAGGGAGTATGTCGACATAGTTAGGATATTATTTTGGTGTAAGAGTTATGTAAGCATAGTTATGCATATTGAAATACTATTTATAATACATGGGTATTACTATTTATCCCATTATTATATGTGGTAAGGCTCATAATAATTTTGTGAGTGGTATATTAGGGTCTCCTCTCTTAGCATGGGGTGAAGGGATCTTCTTATGAATGTGTGGATAAGTATGAGACCCAATGTTAATCTCTATGGTACATATTATTAAGGTAAAAATACTAGCCTTAGGTACTAACATGATCGAGGGAAAATACAACATCTATTTACATTTTTGGAAACTTATCATACAATGTGAATCACACCTTGATATGAGCTAAAGTAGAAAGTATATCATTTTAAGAGGAAAAAACCTAGTGGATTAGGAACTTTAGAAAATTGATATGGTCCTATCATAGTGTGATCCAAGAGCATGCTTTAAACAGGTTCAAAATTAACAAGAGTAATATGACAAGTAAAACATGACCTTTTATGGATAGGTGTTATGCAAGTATGATGGAAATTGTGTGAAGGATTTTTATGAAGAGGGACCTATTCTTTCTCTGACACCTCTATCATGCAAAGATTAGGTAGACTATGTAACCCCTTTTAGGGTCTAAGATTTTGAGCCTCAGATAATTTATAGGTCCCTATCCTTCATGGGTCAAACTAGAGGATGTGTTATGTGTCTTTTTCCAAGAGATTGATGATTTATACTATAGATATGGTAGAAACTATCAAACTAGTGGTTACTTCTAAATTAGTGGTTTTTTATGTTGTCATTATGTCCTTCTCTTCTAACTTATATTTTAATAAAATTTGAGGTATTTTAGTCCCCTTAATTAAGATAACCACTTTGGGATTCAAAAGATCCATAAATTTAACCAACTATGGGGTTTTATGACCATGATGGTATGTATATTGTATTGATGTGTAACCCAGGCTAATTATTCGTGGTTACTTGTAGCATATAAAAAGGTCTCATATCTACTTGGGATATGAAAACCTTTCTTAGTTGTAAGAACTAGATTTATTGTAATAAAATTGAAGGGATAGCCTTTATCCTATGTATCCAATTCTTTCCCAAGATCATGTTATAGTTGGTACCTTTGTTTATGATATAGAACTCAATTATCACCATCTGGAGACCCAAAGTGACTAGGAGCATAGTGGTCCCTATGGAAGTAGTCATGAGTCTATCATAGCCTCATAACGTATTATGATTTATGGAATAGTTGTTTTCCACATAAAAATGATTATTTAGGAAGGAAAAGTCATAATATTGATGGCCACTCCATCATAAACCATGGCTCTCTTCACATAATTGCCATAAATCCAAACTTATAGAAACAAGGTTGGATCTTCCCTCTTTTCCATCTTAGATTTAGGAGGAAAAACTACATAAATAAAAGAATATCCATCATCTCAATATTCTTGATGAAATGGAAACATATCTATATTAATGTGGTTTTTTTGAACAATTAATCCATAGAGGGGAGGTTAGATAGTGTTAGTCAATAAAACCAAATAAAAATTAAAACACAAAACACTAAAACCCCTATCCTAGACATTAGGGAGAACATAGGTAATAAACATATAATGGAAACACAACTAGAAAATAAAAGAAACAATATTCTTACCTTATTTTTATCTCTAAAATGGGTTTTTAAAGAGGCTTGCTTAGCTTTGTTCATTGATAAATCTTTATCAATGAAGCTCCATTTGTTCCACCTCTCCTTGGCACCTTGGTAATGTTGGTTGGTTTATGAATTTGGTATGGTATCACTACTTAAAAGGCTTATTTTTATCTATTTGAGAATAATAAATTTACACCAAATGTTATTATTGGAGGTATTTTGGCATAATAACATTACACCAAGATAACTTGTTGATCAATACGTAGGGCATTATATTTATAGCCTCCA
Organism: Torreya grandis; assembly: GCA_037957365.1. Taxonomy (NCBI): domain Eukaryota; kingdom Viridiplantae; phylum Streptophyta; class Pinopsida; order Cupressales; family Taxaceae; genus Torreya; species Torreya grandis. Next base: position 3,757,596 of record JARHVA010001150.1, on the reverse strand, counting down.
AAGTTAACTCTTACCCAAGGTGAGTTTAGGTTGAGTTTAAACATGGAATGAGTTCAAACTAAACCTAGGTGCATTGAGGATAATTATATTTTAGTTAAAAAAAAGGTGTCATTTAATTATTATTTTCAATTAATAAGCATGGCTCTCAAACCAGATATTTTGGGAGACTTTGACAACTCATAAAGGCAATGATGAAAAGAATTGATATTTTTATTTTTGAATTTTCATTTTTAGATATTCACTAATTTTAAATGGATAATTTATCTAATAATTTAATTTGGTTTAATTATTTTATTCATTTTTATTATCATTTTATATATTTTAATAATTGATCAAGTGCCTCACTTAATGGGTCCATAGGCCAAACTACTAGTTGTTAGGTCACAAGGTGACTAAGGATGAATTCATGAGAGGTTATTATTGTGTATGGTAGAATACCCCAAATAGGGATGAATAAACATGATTATGATCATTGATGAATGATATGTAGATGAAATTAGGATGTTTAGTGATTCATAGGCTTAATTTTCAATGTTTGGTAGAAATCAATCTAAAGTTTGGTCAAAAGCTAGTTGTGGCTAGGATGGGGTGTCTATAGTTTATCCCTAATGGGGAAGTCATTTTAAGCTATACTAATAGTAACATATTATCAAATAATAAAAAAGGTATTGTATGCCTAATTCCCCAATAGGTAATGGATGATCCCTAGATGCTCCCTTGAAGGAGTGCGCAGCAAAGAAGGTTGGTGACCATTCCCTTGAAAAGAAGGAAATGATGGGACCTAAAGGTAGAGGGAAGTATAAAATACTAATTCCTTATTTGGGTGGATAAAAATGATGATTTTACCAAAATAAGTTATAATCATTAGCATAACATGGTAAAAAGATAATGATTTGACCAAAGGTGGTTATAATCCTTAGCAAAATGAAAACATGCCCCAGTTTGGTGGATAAAAATAATGATTTACCCAAAGGTGTTTATAATAATTAGCATAATGAAAACATTCCCTAGTAGGTTAAGATAAGTATAACGATTTACCCAAATGTGGTTATAATCATTAACATTTGGATCGATTGAAACATAATTATTTTCACAAAAGCTATTATAATCATTGGCACTATGGTTAGAATAAAATGGAAAATTGGAGAAGGGGGATTACGTAATGAATCCATACTCATAGATTAATATTAATCCATTATAGAGGTGAAAGATTAATTGGGCCACCTACTAGTTTATAGATTCATGTCCTAACTAGAAAGGATTAAATTCATTCATGATTTAATTACTCTATATATAGGTAATGACTTGGATATATCAGTATTTTTTTAGGTGACCAAGGATAAGTACCATGTCATTAGTGCTTGTAATATTTCTTGAGATGATTTTTTATAGCATGTGATGATATGTATCATGATATAAAATACCATGATAAGCTAATTATAATATACATAAGGACTGACACATGATCTAATAAACACTTGAAAATAATTCACCAATGATAAAAATCATGATGGAAATTTTGACATATTAATATGTATGTAATTAATTATAATTTACAAATAATCACCCAATGAATACATATATACTAAGTCAAGGCACAACAAAGAAAGAAAATAAACATGAAAAAAAAACATAAAGATAAAACACCAATAAAAGACACAACAAAACACCTAAGAAAAAAAAGTGAATAAACAAAAATAATGGTTAATCATAATGTTAGTGAAAATAAAAGACAAATTGTTCATATATGTGTAATAGAGGTGTTATTCTTAATAACAGGGTCACCCCTAAGCTAGAGAGTAATGTCACAGGTATAAAAATGTAAGAATAATGGTGTAAATTTGCCCCTGGGCAATAAATAAATAATGACACACAAGATGATAGATATTAACCCTATGCTATAGGAGACAATGAAAAAAATAGACAAAATGGGAGGAGAGAAGAAAAGGAAGGTGTAGTCAAGTTGACTACAGATGCACTAGGTAAGTGGATGTTGCCTTCATAGTTTCATGGACATAAGATCTAATTTGAATTTAGGACAAATGTATTTCTCTTAGAATATGGGATATAATAAGATGAATGATAAAAAAATGTGATTGATGTGTAGAGAAATATGGTAATGGTATCACAAAATGATGAGAGTGAAATAAATGGTTACTTGTAAAATGGAGAGAGTGTAAAATATAGCCAAATGATCATTAGTCTATCAAAGTCAAATACACAATGCTCATAATACAAACTTACCAAATAGTGAGAGCATAAATCTTTGGGACAATATGGATGGGGAAACTAAGTGACAAGTGGGTACTTGTGAAATAGTTTGGAGTCCCAAGATCTTTAAGGAAAATAAGTGGTTAAAAACAAAGGAAGGTGCAGTTGAGCTAACTCAAGATAACTCATGTATCCAATTTATGCGTACATATTCCATAAAAAACTCAAGATGATGCAAGTACCCCATAAATGGGAGGAAAAATACCAAGGGGGTATATAAATAAATTGAAGAAATAAGATGGCCCATCCCATAAAATATGATAGCTTTATATCTTGCATAGAGATTCTAACACAATTTTCATGATTTTATGATTTTTATGATTTCTTAGATATTTTAAGAATGTTTTTGAAATTTTTAAAGTGTCTCAACTCAATTTGAGAATTATGAGAGACTAAATGATTCAACTCGTAAAATGGTAAGAGCATGGTCTAGTTTGCGCATAAATGGTGAGAGTGTTCAAACTTAAATTACTCACAAAAAGGTGAGAGTGTGATAAAAGGGTGACTAAGATACCATCAACATAAATAAATCACTACCTACATATTACTATTATAGCCTCAAGTCATTATATTTTCACCTTACATTAGAGGAATCTAACTAAGTAGAAGCGAGTTCATAAATTTAGGCAAATGGTACAACACGACATAAGAATGGCAAGGTAATACTATAATTCATGGTAAAGGTGTTGTTCATAATTTTACCATAGGTGGTTATAGTTAGGAAATAATAACATAGGCCAATGATACTAATTTTCCTAAAGGAGGATATAATTATTAACACAAAGTGAGACATTGATTTTCCTAAAGGCAGTTATAATCAGGGACACTCACAATGAAATGGAATAAGAAATGAAGGATACAACTATCAAACCAATATCATACTGGTCCAAGATACTACCTATGTTTATTAAATTGAATCAAATACTGAAACTTCATATGAATCCCCTTATTAAAGGTACCTAAAGAAGTAATGTAAGGGAACCAAGCCCAAAGGGGTGGGTAAAAATAACTTTGGTCAATAGGGAAGGTATGGTAGAATGGTATATGGTGTGGTAAAAAGAAGATCATGATATCGTAAAATTAAAATTTGCCTCATAGACAATACTTCAAGTCTCTCAAGTGAAATAATGATTAAGGTGTATGATGTTCATCAGATGATCAAGTTCATCTCTATCTGGTGTAGCGAGCATGTATGTTCTGGAGCCATAATTTTTAATGACATATGGGCCTATCCAATTATGTTTGAAATTTCCATTATTATTCTTCTTTATCATGGTGTTCTTTTGGTTTTTTTTGAAAATAAGGTCCCCAAGATTGAACTCTTTATATTTGACCCAATGGTCATATTAGCCACATAGTCTATTTTGGTATGCTTAAAAGTTGTTGATAATGGACTTGCATTTTTCATCAAGTAATTATATATCTTGTAGGTGATAAAATATATAATCATCATCATTTAGGACATGTTTTAATAAGATACGTAGACACTCGACCTCAATGAGAAGAACGAACTCAGTGCCATAATTTAAGGAATATGTAGTGTCTCTTATTGGAGTATGGTAATTATTATGGTATTCCTAAAGGGCACATAATATTTGGAGGTGTAAATCATGGCCAAGATTATTAAAAATATTTTTAAGGATGTTTAAAATAGTTTTATTGGATGTCTCTACTTGGTCATTTCCTTGTGGGTAATATGCAGTAGAAAAATGTTGGGTGATATTATACTTGACACAAAGAATTTTAGCATCCTTATTTTTGAATGATCCACCACTATTAAATATAGTTTTAGATGGGATACCATAGAATTAAATGATATGATTAAATATGAACTTGGAAATCTATTTTCCAGTAACATAAGTGATGGGTATAGCTTCAACCCACTTAATGAAATATATGGTGGTGGTAAGGATGTGTTTATAGACATCAGATGAGGTAAGTTTAATATTCTCAATGATGTTTATTCCCCATGTTGTAAATTACCATGATGTAAGCATAATTTTTAGTTTTTTATCTAAGGCATGAATCAATTTGGCATGCCTTTGACATTTATCACACCTTTTAACATAAACAGTTGCATCTACTTCTATAGTTGGCTAATAGTAACTGTTATATAGGAGTGTTTTGGTCAAGACAACCCCAATAGTGTGGTCTCCACATACCCCTTCATTAAATTCCCATAATTATAATGTTGATTTTTTTAAATTTAAAAAATGAATCAGAGTTACATCAAAGTTATGATGATAAAGGGTTGGGCCAAGTAAGGTATATCATGAGGCTTGGTGGGTAAATGCTTTTTATTATTTATGTGATATGTTTGGTAGCATGGTATGGTCATGAAGATAATTAAATAGGTTTGAATACCATATATAATTGTGACCAAAAATATCACATATCACTATGATGGTTGAAGGTTCATGAGTAGGCACTAAAATATTTTCAATGAGGAATTGACATTCTTTTGCCTTGTCTATATGATAGATTAAATAACCAATGGTGGCCATGGAATATATTATATTATTATTATCCCTAGGTACGTGTTCAATATATATGTCAAAAATATTCTATTTTATAACATTTATCATGGCATTGTATGGTACTAACTTGTCATCTTTGGTCTGAAAGTGGTTTGTAACCTCATTGATGATTAATTGAGAATCACCATAAACCATGAGATGTTGAATATTCCATTGTATCCTTAATGAATACCTAAAAAATTTGATTCATATTATACCATTATATTAGTACAAGGAAAGATTATATGGAATGATTTAGGTATAATCTCCACCTATGGTGTAATATGTGATGTTAATGGTCCATCAAAATACAACTTCCAGTGCTCCTCCTCAAGAGGTGTTTATATGATGGTCATGATGGACTCATCTGGGAATTAAAAAAGTGACGTGTTAGGTATCTACAAGGGGAGATTATGAAAGATGATATATATGTAATTGTCCCTTTATATCCTTCTAAATAACATACTCGATCTTGCACTCACTCAAAATCATGATCTATTTAGTCATGCAACCTTGTAAAGTTATCTTAAATAGTAGATACTTGATCATCTAATTTGGAAATAATTATGGTCTTATTATTAATCGTGTAATGCCCTAATTTATAGGTTGTAAATACCATATCTAAACAAGTTTTTTCTACTGTCATATAGTTGTGTTCATATGCAACTAGCGTACGACTTATATAATACATGACATGTTCTTTTCCATTATCATCATGTGGATCTAAAAGTGCCCTAGGGATTTATCCATGGTAGATAAATAAAATATATATTTCTTTATTATCATTAGGTGTAATAAAATAGGTAGATTGGAAATATATCATTTTAAGTGTTGAAAGGGTGACAGTATTCATCCTAATGAAATGTGACACCCTTCTTCAATATGTAAATGGATGGAATTTATTGGCCAACTATTTAATGGAACATCTAATCAATTGGATTTTTTCTTATAAACTATGAATTTGCTTCAAATTATAAGGTGGAAAAATCTCAATAATAGCTTGTACTTTTTAATGATAAAATTAAATGCCCTAAAGAGAGACAATGAAGCCTAACAATTTCCCTAAAGTGACACCAAAAATGAACTTCTTGGGATTAAGTCAAACCTTATATTTATGAAACCTCTCAAATATTATTTGTAGTGAAACTAGATGATCATCATGGGTCTTTTATTTACCCAATATGTCATCGACATAGTCTTCAATAATATCAGACACCATATTATGAAATTTGATGGTCATGGCTCTATGGTATGTCAACATTTTTGAAGCTAAATGGCATAATTTGATAATGAGATAGTCCTCATGGAATGGTGAATGTTGTATTGTGTTGTTCTTCTGGTGTGATCTTGATTTAGTTGTATCCTAAAAATCCATTCATTTCATACCCCACTGTGGGGTCAACTATCATGTCAATATTTAGTAGAGGAAAGTTGTCTTTGGGGAAAGCCTTGTTTATATCTCTAAAATTAGTGCAAATTTTGATTCCTTCTAGTTTTTAACTAACAAAGTATTTGAGATCCACTCTAATAGTCAATATATTAGATGCATCTCACTTCTAAAGTTTTTTACAACTCTTTATTTACTAGTAAAATAATACGATGATATATCTTTTGTAATTTTTGCTTTATAAGTTTGGCATCATGATGTATAACAAGATGGTGTACAACTAAGGCAAGGTACAAACCTAGCATGTCTGAATAGGCCCATGTAAAAATGTTAACAAATTCCCTCAAAAGGGTTGTAAATATTTTATGTTCCTCCTTAGTGAGGGACGTGCCTAATTTGATCCACTTTAGGCTATATAGAGTCTCGATATTGACTTCTATAGTATCTTATAATAGGATATTTGAACCATCTTCTAGAATGGTTGAAAATGATTTGAATTGGCCTATAATTACAAAGTCCTCTAGTTGGATTGGTTCTTCCAGCTTTCCCAAATAAGATAAATCTAAATTGCCTAATGGTAATGATGGCTATGTCACAAATACTTTAGTAAATTCCTTGGCAATTTGGTCAAAGTCATGTTGTTCTATAGAAATGAACACGGACCCAAAGTTAAGTTCATTATTAGTGATATCTTGATATTCATTTGAGGAAAGGTGAACACCCCTATATAGTGGTTCCTGAAACATGTTTTCACTAGAAGACTAGCCTTTCTCTTTACTTTTACCCTAGTCAAAAGACACCTCAAAGAGGTTTTCACTTTGGCACCTCAATGTTTTATTATGTTTTTTTTTGCTAAGGGTGTTCACCCATTCTCCAAAATAGGATGAAAGATCTAGTTTGATAGAGAACCCTTGTTTGTGGTCTTCCAATAGAACATTGTATCTTAGGCCTAGAAAATTACAAAAGGTCTCATCATTCTCAAACTCATCTACAGGCTCTATGGAATCTTGTTCATCCTAAGATATAAGTTGAGGGTGATAAAGAGGAAGTGAGTTGTGATGGATAACTAGGGTAAGGTGCAAATGGTATTTAGGTCAAACAAGTTGGTATTGACAAGGTCTTCATAAATGTTATGATCAGACTCTACTTCATTTTCAGCATCATCATCACTAGACATTGGAATTAAAACATGAATAAGATATATGGGGTCACCCGCATGCAGTTTAAATTTGAGACTATAAGTTCCTTTATACTGAGTTATAGAAATTGGCTCAAGAGTACCCTAATAATTTAGATTGAGGCTTACACCTTCATAAGCTTGGTTCTCCATGATCTTATTAAGAATAGGATATTTTTCATTTTTGTAACAATTTGAAAATTTATTATTTTACAACCAAGATTAATCATTGACAAGTGGGTCTTCTTATTGGTCAGTAGTTAATGTGAAAATAAAAGGAACTAGACTATGAATCTTGCCTTTTAATTTTCATTTCCATTTCATGTAAAGTGGCTTAGCTTTAAGTCTTCCATAGGACTTGGGGTTTTGTGGAAGCTTGGCAGTGTGAAATGTATCATGGGCCAAATACTCTCTTAGGCAATTGGCTGAGATGGTAAAATAATTAGACATTTCTAGAGGAGGCATATGGGAATATGATTCAAGGCTATCTAGGTCTATACAAGTAGCCTATGGCAATCTGACAAGTATTTCTTTGTCTTTGTCATTTTTTGGAATTGTATCTAGGCCAAAATGGTAGTTGCAAATTTCATACTTAGCCTCCAAATGTTTACAATATTCATAGGGCTACAGATCTACATTGATATTTACCTCCATGCCTAAGTATGAAAACTTGAGACACTAGTGTAATGTTGAATGGATTAAATAAATTTCATGTATCCAAGGTCTACCCAAGAGAAAATTGTGTGATAGGTCAAGGTCTAACACATAGCAAAGTGTATCATGGGTTAAGGGCCCAATGATAACTAGCAAGATTATAGATCCCTATGATTCCTAATCTTCATTATTTTAGTCTTTGATAGTAATTATTTCCAACTATAGATTGGATATTATATATCCAAGATGATTGAAGAGCTTTAAAGACATAATATTCAAGACTAATCTGTTATATATAAATAAATGTTTGAATTTGCATTATGTAATAACAACTTCAATGTACATGGGATTATTATGGAGAGGTACAAAGGATGACATACTACCTTGGTCATAGGTCAACTATTGGACTAGGGATAGGTGTCCAATCAAATCTTTAAATTTTTCTAGGGTTATGTCATTGGGAACTTGGGATTGGCCTAAGAGTTCTATTAAGATTTTTTTGTGGATATTAGACATATGAAACAAATCCAAAATGGAGATTTGTGTGGGCATATTTTGAATTTATTCCATAATATCATATGGTTTTTCCTTAATAGTGGTATGTGGCTTGTTCCTAACTAGAATAGTGGGTTGGATTAGTTTGTTGACAAGATGTTTTGGGCTTGGAATGGTTATCTTATACCACCAATTTATGATTACACAATCAGTATTGCATAGAAGACAATTATAAATTGATGATGATGGAGATGGGTTAGATAAAATAAGTCTTGATTATAGATGCACTTGGTTGTGGTCACATGGAAATGATGAGTTATTGGTATAATTTCCTAAAATAGTAATCCTTGGTTATTGTTACACTTTGTTGTGGTCCTACATCAAAGAAGGATTAATAGCGTAGGTGGGTGTTGAGGTCAACAAACCCCCATTTTTGGAAAGTGAGGGTCTTTGTTCAATTTTTAAAATTATTTTATAAATTGAAATTTATTAATAAAAATGCATTATTAAACATAATGTTTGATCTAGTTTACATTGTCATGTTAGCTCATAATCTTTCTTTGACTCTATTTGATATTGCTAACATGGGATTCTTATGTTTTTATGTTCTAGGTTGAATGGAATTCCATTTGAATGAATAATATTTAGGGTTTTATGATTTAAATGCTAATTTGATGCTTTTATCAACCTTTGGTCCTTAGTCAATTGATTAAATCCATGTTTAAATGGTGTTAAAAAAAATTTAGTCTAATTTTTATTTTGAAAAGGATTTCAATTTATGCAAGAACATTTTATTATATCTTAGACTTAGTTTAGATTCTATATAAAGCTTTAATTGTATTTATTAACACATCTAAAACCTTATTATAAGAACTTACCCCAAGTATCTATATATCCAAACCCTTACTTTGATAATTTCATTGTTCATAGGAATGAATTAAACATGTTGTCACGAAGTGGAAAAATATTAGGAGCTTAAATATGGAGATCAATGATCCATGGGCAAAGATGGAGTCATCAAGTCAAACGAATTGATAAAAAATGCACGTTAATAGCATAATTTAGATCTAATGGTGAGTGTGAAATTAAAGTGTCAAAGGATTATAAAATCAAATGTGAGAGTGATAAGTGTCCCAATCTTGGATATATATAAAATATCTAATGGTGAGCAAAGGTTAACAAGTCAAGGATCTGAAGGTGGAATGTGAAAGTGATAAGTATCACAATCTTGGCAAGTGATCAAGAAAATCAATGTCCCATGTGCAAGCTTTTACATAAAGATGGAGATTAATGGTCCACACTTAATCAAGTAGATCAATGGTGAGATTTTAATCCTACATAGGGAAGATTGATGGCCCACATTTGATCATACATTCAAGATCAATGGTGTGAGTGGAGTCAAAAATTTAAATATCCTAGATCAAACATGATGTTTCCACATGGCACAAGTGAATTTAAGTGATGAATATGTTTTCAAGGTATACAGAGAGCCTACAAAGCTTCCAAGTGTCTTGATCTCAGAAGGAAGATCAATGGCTAGTGATAAATTCAAGGATATAAGACTTCTTAAGAGATCATCAATGTGAATATGATTGAGTTTCAAGATTTCACAAGTAATGACATGTGTCCAAAAATGACAAACCACCACATTTTGAAAATAAATGAGTAGTATGACATGGTGATGCCACATAATTAGAACATGTCATACTTGAAGATATTATGGACCCAAGCATGTGAAAAGTATAAATATGAAATCTAAATACAATCTAAGTCACTAAAAAACACATTTCAAACTAGCCTTTTATCATTAAAGCCCTATGTGAACCTCTAAAATCCTTAAACATATAGAAATCCCTAATTATCTCTGAAATCACTATGATTGAGCTGAGAGGAGTTGAACCATTGTGTGAAAACATATAATTCAATTTAAATTATATAAATGGTGATTCAAAAACATGTTTTAAAGCAAGAGATTGAACATTATCTGTCCTCAAACATAAAAGGTTGAGTATTTAAGGACACTAAGTTTGTAGCTACTTCTTTTAATACAGGGGGTAACAATTGCTCTAAATTGTTTTAGAAATTTGAAAAGTAGCTAGCTATCACCAAGGAAGAAAAAATGATCCTCCCAGTAAAGAGACTTTATGATGACATTGTGTCCATCCAGATGACTATATTTCACTATTTAGCTATCAAACCAAAGGTACTTCATTGCATTGATATTCTTGGTCCCATTTTCAAAGAAGTTAAAATAAATAAGGGCATGTTGATTAATGAACATAATCTAAGGAAAATTTCTTACATATCCCAAATTTAATTTGAGTCTAACTATAAATTTCTTGATCCTTAGATTGACCTAACCTCAGTTAATTCATGGGATAAGAAGCACAATATGATGGATAACCTAGGTATATGGTTAGAATTGGGTAACCAATTTATTATGGACCCTACTCAAAACACCCCTATCAATTAGTTTAGACCTAGGGTTAGGATGGTAATGATAATTTTGAATAAGTTGTATAGGTGTACAACTACAACATATGTAGAAATAATGTGGGTCCCCATGGATTATTTCATATTGTAAAGGTAATTGTTCCTCCATAAGGTGAGATAATTAGCATCTCCCTAAGTAGGCAAATATATGAAATTAGGAATAAGAGGAAGGATGAGTTTTATATGATGCCCTATCTATTAGATGCCTTGTGTGAAACCACAAAGATTACCAATTAGAGAGAATGGTCTCAAAATTGTACTCAAATTGTTTCCCAATACTATTCAAAGTTTCACATTTATAAATATAGAGATCACATCCATTTCATTTGTGATTATATCTACCCTACATTAAGTGAGGCTATAGATGGTATTCCTATGATGAGATTGAACCCTTTAATAAAAAAGTATATTAAAACAATAGGGGACATATGGTGGTATCCATATTAAACTATCATAAGGATTGAGGTAACCTAAAGTCCTCCTCTCAAATTACCAATCCATGTACTTGATAAATTTGTAGAACAAGAGATGGCCTACTAGCTCTTTAATGGGATAGATGGATTTTGTAAAACCAAGAGGAAGGGTCTCTTGCATAGATTCCCCATGACAATTGGTAAGACTATTTTTAGGTAGTTGGACCATATTAAGGTTGCATCAAAGCATATGTTGTATTTCAACCTACAAATTGATGATCTTAGATAATGGGACCCTTATGAGAGTGTAAAATAAAATTTGAAGATTCAGGGTATTTTGAATGTACCATATGAGCATGAGCCCAGACCATTTGAATTCATATACATTAAAGCATCCTCAAGCTATGAAGTTGAAATGAGATTAAAGTAACACAACATAAGGCCTAAGTCTAGATTGAATAGGTACCAAAAAATGGGAAATAGATGGCAATTAGGCCCAATATAGTATCATTTGATCAATGTTGGTTCTTCTAGGCCTCCATAACAAAGGAAATAATAGAACATATGAATGAGGACATAATTCTAGATGATATTGATTATAGGTCATCCATTTCCAAATCTTCAAAATTAATAGAGCAAGATCTACCTAAACACGAAGTACATATGATAACATTGGACCCTAATGAACCCATTGAAGATCACTTAGGATGCTATCTATGACTTATGAGATAGATTTAGATGAAGAGGCAAAGGTTGAATAATTTAAATAAGATAAGGAAAATTCCTTTTACCTTATGGTTATTGACACCCCTAAAAATAAGGATGAGATGGACATTGTTCCAAAGGCAAATAAACTAGAGATAACTATCACTCTTCCTTTGAGTAAAATCAACTTGTTTAGTGAAGAAAAAATATTATATGGTCCACCTATAGCTAAGTGGTTCATTTATGAACCAAGTTTAGAAAAAATTCCTATTATTTATCATCCATGGGTCATGGTGAAAAGTACTAACATCCCAATATAGCAAGAATTAAAGCCATGTATTATTGATCTATAATAAGAAGAGGCAAGGAGATTGGCCACTCTAGGTCAGTCAACCCAATCACAAGTAGAAATACCAATTACACATGTGACCTAATCTTTAATTGGGGTTAGGTTTGATCCAATTTCTACTAGTTTACAAAGGGTGACTAATAAAATATTCATGTAAGGTGGTGAAGAGATTACATATAAAAAGATAGAACCCTTGATTAATTTGACTTAGGAGAAGGGATAGAGACCTGGTGAAGATCTAATATTTGAAGAGGATGTACTAGAGCTAGCTCAAGCATAGTCAAAACAACTGTAAGCTACTATCAAATGCCTAAAGTAGAAAAAGAAGAAATTAGAGGAACAATCTATCCTATCAATGATAGGGGATATGGTTGATAAGTTTTAAGTAATAATTTATGACATATTTAGATTTTTTAAAGCTATAAGTTCCAATCAAGACATGGTGAGAAATAAAGAATCCATGGTTGTGTAATAGATCAATCAATGGCAAGCTTCAAGCAATAAGTTAAAGGAATTGATCAGTGTATTAATGGATGGTCAAATTCATGACTTTAAAATAGTTAGATTGACACATTTAAACATCACTATGATTATCTTTTTATAGAAGTTAAAGGATATGAACAAATGGTCTAAGGACATAGAGGATATTTTTAAAGACTTAAAGTAGTTAGAGAGTAAAATGGTGTATATACTAGGAAGTTTGATCAAAGACCCAACTACCCTTAGTCCTATGGGTTTGATAATATATGATGAGTTAAAATACATGTATAATAAATTCATGCAAGAAGTGAAGAGAAAATCAAAGGCACTATAGGGGTAGATAATAAAAGAATCTTAGACATGATCCTATCTATAGAGGAGAAAATTGGTGATGCTAGAAGCATCAAGGAAGCAATGGATAGAGTTAATAAGAACTTCAAAATAATGGTATATCAAGAAAAAGATATTTTCATGGATCCCATCATCAACTTCAAGATGATTAATGAACAACATGATAAAGCAATGAAAATCTTAGAGTAAAGATAAAAGGTTGTAAAGGAAAGAGCTTCTTAAAATCAAATATGTTGACTTAGCATATTATTTTTATAAGAAACATGAATATCATTTGAAAAGAGAATATTATATTTTGTAAAAGCATAAGAATCTTGTAAATCACATTGCTTATAGGTCAATCCATTTTGTAGAGTGTTTAATTCTATAATGTTGTAGAAGAAAAATTGTCCTTAACACTTATTCAATTATCATTTGATATGATTGGTCGACGTACCTCAAAGTCTTATATAAAAGGGCTATTGTCATTTTGTAAAACTAGAGGGATTTTTAGATTAAAAACTACTTTATAAATTTGAAACAAATTAATACAAGCAAAGGAATTATGTAAAGATTGTCTCATATTTGTTTATGTATTTTTTTATCATGGCTTCTTCCTCAAAAATCTAGTTTGATATTCAAATTTGAATTAATTGTATGGATCTTAGATGTGCATGCTTGAATGTAGAGTTGTTAATTTTTTATTATTATAGGTTGATTGAGAGACTTTAGATTCATTTCATTTCCATTAATTTTATTGAGGATGTGCTAATGTTATTTTCTTGTCGAATCAAATCCTTGAAGTGAATTTGACTTCTTATTTACATTATTTCAAAATATTTAGACATTTTCCTACTATATGATAGGATCTATGCCTTTGAATATTTCACGTCATATATTGGTTTGAGTGCATGTCTTTGATGAAATTTAATCTTTGTTATAATGTTTGGATTAAAGATCAACAATATTCACCTTCTTTCTACCCTACCCTTCCTATTTGTTCTTTCTTTTAATCAAATCACTGTAGTTCAATTTTCATTATAAACATTTATAATAGATTAGGTTTAGGTTTAGGTTTTTATATAATTAAGCATACTTAGTTTAGATTACCATCATCTTTCACAAGCAAGCTTCAAGACCATGGTTGCTCCCAACAACCAGTTCTATTATCATTTTGTGAAATAGTTAATTACTTTGCCACTTTCACCAAAGATCTTGAGAAGATCACAACCAACTACTCATGTAATAGATTCTTTGAATCTAGAAATGAGAAGTGTTTTAAACACTATGTAAATCCTATGATATGCTTTTAGGAATCAATGGGCAAAGTTTCACTAGTGCTAGAATGAGGGCATTTAGCTAAAGATTTGTAAATTTTAAGTATCTTAGCTAATTTTGGTGAATTTTGTTCAAATATCAGTTGATCATTTGTAGAAATGTGTTTTTCCTAGATTAATTATGTAAATACAATTATTAGTCAAGGTTTTATAATAGTATTTAGGCTTATTTAGCTGAAGATAACTATTTTTTGAAGATTTATGAAAAATTATTATAAAGGTAGTTTGAAATTTGTAAATCTAATGAGTTTTAGGTTAAAGAAATTAATTTTATTCAAACATCGATTGATTCTTTGCAAATTTAGGTTTATTTGAACTGAGAAGTGTAAATATCATTCATACTCATATGTTTGGAGGTATCTTTAAGATAATTTAGTTAGAGATCAGTGTTCTTTAAAAAGATTTGTATGGATTTTTACAAAAATTAATTAATATATAAATTTAATAATTTTTATTTGTAAAGATAATATTTATACATCATATTTTGAATAGGATTCAAAGTTTACAAGCTAAAAATATTAAGGATAAGGACTAGGTTGATGTTTAAGATAAGACTACTTATTATATATATAGAAATTCTTAGGAAATCAAGAGTAGATAAAGACAAGCACAAGGTTTATAAATCTCAACCTACTTCACCTATTTGTGGTGATCTTATGTTCAACTCTTATCAAGGTATTGAGTGGTTAGGTGGATCTTCCATCAATGTGCCTAGTCAAGTACATGATTTACCTACAAATCTTGAGAAAGATTTTCCTTCTTTCAGGCTTATAGGTGTGGTTACTATTTAAGAACATATCAAATCTTTTAAGGTTGATTTAAGATTGTTAAATGTGGTTCATGAAGATGTTTCTTGTAGATTATTTCCTTTCACTTTCAAAGATGTAGCATATGATTGGTTTTTTAACCTTCCTAGGAATTACATTGATATTTATAATGATTTCAATAGTATTTTCATTAATCAATTTGGAAATATCATTAGTCCTCGTGTCCTCTATCAACAATTCACTAATGAAAAGAGATTCATGTGAAACCATTCAAGATTTTAATGCTAGATTTTAGAATATGTTTATAAAAACTATATCTCCTTATATACCTAATGAAACTTTAGATTTATAGATTTATAAGTATGTTTTAGATCCCATGACTTATGTGTTCCTAAAAATATCTATTGGAGTCATAAATACATTAGCCTTGGCCTATGTTAAAGCTATAAAAATAAGTGATCAAATGCAACCCCAGAATCAATTATCATATGTTATTTCTAATTTTAATCCTAATTTCCATGCATTAAATATCATACCAAATGTTAATCAAAACATGCCTACTTTAAATTAAACACCAATTTTAAACTAATTGACTTTGAGTCATGCTCATTCTAGTCAAAACCTAGGATTTTTAAATAACACTACAAGTGGATCTCATCCACAAGATCAAAGAGTTATGGTGTCAAAATAAATTACTAATACTCAATTTCACAATTTTAAGGAACCTAAGAATGAAAATTATTCCATACTTAAAATGCTTCAAAAATTGATAACTGATTTACTTCAATTATAAAGACAAGTAGGTAATGCTGGAGAAAATTCTAACATAAATTATATTTATCAAAGATTAAATGGACCTAAAAATAGGTTTAAAAATGGAAATAATAACAATAATAATAATAAAAATTAGTCATCTATAAATAAAAACAATCCTAACATAAACATTTTATGATGTAGCTTTAACTAAATATTATAGAGCTCATAATACTTCAAAGCATGGTGAATTGGATTGCATAGAATTTTTGAATGATTTTGAATTATTTCAAGATGAGTTAGATACATTTTAAGGTGGACCTAAAAAATATAATGTTGTAGGTACATCTACTTTTTCAAAGGCATCTCAATCTACTAACACAACTCTCATAGTGGAGACATTTAATATTCCATTCCAAGATGAGAATGAACCTATAGATAATTTAGAGGAGATTAAGAGTATAAGGAAGAATTATTATGTCCATTCAGAATAGAAAATCAAATAAGAAGATTAGAATACAAGGGTAAACTAGGGAAGATAAATGAAAAACTAGAAGATGTAGTCACCTAATGTTATTATTAACTTAGTTGGACACAAAGGATAATAAATCAAAGTTAGAGGAAATGAAAAAATAATTGAATGTAGCCTCCACTAGCTTCGAATCTTAATATATAACTTCTAAAGTATGAGATACATTGATATATTTTCATGAGTAGTATAAATTAAAAAAGGTGCAATGGATATATATCTATGATAAAATGGAGGAATATGGTTTGTAATTGATAACACAAATGGAGATAATGTAGGTTAGAATAAAGACTCATATAGATTATCTAGACACATTAGAAAAAGATATAGTCTATAATGACATCATGCTAGCAAAAGAAAACATGGCCATAAAATTCAAGGTTTTGGAATAGAAGAGGGTCATTATTGACTGAGAGAATTTTATTAAGAACATGATGCATAAATATGATAATTATTTGACCAAATAATAGAAATTAACTCCATAATCACAAGCATTTTTAAATAGTTCACAATTTTGTTACATGGGTGAATTGCATAATTTTTTGTACCTTTAATAAATTTAAGTTGCCTTGAGGATGATACAAAGGTATAAAACCTAGGAAAATGTTGGTAAGATTATCTATTAGCCAAAGGACCAAACAAAAACACCATAGTATTGATTCCTTTATTATAGAAACATGACGCTTCTCTAGGATGACAAAACAAAGGATTTTATTAATTAGATGTTGTGGTGATAAATAAAGACTTATGGTAATAAATGATGAATAAACTAGGTAAATTTCATGTATCACACAAACATGACCATTTAATTAGTTTATATGGATACAATATTTATATCGTATAATTGTAATAGAATAACATAGAATAGAAGAGATAAAATATATGGAATAATTATAAGAGGTTACAGAGTAGAGTAACTTGTGTAATTTATCAAGGATTTATAGTATAAAGGGATATATAAAACATTGTATTTGATGTGTTTTTGTATGTATTTACATACATACATACATATATACATACAATAATACACACACACACACACAAATATATGTATGTATGTATATATTTGTGTGTATGTATGTATTTACACACACCCACACACACACACACACACAAACACACACACACACACACACACACACACACACACACACACACACACACACACACACACACAAATAAATACATCTACATACACATATAAATATAAGTTAGATTAGGAATTACTATGTAATTTTTACTTTGTCAAAAATATTAATAGTTTTATATTAGCTTATATTTTTACTATGTATTTTATTTTATAATTTAAATAATAAGGATGGGGTGACATCATTAATATATAATTAGGTTATATTTTTATCTTATTAAAATTGAATAACATAAATAAATTGTTGAAAACTTATTTCATTTTGATAGAGGTAAGATGAGATCTCACTATGCATGTTAGAAATGTGTAAAGCAGTAGTTAGGAATATATTCTATTTATTGTGATAAATAAATTGTTGAAATTAATGTTTTTTTCTTAGTATAGTTTAATTTTTAGTGGATATTATTTTAATACATGTCTATAAGGATGAAAAATTGTAATGTGCTTTAACATTTTTGGTAGAAGTTACCCTGTGGTTTACCTTAATTGAGTTTGTTAAGGTATATTGGTTTGTATTTATTAAATCAATGGGTGATGAAGGTATTATATGGCATATATATTCAAAATGGGTTTTAATGGAATCTAGTATAGTGGAATGAGGAAGGAAAAACATTATTTTAATTATTAGTGTATTATTATGTTGAAGATAGGATTACCTTGTACAATGAACCTAAAATACATCTACATGATTAACTGATTCAGTTGGAGTTATACTTTTAAGAATTAATTAAATTTTTAATTTATTTTTTTTAATTAATTATTTAATGGGATTTATCAAACTAAATTAAATAATACATTATAATACTATAATGACCTAACAAGATATAAATAGTGGCTTGTTAGTTAGAAGTGCAAACTCATTTCTAGTTGTGTGGTGGTATGGATTCAAGTCTAATAAAATAATGATTTATTAATATTTAAAATATATGATGAATTGGTATAAAAAAATAGTGGATATTGGTATATATAGGTTTTCTATGTGTTTATAAGTTATGTTTTCATAGGTCTTATAACTAGTTCATGGGATGTAATTATTGGTTACTTAAAGACAATCAAAAATGAATCTCATATCATGGTAATTGTTGTTTATTTCATAATTTATCTTGTGAATTAATGTTAAATAGGGAAATATTTTAAACCTAATTAGGTACTTAGCTACATAAATACCTACTTACTTTGGGAAAACATTATGGACTCTATCAAGCTTCTTACCTACACTAATGGTTGAAACTTATATCCTAATTTATTTTTTACCTATGGATAAATTGAGAATGGAACAATCTAAACCTATAGGGCCATAAATATTGATGTAAATAAATGATGAATATAATTGGGCATGGCACACTAAAATGGATTTTAAAATATCTTAAGGATTTTTTCTAGTTAATTATGTTTACTACAAAGAAACCTTCCCATATCAAACCCTAGATTTATTACCTGAACTCAATCGAATTTGGAAGTTTGGATTTGAATTATTTAGGGGAAATCTCTACTACTCTTTTAATGTTGTAGATGAATAAGGTCTTGTAAAGACTAATTGTTATGCCTTGAGTTTATTTTTTTAAATTATGTAATAAACTTAACCCTTAGATAAGTGAGACTATCCATAATTACCACATGTGAATTAAAATAATCTCATACTCAAATTCATATAATTTGTTATAATTGGTTGTAAATATACATAAATTATTCTTGGATAATGGATATCATAACCTTAAAATTCAAAAAAAAATTGGTTAATGTTTGGGGGTTTATAACACTTATTAACCACTATTATCTAATTTATTTCATTCACCTATAGGAATTCCTCCAGTCTATGCCAAACCATTCAAATTATCATCCTCAAACATCTCTAAATCATTAGATTAGTGTTCATGTCTCTTGGATAGCAATGTTAGTCTTATAAATGTGAAATTTTAAAACTTCAATATGGCTAAGGCACCTAATCCATAGGTCCTCTTGTTGGCTCACACAACCCATGTAGGCTAATTCTTTCACTAATTCCCAATCATCCAAAGCTTTTTAGACAAAGCCCTTCTAGACCCAAACAACCCTTTTAGGCCTAAATCCATCCCCATAGGTCTCATCCCCTTAGGAAAATATCACCCAAATAAGACAAGAGTGATAGAACCTAAGGTGTCTTATTTTTGACAATGTTTCCTAAGTTCACTTTTGCTTCCAATGGTCATATTTTTCATGTTCCTTATATTTTCCCTATTAGCCTCACATGAATTCATTTAACCCATGATCATTTGATTCCCTATTAAAATCCATTATAATTATATTTAGAGGGGTTTACACTCATTTTCAAGAGAGATTAAAGAATACAAGAAAGTATACTCAAGCATTCCTCCCTATTCTTTGCATACAACCTTCCAATATTATTCAAAGCCTACTCAAGTCATTACACTAGTCCCTAGCTAGTTGAATCAAATCCAATTTTTTAGTCTATTTACATTGATCATAAACAAATTGTACAAAGAATTTCAATGGGAGAACTACATTAACTTGATCCCTCTTTAGAGTATTAGTACATAGGCAGTGTGCCCACAAATGGGGTGTGAAGTGCAACCAACGTATCCTTTACACACTAACCCCTTCTCTCACTTTCACAACTTCACATTCAAATTCAACCACCAGGAGCTCATAAGAGTTTTGAAGATTAAAACATGCACATAGTGAGCTCTGTGAAATCCTAGACCCTAAAATTTTAGTGACAAGTTAACATAGGCATTCCAAACATAACTCAAAAAGCTTTCAGCCTCAAGACAACAATGCTGAAATAGGACTATAGTTATAGACATTAGGGTGTACTATATTTGGTGCTCCTTTCTAATCAATAAATGAATTCTAGAGGCCTATTTTTGATTATTTTTGAGTCCTACTCTAGTATCAAACCTTGTCTCAGTCTAGATCAACCAGAATAAGCTAAGTTCAGATCTCTCCCACTTCTTACTATATTTAGAAAAGGAAAAAATACAATCTATTTACACAAATTAGTAGTTTAATTCTTTCATATTTATTTACTGATTTACATTTCTCATCCCCTTTATTATTTAGGAATATAACTCCAATATTCTAAAAATAATAAAACATTTGGTGAACCCGACTTACTTCTAATTTTCACACAAAAAACCCTATAAACCTTAGGGATAATTATTTATGATTTTTTGAAATTTTTTATTTATTTTTATTGAATTTAAAAATTATAAAACTATAAATTAATTGAAATATTTTCAATAAATTCACCCAAACTCTAGTTTGCACATACTAGGTCCTATTTGGATACAAACACTTTCAAACCACTAGGAAAAATATATTGCTAATTTTATAAATATTTTTTTATTTTTCTTAAAATTTTCAAGAAAATTTCTACAAATTTTGTCTAAAATTTTCAAATTATTGCACAAATTTTGAAAAAAATCATTTAAAACGCTAGTTGTATCAACTAGCTCTTAGTTATTTTTCAGGCATATTCCAATCATTTTTTGCATTTATAATTATATATCTAAATCAAAAAATCAATTTAAAAATTAAAAATTCATAGTATTTTACATAGGTACTTCTAAAAAATCTTTAGTTGCATATACTAACACCCACTTACTTTTTGAGGTATCACCTTACATTTTTGGCAACTTAGTATCTTTTTTTTGCAAATTCCAATTCACTATTTTTTGGAATTTACATTTCTTACATTTAGTAATTTACATTTATATAAAAATACCTATTAAAACATATTTAAAAAAAAATCAAATTATTTTCCTACTTTACCAATGGCTCAATATACCAATTTTGATGAAACTAATAAAAGATAACTTCAAGAACTTTTAACCAAACATCTAGATATGCACGATGACATGCTTAGAATTTTACAAGAATAACAACAAAAATTAACCAATGGGAAATATTCTTAAACCATAGTGTAGCTAGTTACAAATGACACTATAGGGGCAACTATGTCTCAACCACCCCCTATAGTAGCCGAACCTTCTTCTATGCCACCAATAGTAGCTAGTATATCCCTATCTCTTGATGTGATAGTCCTTGTGCAAGAGATTAAATCTCTTCAATCCAAGGTGAAAAAAATTGAGAAAGGTATCACTAGACCTACATAGGTTTTGGATTATTTTTCTCTTTTTAATACACCATTAGCATGTCATATTTCTTCTACACCCTTGCCATAAGGATTTTTTCAACCCAAGTTTAATCTTTATGATGCCAAGGGTGATCCAGAGACACATTTGAGAGATTTTCATGTAGTATGTTTGGATTATGTATCCAATGACTAGATAATTACCAAAAATTTTCCATGGATCATAAAGGATTATGTCTTACAATGGTTTTATAGTCTACCAAATCAATTAATCATGGCATTCAATCCTTCAGTAGAAATGTTCCTAACACATTTCAGTATCAACATCGATGATAAGGTTTCATATGCACATCAAAAACAAAGGTAAAATGAGCCTCTCATAGATTATGTTCTTCGATAAAAGACTATTCTAGCTAATTTAACTATCCCCATGGTTGATCAAGAGCTATAGGGCATCTTCAAATAGAACCTTCTACCAGCACTACATGAATCTATTCTATTCAAAAGATTTTCTTCCTTTAATGAATTGTGTCATACACTCAAAGGAAGATAAATCAAGCTAATTTCAATGGGAAAACCTAATTATTCAAGTATCCCAAACAAAACTAATAAGATTAATAATAAAGTCCCATATAAGGTCAAGATCAATGATAATAACAATTAGAATCAACCAATAGTTAATGCAAGTTTTGAGTGCCCTCAGCATGTGGTTCTATCATCACCTCCTTGTCATGAATCTACCAATCTACCAGTTTCTCTAGATAGGGTTTTATAGTAGTTATTGAAATGTAGCATCATCACTCTCCCTATTATCCAAGAAGTAAATCTAGCAAAGCCTCTTCCATGGGGATATGATCAACATCTATTTTATAATTTTCATAGGACACCAAGCCATACAAAAAATAGATGCATCAATTTGTGACATAAGATATAGGATTTTATTGATGATAATCTACTTTATTTGGGAACTTTAGTTGATCCTTCAAAGAAAAAACCAACACATGATAAAGCTTTTAATTTATTTTAGATCTATTTACACAACATTCTAAATAAGAGCAAGGGGACACATTAGGTGTTCACCATACATAATAGGAACCTTCAATTGAGTCACATACTTTGAGTAGTATGATAGGTGTGTATGATTCTAGAGTTCTATCTAGGCCTTTGATATCTTTTTTAGATCATGAGATTATGAAAGATAATACAAGTTACAATGCACTATTTATTAGATCACATATTCATAATCAACTTATTTTTAGTGTACTCATTAAAAATGGTTCTAGTATTAACATGTGCACTTTCACACTTCTACAACATTTGGGTTATTTAAAGTTCATTAGGCAAGGTAGTACTTCCATTATAGGTTAGTCCTACATATGTGACCACACCATTCACTATAGTTCCTAGTGTAAGAGTTTTTGACATATTACTTGGTCAACCATGGATTCAAAAACTTAGGGAAGTACCATCTAAATTTTATGTATGCATGAAATTCATTCATGCTGATAAAGTAATTATACTTAATGGAGTTCCTTATGAGTCACTACTCTCCACTTTAGAGCCATCTGCTAGCTTACAATTACTAGTTTCAGTTCTTCCACCTATTTCAATTTCCACTCCATTTTTAGTTCAAATTATAATTAAAATACAAACATAGTTGTGGCATACATCACCAATATAGAGGGTTCATACACCCCCATATTTTTAGGATTTTAGATATCTTTCAGCTACAGTGTTCACACCTTGAGTAGTTACATTGTGGTCTCATATAGCTACATAGAGACAACCTATTCACAGAGTTTTTTTTCCTAATTTTAGATTGGTACCTAAGATCCCTATAGTTACATCCACTTGTAAGAGTCATATGGAGACCCCACATTTAGTTTCTACTTTAGATATTTTAGAGCAGTTATAATGTACATAAATTTTAGTTACAAAATCTTAAACACTCCATCGTGCCTCATGATCATGTATGATCCCATTATTTGATACAAGACACCATGATAGGGGGTCTCATCCAAAACTCATCAGTTAGTATCATTTCTTTCCAGCATCATTTATACATAAACTCTATTTCTTGATTGTACATAGTTCAAATATTTTTAAAAATACAAAAACATTCATTCAAAAATTTGTAAAAACACTAAGAAATTTTTTGATTGTATGCATCATCCATGTTTACATTATTACTATCATGATAGGACTTACATTTTCTATTTCATGCTATTATATGTCAATTTATCTACACTACCATGCTTCACTTGATCTCTTTTGAGTGTGTGTAGTGACATCCAACTCTTTGATTAATTCACTCTACCCATTGATGGGGGATTTATACTTCTACATTAAAGACACACATTGATATACATACCCATTAGGGGCATCTTCTACATGACTACACCATCTAGGTTATGTCATTCCTTTACCACACACTCTAAGTTATCATGTTGATGTACATTACTTTATAGATCACATAGAATACTATATGGACATTGCACTAGTATCTATCACTTGTGTATTTATTAGCATATGCCTAGTCTTGTACTAAACATGTTTTGCATACTTTCACATTTGCTTTGATTATTTAGATGTGTTTATATATTCTAGTTATTACTTTTTCTTTCATTCCTTGCTTAGCATATCTTGCATGATTGCACTTTCTAGTTCCTTCTTGTCTTCTATTTGTGCCTTAGGACATCTACCAATGTCCTTTACTTCTATTCATGTGTGTGCCTTAGGATATCTACCAATGTCCTTTTTTTTACTCTTTCATGTACTTATGGCCCTCATGCCAACTATTATTTCTCATTTATATGTGCATATGCAATTTGAACATGATTTCCATGCTTGTCTTCCATTATGAGAGACATGTGTCCATGTCCCTTATTTGTGTGGCTCTTTGGCCACCATTGTATGCTTATTTCTTCTTGCTTTGTATGTTTTTTTGCTCCTCACTATGTGCAATTTCATGATTCCAATCATGCATTTATCTTGCTTCTTAGATGCCATGATGGACATCATGATCTATCCCTCCATGGTTACTAACAACTAACAACTAATGTCTAACATTACCAGTCTAATTCAGTATCATGTACATGCTCTTACATTGTTATATATATCTAGTCATACCCCTATTGATCAATAATATATCAATTCAAATATTACTATATCTTGAAATATCTTGTCAAATATTCAAATGTTATATCTTATATATATAGCTTAACACACTTGCATGACTCTTTTATTTTGAGGGAAGTCATTATAGGTTCATCATTCCTACCCTTAGAATAGGGTGCATCAAATAGGGGTTTTTCATAGAGATCAAACCTCCTAATAGTTGAAATAGTAGCATTTAGAACAATTAGTACTGACTCTAGAGGTTAAATTGATCAAACTAGAGTAGAAAAATAGTGATAATTTTATATCAATAGTCAGTTTTCACATCGAAAAATAGTGACAAAAATAGATGGTAGAACTAAACATAGGGGTTTCCACATTTTGGTGCTTCTATCTAGGTAGGAAAACACTTAGAGTTTTCATAAATAGGCAAAAAGTTTAGTTTAAGGATATTTTTTACGCTTCAAATTAGTTAGATTCAGTAGTTTCAATATAGTTTTCTTAGATACAATGGGCTATCATGCACAACATGATGGTTCTCAATTTTAGTTTAGATTAGGTAGTTAGCGTAAATTCCATATTAGAATCCATGTTTCAGACATTAGTGATTAGGGGAAATGTACATAACAAATTGGTCTTCTTTTCTTTTTGAGTTTAGTTTATACCTATGCATTCTTAGTAGTTGTGTGCCTTACTCCATCTACAGGTGGTTAGAATCACATTTGAGTTAGAATTTCATACAAGTTTGGATATTTTGATTACCTATGTTCTTGCGTTGGCTCTCACATAGGCATTTTGAATCAATTTTGGAGAGACTTGCATACAAGCATATCCTCCATATTTTGAATTGACCAAGAATGGCCTAGTTTATAGCATCTATTCAAGCTATCCACACCACATTGTTATATTTTTAGAATATCTATGGACTCCATGAGCCATCTCATATGACATCTATTTTATACTTGTATTACTTGATATCTTCACTTTATGGGGAAATGATGGAGATAAAGGTCTAGATAACCTTTATATTCTTGAGCTACCTATTCAGAGGGATTAGACACATAGTCCAGATGTTGATTAACACACACATGATTTATTAGCTTCACATAGTTGGTGATGATGGACCCAATGGGATAGCCTTTACATTTTTGAGCCACTTTCTAGGGAATTGAGCACTCAGCTTCATTCACAATATTACTCTTTATTTAACACACACTCATCATCATCTAACATAATCTATCATTACCTCAAGTTTTGTATTGGTTCATGTACCTAGTGAGGTGTATTCATTACTTTCTCTTCCTCTTACTCAGCTCTTGTACATTCTTATTTTAGATATAGTGTATATAATAAGAATTGATCTACTTTAGTTTTTCATTATGAATTCATAATTTATAGTTTGCTCTCTTTATACACATCTAGCATCACACATCTTCATGAGCTTCACCCTTATAGGTAAGTTCATGTATGCTTCTTATTTTATTTTATACTAGTATTTCAATTTAATGCATCACTAGAATAAAGGGGGGGTAAATGTAGTCATGTAAAATGTGAAATTGTACAACTTTCAATATGGATAAGGCACCTAATACATAGGTCCTCCTATTGGCTCACACAACCCTTCTAGGTTAATTCTTTCATTGATTCCTAGTCATCCAAAGCTTTCTAGACTTATCCCTTTTATACCCAAGCAACCCTTTCAAGCCTAGATCCATCCCCCTAGGTCTCATCCCCTTAGGATAATAATGCCCAAATAGGATAGGAGTGTTAGAACATAGGGTGTCTTATTTTTGACACTATTTTCCAAGTTCACTTTTACCTTCAATAATTAGATTCTTTTGGTTCCTTATCTTTTTCTCTATCATCTTCACATGAATTAATTTAACCTATGATCATATGTTTCCCTATAAAATGCCATTTTAAGTCCATTTAGAAGGGTTGATACTCATTTTCAAGAGAGACACAAGAATACAAGAAATTAAACTCAAGCACTCCTTATTCTTTGCATACAACCTTCTAATATTATTCAAAGCCTACTCAAGTCATTGCACTAGTCCCTAGCTAGTTGAAGCACATCTATTTTTCCATTTTAGTTGCATTGATTTTACACAAATTACACCAAATAGTTTAATTATAGAACTACATTAGCTTGATTCCTCTTTAGAGTATTGGTATGTAGGTAGCGTGCCCACACATGGGGTGTGAAGTACACCTAACATATCATTTACACAATAACCCCTTCTCTTTATTTCCCAAGTTCACATTCAAGTTCAAGAACCAGGAGTTTTTGAGAGTTTTAAAGATTAAAATAGGCACATAACAAGCTCTATGAGTTTTCAAACCCTAAAATTTTAGTGACAGGGTAACACATGCATTTTGAATAGAACCCATAAATCTTTCAACCTCAAGACAATAGCACTTAAATAGGACTACAAAACCAAATAATAAGGTGTCCTATTTTTGAAACTCCTATCCAATCAAGAAATGAAGTCTAGATGCCTATTTTTTATTGTTTTTTAGTCCTACTCCTCCAGTATCAGACCTTGTCTTGGTCTAGATCAATTAAAATAAGCTAAGTTTGAATCTCACCCACTTCTACTATATTTAGAAAAGGAAAACATATAATCTATTTACACAAATCAATAGGTAATTATTGAATATTTATTTACTAATTTACATTTCTTAGCACCTTTATTATTTAGGAATATAACTCTAATATTATAAAAAAAATAAAACACCATCTAATAGTATAATCTAAATTTGATAATTTTATCTTATGCAAATAAATGACCAGGTTTTAATTAAAATAATTCTATGGGCCAACCCATCCATTTAGAGTGTCAATGGAATGATAAATTATCCAAATAGTCTCATATCAATATAGAATAGGTGTAAACTTATTATCCATCTAGAAAGAATCTATCAATCCTAATTAAACACTTGCACATTAAAATACACTATCCTATTCTTCCAAATTTACTAATAGTCACAAGGATTATATCTTAAACAATCTAAATCACCTAAATCCCAAGCCAAAATTTTCATTTTATAAGAATCAAAAGCTATATTATAGGTTTCAAGCACTCAAAAATATCTATTACACACATTCAACTAATGGGGAGAACAACATGTAGTTTGAATTCCCTCTTAAAATTATTGGGTATGTAGGTAGTGCTTAACCATTAAAAAATATGTTATTATGGTAATATCAACCCACTTTATTCTCATTTTTTAGGCCTAAAATGAGTGTGAATAGTGGACCTAAGGTTTCAAGTGAAGGAGAAATATTTATATGTGTTTCAAAAATAGTTATATCTTTGGATCCCATACATATACATAACATATGTAGTTGTAGTTGTTTTTGTCATAACAAAAGAGAAAGATTTATGAATTAAAAACTATCAAACTCAGAACATAATGATGAATGATATCAACTAGAGGTTTTTAGTATAAATTAGGTGAGCACATAAGCCCAACTCCCAATATGAGTGACTCATAGTCCAAGTTCCTACATAACTATTCACATGTGTAAAATCTTAGTACCCTAAAAATATAATAATTCTAAGTATTTAAACTTATTTATTAATTTCCATATTTATCAAGTGAAATTATAAAATCAAAATCAATTTTTTCCATTTATATTTTTTATTCATTGTAATACATAAAATATGAACGATTACGCATTACTTTTTATATTAGTTTTATCATTAATCGAAAATAGGATAAAATAACATATACCTAGATGCATAGTTCAGAACATTCTATACCCAAGGGCCATGCCAAATTATATAGTCATCTCGTTCCATATGTTACATTATTATAGTTAATATCTTTCTATGAGCTTTATATTTATCATGTTGAGCTATATTGATTTCTCGTATATTCCTTGTTCTTGTTTGTATTTTTATAGTGTTGCATTTCATTGATAAGCTACTTTTCTGTGTTTTGAATTTGACATTGATCTATGGTGTATGCTATTTTGACTTGTTATACACTTAATTGGTGTTATTTTATTTATATAGGCTATGCTTTGTGTGGCCCTTTCCTTTTTTATTCTCCTTTTTGTGATTGGGTGTATCATTGTATGTCTCTTTCTTTGGCACTTCCCTTGCTTTGTGACATTTAATTGATTGAGTGTATAATTATATGCCTCTTTATTTTTCCCTTTCCTTATTTTATGACTTATTTATTGATTTATTTTATCGTTATATGATTAATTATTTGTCTATTATCTTGTTTGTGACATTCAATTTTTCATTTCATGTGGTTCTTTCCTTGTGTGACATTGATTGATATTGTGTGTGATTTATTGCATGCATCATGACAATGAAATTTTGGGATTATGAGTGGATACATCAAATATTATCTAATAATGATATGGTTCCATGATTTATATCTAACACCATTTTATTTGTGTGTGGTTCTATGCTCTATGTCATGAACCTTTTCTATGTAGGCTAGTATTTATTGCTTATATCTATGTTGATTACTACTTCATAGATAATTTATATACCTATCTTTAAATGATACATATATACCTTAGGATACATGTTTAATATATCTTTTAATGATATTTTAATACTATTATGACATATTATTCACATGTTAGCACATTATTTTCAATGCTTACATCTTTCTATAGCATGATTTAGTTAACTCTTCTATCTTGAGATGAATAATTCATATGATACATTCTTCACATATAAAAGTGTTATATTAGTGGGATTGTCATAAATATTTAATCCTCCATACATAGATAATTTATATTTCTATAAAAATTACATTATTTTATGGATTTAAATTTGTTCAGATTATGGGACAAATATTTACAAATTGAGAAACATTTTGAGGGCATATGTAATGCTTATGCAAACATTTTATGGGAACATAAGTGACATGTTTTCATATTTATCAAGTTTGTTACATATTATCATATATATTTTATGTCATTCTATATAGGTTTTTTATAATTTATCAAATTATAGCGAATGAACATAGTTCACACACACATTATTTTAGTATTTATATTTTAAATTTAGGAATTAATGATATTGAAGGTATAATTTTTGAATCTATAATTCCAGCTACATTAGTTTATTAATACTTACATGAGCTTTATATAGACTCCCATTTTCATATTGAGGTCCAATATCAGATAGTGGAATTAAGGTTCTACATTATTCAATGGTCTAATACTACTCCATATTCATGATGGTTTGGGAATTTATTTTCCCAAACCATGGTTTAAATAATCAAAATTACCTTAGGACATAATATTCTCATGGAATTCTACATTGGGGCATGATCACCCATAATATCTAATGCTTTAAATAAGAAACATGGTTTAATCACTTATCGGTATATTCCTTCCTTGCTCTTCAAATTTAATAGTTTCATTAATATAATTAATTTAGGATTTAATTTCAATGACATTTATTTATTAATGTATCATCATAATGATTTCATTGATCAATTTTCACATTTGGAGCCTTCTCCCAAATAAAAAGTGTGTTTATAAACTTAGGTACATATTTATCTTTTTACTCTAACATTTTAAATACTAGAATAAAGGGGGGAGATTATAGACACTAAAACCTAGTATTAGACACATGGAAATATTAGTCTTGACATATACATACCCTACATGAATTATGTACACATATGGATCTTGCACACCCTTCACTCCTATCTACTTTACCTATGTGGGATCAAACTTATCAATTTTATTTAAATCACCTATAGGATTTTTTTATAATATGTCTAAACTATTTATTATCATACTTAGATTGTACACTAATCGTAAATAATTATTTCTATCTTTTTGGATATCTTCAATAATGATCGAATGGTTCCATATTTAAAAAAAATTACACCTACAATGGGCTCATTTACATGCTAATAAATGGTGATTTTGAAAATGTAAATTATCTCTATGGGTTGGACTGTATGTTACAGATGTTGGTGGTATTAGAAGTTACCCAAAGAGTCATTTATTTATACACAATATTTCTAGCCATATTTCCATATTTTTCATCTATCTATAGTATATTAATATTACATCTATACACATTTTAAAATTAAAATGGACCACCCTAAACATCCCAAATTAGAAATCAAGCACAAGGAAAATGCCCTAGCTATATTTGAAGCACTTAATTCAAGTCAATATTCACATTCTAAAGTATTAAAATATAGAGTATAGGTTACATTAATAAAATGAGAACCATTACACACATACACTTAAAGGTAATAAAAATGTTTGATTTTATTTCCTTTAAAGTATTAGATGCATATACAATGTTAAAAAATTCATTAAGGAGTGGTTGAGGTCAACTCAACCAATCACTCTTCCCCATTTTATAGGTTAATATATTGTCAAAACTAGACCTAAGGTTATAAAGTTAAGGAGATAATATGAAAGATATTTAAAAGACATAGAGCACTTGATATCAGATAAAATGATTGTTTCTAATCATGCATAATGATCTATGCCAAAATAGTTTTATATGTGTTATGGGGATAAATATAGAATAATAAAGATGCTTATATTCTGATGTAGGAACCTAGACATTGATATACTCTTTTAGGTAGAGCAAGATATCCATTTTACTAATTTGAGTGACTCCAAATCAATTTCTAGTCATCCTTGTCACCTAAGTATAGTATCAAACTAGAATAAATTAGCAACAAGCTAAGTTCCCTATTTTTAGTACCTTCCATAGATAATAAATTGAATTTGTTAAAATGTACATTATTTTAGAATTTATTTTAGTGTATTAATTACAATTATTATACAATACAAGTTATTCATAGGTTTACAATTTTTAGGTTCATTAATACAAAATAAGGTAATATAATAATTTAAAAGACTCAATTTATATAGGTTATTAGATTGGGTGCATATCTGTGTCGTATGAATTTTTTTTTAATTTATTATGATATTTTGGAACATGTTAGATTACTTAGTTTGTACATATTATTGGATTAGGGAATATCTGGATCATATGTGACACATGATTTAGAAAACATTACTTAAAATTACTAAGTTATGTGCAGATACTTATACTGAATCATAGAATACAGTTGTAATAGATGATTTATAACACTTAGTCTTAAATTATTAGATTGATAGATTTGATTGAAAACCATGGTGGGTCCCATTCCTGGAAAACATAATGAATAGTGTGATTGAGGTTTTATGTGACTTAACTTCTAATCACTTCTCCATATTCAATGAGGTTTTAGGTGTATTTAGCTCAATCCATGGTTTTAACACTAACATCTACAAGGAGGATAATAATCTAATTTTCCATTATCTCTAGAAGTAAAATTTATTCATTTCCATATAGGTTATTCATTCCTTATCATTTTAATTTCTAATATATGCAATTATTTTACTTCAAATTATATCATATGTAAAATATTGATTTTGACATGTTTCATTTTAGGTTTTTCACATACCAAGGCTCAACACTCAACACCTACTTGAACACACATACTTTGGTTACACTTAGGTATCAACTTCTATCCATTTAATTTATTAATTCCATTACCACAATAAAAGAGGGTGAAATTTAGAAACATATTTGGTATTAGACAATTGAAAATGTTAGTTTTGACCAAGCCTTTGTACACGTGAATTCCATGTACATAACTAAATCATTTGAACATTCTCACCTAACCATTATTATATCTATCAGCTTATCCTTTTCAAATAACCATTACTTCTACATATGATTTCCCTAGTCTCTACTTGAACAACTTATTATTTCATTCAGAATATCTTGTAATCTAATATAATTATTTCTCACTTTATAGACACCTCTTATCT
The DNA here is from genome assembly GCA_037957365.1 of Torreya grandis. NCBI lineage: Eukaryota > Viridiplantae > Streptophyta > Pinopsida > Cupressales > Taxaceae > Torreya > Torreya grandis. Next base: position 3,724,752 of record JARHVA010001150.1, on the reverse strand, counting down.
TTCTCATATGACTTTAGCTTGCTATATCTTTCCCACTATGTCAAAACTATCCATGCACCCTATAAAAAATATTTTTCAAAATCAAAATCTTTCATATGGGTCAAACATTAAATTTCACAAGTCAGTGTAGAGGGCAAATTTCTTAAAAAGTCAATTATTTATTAAAAACAAGTCTAAGACTATTCTATCTAGAACTTATCAAGATCACATCTATTATCCATCTACACATTTATATTAACTTACCTACAACTTAAATATATGAAAAAAATCAAAGGATAAATATATAAAGTCTCCAAGTGTCTAAGTCACACTCAAGTGTAAAAATATAATTTCAAGGTCACAATCAAAAGTTTCCAAGTGTCAAAATCCACACTCAAGATTTTATTACATGTTAGTATTACATTTAATACACACAATCACCTAAATAGGATAAGTACATGTAGTTTCATCCCACTTAAGGACCATAGGTAGTGCTTAACCACTTAATGAGGGGTCATTTAGGTCAACTAAAATCATATTTTCTAACCCATTTTTCTAGGTCACATTCATTTCAGTTTCACAATGTAGGCTTTTAATGTATGGATGTGGAAAATAGAATTTTATGCATATAATCAAATTTATCTAATTGCATAGAAGTCATTTATAGGAATAATCACAATGATATTAATTATCACATCCATATTTATATCTCCAAGATGGTTATGGTCCTCAGTTTATAGTTTTGACTTATCACAATAATTCTAGAAGCATTGGACTCCTCCCAACATGTGTTATCACTCTATTTCAAAATTTGAGTGATCACAGGTCCATTCTTGATCATTGCTAACAAATATATCCTATCACAAACTAAAACAGATAAAACAAGATAAGTAGTCTATATTATAGGTAATTTATATAAATATTAAATTATAATAAATCAGTAATAATCTATTCATTACAAATATTTTTATGTGGATTATTATATCTTATGAAATTTAAATATTGTGTGGATTTATCTTGTTTAGATAACCCAAATCGAAAATTAGATAAAAAATGTATCAAATGACCTATATCTCATATAGAAGGTTATTTTAGTCTTGCTATATTATTGGAAAGATAATGAATAAGTGTTAAAACACAATTTTAGAATTAAAACCTCATACCAAGTCCATATGAAAAGGTGGAGTCCTTTACTAGGATCGTATATAAAGGTAGAGCCCCGTACCAAAGTTATATATAAAAGTGGATATCCATACTAGGTTTTCATGTAAATATGAATAGGAAATAAAATGATTTATAAATATTTTAGATCTATAATACTAATTTTTTTACCTTTAGTACTAGCTTGCAAATATTTGAAAATTATAGTAGTGTGTACAAAAAAAATGCCCATGCCCCCAATATAATCAACCTAATTCCAACATGTGATATATAATGGCATAATATATGATATAATATTATTAATTTGATAATATATAAAACTTTATTTATGTAACATTTATGACATGCATTTATTATGCCCCAATCTAAATGAATCTATGTAAATATAAACTATAATATATCCCAATGTATGTCACGTATATCATGAAATGTCTCAATCTGTATATATTTTCCTCATCAATATGAATATAATAACCTATCTTAATTTGAACCATATAAATCATGTAATATAATAGTCTAACCTGATATAAACATATATAGAAATATAAACCATTGTGAATATATACACCAATATGAATAATTGAATCAATCTGAACAAATCTAGCCTAATGAAGAAATCCCAACATATGCCTCCTTTTGATATGATGGATGAGGATATAAAATTTATCATGTCAAAATATGTACATAACCAATCACATAACATATGAGGATATAATCATGTGATGCACATGCACTAACATGAAAGGGATTGTCATCCTATAAATTTAATCAGTGGAAGAGTATATGAAATAATGCATGATTTGTGTTAATTAATAGAGTAATATATAAATTATTTATTATTAATTCATTATTTTAAATCATGTAATTGCATATATTCTACTTGATTCAATTATATAGAGATGATACATAGGTTATTCAAGTTAGCATAAGGATTCCATATAGATATAATATATCAAAGTTAGGTTTTGGTTTTAAAATAGGTTTTTGGGTGTGTATGACATATTTTTATATTAATGTGTCATGTGATATTTTTGTATTAAAAACAATGTTCCTCTAGTAAAATTTTATTGGACATGGAATCACCTAGCCACTCAACATCAAATGGATAGAGCTTGGACTGGTGTTATATATCTATCACCTATTCTTATAGGGGAAGAAGGTTTTATAGTGAGTATAAATAATAATTATGATTCAAGATGTATTAATAAGTATTATTAGTGGTGTATAAAGGCATAATTTCCATTATTATTCCTTTTTTAGTGAAAGCAGATATACCTACATCCTAAGAAAAACCTTATGTGGACATGGGTGGTGATGGATGAGTGGGCACACAAATGGACACCTTGATATAAATATTAAAGATGGATATAATTATACACATGTATTTATTTTAATATATTTTCATATATTGTTTACTCATTAATAATTATTTTCATAAATGTAATGTGACTTCACAGGGGATTATTATTGCATTTTTGTTATTAAATATTCAATTCACACATTGATGAGGCATATTCCCAATGATGTAGTTCTAAGTTGATTTATAGAGTGAATATTTGATATTTTATGTATGCATGTGCCTCTATTTAAGTTATTTTATATTTTTACCATTGCTTATATCAATACTTCTAGTGAGTGGGATGATCTAAGAACACAATTAGAGAGGTAATAGATGCCTCCACTAGTTCATGGTATTGATTTAGGTTAGTTTTTTATAGAGTATGTAAATTTTTAGAGTGATAATGTAAAATTTTAGGTGGTATTATCTAAGTATGAGTATCGAGAGAGGCATAGTAAGTATCGGTACCTAATCATCATGATTGTAGTGGTGCTTCCTCTTGTAGAGGATTTAGGATTAAAGATGATGAGATTGTTGTTATTGGATAGCGTCACCTGCCTCCATTATTGAGTGATATATATGTTATTTTAAATTCATATTTTAGTTTGATATATACAATTTTTATATTTATGTTTCATGTTATACTTGAGTATGTAATTTATGAGGTGACATTAAATTAATGTATTTTTATTTTATTATTTAGTATTTATAATCATATGTATGGGATGGATACATTATATAACATGTCATCACATCACATTTATAGATTAAAAAACCTATTACATAACCACAAATGGTTTTATAATTTTAATATAATCATATATCCAACCACTCATAAATAATGTTGTACTATATTAATATGTAAAAATATATAAAACCTATTAATGTGTATGTTCTGTGATGATTCCTTAAGATGGTCTATTTTACTAATATTTAACTTGTTAATTTAGATTTGATACCCAAAATTGTGTATAATGATATGTAAAAATAGTATTCCTTTTACTTGTTATATATTTTTGATTTGTAAGCAACACACCTTAGAAAGTGAGTGAGATAGTCATTAATTTTATCAAAAAAAATTCCCATTTATTCTAACCATAATATAAAAATATATGATTTCCTTTAAATATATTTATCTTTACACAAAACAATGTATATAATTTTTAGTAATAACAATAATTGTTATGTTAACATTCCCTATGGCATCCTCATAAGTACACATATGTTGTAATCCTCACCTATCATATCTCAAGTCCTTAATAAATATGATTGTGTATTTATTGAATTATGTCTTATCATTTGAAACAATGCCTTCTATGTTTTCACATCCAATAAGGGATCAAATCACCATTTTTTCCTTTACAGGAGCTTCTTAGGAAATATCAATCCTTATATGATGTGATTTATAAGAAATTATTTTAATAGTTGTACCTTCCATATAAGACCAAGTGAGCATTGACTAATTTATAGGAATATCCTTGGATATCTTTGTATTCATGAAATAAGTATTAAAATAATATAGAGAGGGTAAAATTTTTAAACTATTATTAACTATACCAAATTGAATAACCCCTCTTTCCACAAGAAGTTCAATATTTTGTTCCAATGCATAAAAATGTTATATCTATGTCCATTAATATGATAATAGTTTAAAAATTATCTTTCTCAAAATCATTTAATGAAATGATGAGGGTGGTGGTAATTAAGAGATACGTTTATTAATCTACAGTTAAGTGATGTTTGTAAAATATCACTTGGCCTATGCTTGAAACAATCAAACTTAATTGGTTGGTTATTTCTCATAAATGGAAACATGTTAGTTATTTCATTATAAATAATTTTATTTGAGTCTTTTTTTTTATTAATTACTTAAATTGGGCCTTTCTCTTTATAAGGTTATGAACTTACATTAACTTCCTTCTATATTAAGATACAAGTTGGACACTTGAAGTTGTTGACTTATCACATGTGATATAAATGGTATAGGTGAAAATATCCATGTAAAGTCTTACAAAATAAGAATAAGAGTTGTAAAGTGATATTTCCTTAAGAGGACACATAAAACCCTCAACAAAGATAATTTTATTTTCCAAATCCAATGGTATATACATTCAATATTGTTTTTTATTTTTAATTCATAAAATTTAATATTTAATAAGTTTATCATGACCTTGTAAAATTTGAATATATTCCAATGTTAATTTAATAACCTTATTATTATTATTAAATTTTGATAAGGAATATTCTTTTATCTTGTTAAAGAAAGGTAAATACGAACTAGGGATACTATAAAATCAATATAAGAATACCCATGTTAAATGTTTGTGTAAATATTTTAATAATATTCTACCATCATTGGAGCATTTCCTAAATGAAAGTATATGCCGAGTCAAGTGATTACTAGGATCTTCATATCCATCAAGCAATTGAAACTTAGACATCCAAAAAAAATTGGGTAGTTATAATTAAGTTTTCTTTATGTTACATGTTGTCCTAGTATAACATTATTATCCAAATGATCATGGCACCATTTAGATTGTAAAGTGTAATAAATAAATTTATTTTAAAGATCACCTATGGCATGCATCATATACATGATATGGTTGGTTGGGATATTAGTGGTTTGTAAAAGACCTTTCATTGGTTTAATCACACCATATATCTTAAACATAGGTATGATAAAATCATCCAAAAAAAATCAATGATTTCATTTATATTAATCACACTATATAGAAAAATCATTGCATAAATTTTAAATATAATCAAATTTATTTTATATAGGAGAAGAACTAGCATCACATTTTATTTATAGATAATAAGGAATAACATCACTTTATTTTTTAATAGAAGCATCAAGTTTTATTTGTAAAGAATAATAAATATATTCATGTTTCATTTCAAGAGAATAAAGAGGAACATCATTTTAATTTTTAATATAAAAATCATGTAAAAGATAATAAAAACCATTATATTTCATTTGAATAAAAGAATTAATATCACACTCCTTATTTATTAAGTCTAATACTAGATACATCAATAAATGCATTTTTTAATTCATTATTACTTTCCTCTTGTTATAGTGTTTAATTAAAAAAATATCATACAGGATTATGGGAATTGACTTATTAAATTACAACATTAGCTTGTTCTTTTTATGCTTGACTAGATACATCACTAACATGCCAATAAAATTCATAATCATAATCATAGTTATTTCCTTGAAATACACAATAATATTACTTGTCTACATAAGAATTTATATTAGATATAATATCATGACAATTTTTCAACTCATTAGTATAATCATAAGTCATGTAATGGGTAAGGAATAATAAATCCATAGGATGAGGGCTAGTAAGGGTTTCAAGCTACTGAATCATTTTAAATTTACAAAATTTGAAGATAGTAAAGATCACAAGCATAAAGATTAATATTAGTAAGATAAAAACATATAAATATAGAATTTAATGAATGGATATCATATAAAAAATGTCCACCTATGAAGGGGAAATAAAATTTAAAATTTAAAAAGTAGATATAAATATAGAATTATGAAACCCTAGGAAGAAGAATTAAAACCTAAGGGAACACAGGGTTTGACATTCTCAATACAAGGATTGAGTTCATCAATATGTTTTACCTTAATTTTGATTACTAAGTTAAACAAGTATAATTATATGAATTTTCAAATTGCACAAAGTATACCAATAATCATAAAAAATTGAATTTTACCTTATGATTTATTACTCATGCTAAATATAGAAATGATTAAGTATTTAAAGGATAATAAAAAATATTTTTATATAACTCTTATATGTTCTATATATCATGTATATTGTGTTTCATTTTGAAAGAGGAAAAAAATATTGAACTAGTTTATGTACTTGGTTATACATGAATGTTAGAAATAGATTGTATTAGGCTAGATGATATAGTATAAAAAATTGGTAAAATAATATTGAATCAGCTTGTATAATATAGTATTAAAAAAAACTATATTAGGTTGGTTGGTTAAATTTTTAGAAACATAAAACTATATTGGGTTGATTGATGTATTCATACTAAACATGAAAACTGTACGAAGTTGGTTGATATAGATTTAAACATAAGAAAAAGGTATCAAGTTAGACAATACATTTGGGTTAAAATATTCACTATAATGTATAATAATGTTAAGATAACATCAATAAAATAAATAAATTGAAAATTGAAGATAATCAAACTAGTGGTGGGATAGGATTCATGTCAGGTTCACCAAAATGTATGCATGGGATAACATGACATTTAACAATCCTTTTTCTCTTTATAGACTAAAATACAAAGAAGTCATAATAATAGAGCATTTGTATACCTACAATAATTATATAATTAGAGAGGGTAATACTCACTCAAATGTCAAGAAACTAGGGCTCTAAATCCTATGACTAAGATAAGGGTTATGGATATCACTAGGCCTCAATATGTTATAATGATAATAAATGGGTGTATCAAGGATATAATAAAGATACCAATTGAAAGTATAAATACCAATGAAATTAGAGATACAAATGTGTTATATAATTGATAATAATAATATGACCCCTATGTATATGGATCCAATACTCAAAATTAACCTTGAACTCTAAGCTAATAGTATTGGCAAGGTTGTTAGAGTTTAAAGGATGTCAAATTACATATAACTATATTAGTGATTCCAATACAAGACAATTGAGAGACATGAATAAAAAATATAATCGCTATGTTTATAAAATATAGGGAAATAAAATTTTGAAACATATTATATTATCCTCATCTATATAATAGGAATATAGGATGTCTAGTAAGGCTGAACAAAAAGTAGACAAAGAGGTAATGTGGAAAAATACTCAAAGGAAGTTAGGCTAATATTAATGAAGGTATGATACAATTGTCAATTTTTTTTTGTCATAATTTACCATGATATGATACCACCCCATTCTTATTTTAATGTTTAAGGTGTGCACTCAATGATATTATGTGATAAAAATCCCCTACAAGATAAACTACTAGTAAAGTGACGAGAGAGAAAAATATCTGATCCATACAAATACAAATATGTTATGTTCACTATATTATGTTGTAATCATCAAAATCAATTTATAATGGATTAGTGTCAATTTAATTTAGTAAAATAATGTTAAAACCTTAGGGAATGTTCAACAATATAGAGAAGCCTACAAGTATCCAAGTCATCTATTGTATACTAGATCCATTTAAGATGACTATGTTAGTCTCTATCTATTCAAAACTATGTGCCTAAACTAGAAGATGTATTTTATATGTTTAATTAACTTTTTCCCTATGTGATTAATAATGTATTCCCTCTCATTTATTCAAACCATATAGTTTACACTCATACAATCAAGAAAAACTAAAAAAGGGTTAGTTAGTTAGTTGGGTTGGATCAAACTCGGTCGATCTCTAGTGACTACATAAGTGTTGGATACATTTTTAATACTCTAAAAGGGGATGAAACTACATTTATTTCTCTTGTTATTGTGATTGTGTGCCAAATCATGTGGATGTTAGTCTAAGTGTTATTTCTCCTTAGTCCTCCTTTGATAGAATCATTTAAAATAAATGTATAACTCTATAAAATGTAAATTCACAATAAGTAGTAAACCATGTGTAATGTTCTCTAATTATACCTTTTATTTTTAAGTGAGAAATTTTTTCATAAATACCTATAAGATATTTGTATATATAAGGCTCTCAATTTTGAATTGGAAACTACTAAAGTAAAAAATTTGACCAAAAATATCAAAAAAATGCAAAATAAAGTGAGCTAAAGGGTAAAGTGACCCAAAATAGGCTCAAAATATATGATGGGACATTTTTTGAAATTACAGATGATACCAATAACTAGATCTATCTATAACTTCCATAACTATCTTGAAGCTGTAATAAACATAGAATTAAGAAAAACAAGACTAGGGATCCATATGTTAGAGCAATTAAAGATGAAAATATTAAAATAAAAGACTATAAAATAAATTAAAGAAAAAAAAGGATGAAAAATACCAAGTCAAGTATGCTAATAAGTTCCCTAATCACCACTAATCTTATATATGATAAATTCACATAAAATCATAGTAAAAATAAGACTTATACCAAATTTGAATGTCTAAAAATTTATCCACACATATTAAATAGAGTCCCACACAATGTCATGGAAAATAAACAAATAAGTAATCATAGAAATAAGCATGACAACACACATAGTCTAATATATTAAATACTCATATAGTGAATACCCAATGTCAAACATAACAAGAGTCATGCATAAACAAAATCACACAATGAAATTTCATAGTAAGAGCCATATATATATATATATATATTTCAATCCAAAATGAGTCATGCAAAGAACACCCAATGCCACTTAAAGTATAAATAAAAAAGATAACGAGTCACACATTGTAGTAAACAATCAAGAATCTCACCATGTAACATGTAAAAAGATAAATGATAGAATAAAAAAATATAATATACACAATCAATGCATGTCATTATTGCATAAATAAAAATATAATATCTATATAAATATAAATTTAAGTATGATTATTAAAAATAATCCATGTGTAGTTAGTGTAAAATAACTAAATGTTATCAATGGAAAGGCCATAAAAACATGTAATATGTGTAAAGTGTAACAAGATTCCCAAAATGTAAGAATGCTCTAATGTATTTAGGTAGTATGTGGGTGTAATAATTCCCTACATATAAATTTCCATGTAAATTTTATGCCCTAAGTCTCACTCATATATATTGTAAAACACATGTGAATAGAGGAACTAGACAATCTACAATATGTGATAAACCATAAATAACCAATGTAAACAAGTAATACATGTCATGCATAAGCACTAATTTTTATTTTTATTTTAAATATTTTGGTGTGTACATATTTTCAAAAAATTTGAATATAATTTTATGAATTATGTGAATCTCAAAGTCCTAATATGGCATGTAATGGATGCAAAAACTTGTGTGGAGATTCTAGTGATAATGTTTTAAACTTGGGTATAAGATCTCATCAAATGTCTATATGTTGTCATTATAAAATCATTTAACCTATCTAAATCAATCATTTTTTCATTTAATTATTATTTTTATCAAATTTTATGCATGCATATTTAATTTTTTTCAACTGTGCATGAGGGATCATGATCTTTCTAATGAGATAATGTTTTCTCACTTGTCTTTGAGTCCTTTTTCTTTAGGTGATAATTTTTTCCATTATGTATAATATTGATTAAATGTCCTTAAAATTATTCTATATTTGAAATATCACCATATAAAAAACCTTAGACTCATAAGTGACTGATAATGTAATATGTCTAATTGATTATCAAAATCTAAAATGTGTTATAATTCATGTGTTATGACCTATCTATTTTAATAATGAAACATTGAATGTGTTTTACCTTTCATTATCATCAATTTGAATTTTTCATCGATAGTTACCATTAATATATACTATAATAATAAATATGTTTTATAATGGATGTTTGAATTATCTATGCAGTATATTTCTAGATTAGTTTATGTTAGAAAAAACTATAGGTGGATTATTTTATATTTTACTCTCTATGATAATCCATTCATATTAAAATATATGAATATTTTTTGCTAATGCCATATAATTATCTATTTCATGTCCCAGTATCATGTGATAACTATAAAATGACTTTCCTTCCTAATTTTGTAATCTAATCATAACTTTATGTCAATTCATAGGTAGATAAATTAAATGCCTATCTATATTCATGGGGTACGATTAACCTATAACTATCCTATCTCAATATATCTAGACTCGGATAAGGTTAATCAAATAGAGATAATGATACTTAATGTTATGTAGTGACTGATGGATCCAAAAATATAGAAGAAGGATACATGTGTTGTAAATTCTAAGTGGAAAGGGTTGTAAAGCATAATTATATGTCACAATTAAATATATCTAACTATACCTATATGAAATTAAGTTATTACAACTAACCAATCTAATTAGTTGTGCAAGTAAATTAAAGTAAAGGGGAAGGGTTATAAATGTCATAAAGGGGTAATGTGCCATGGTTGATAATTGGAGGTATAAGCAACCTAAAATTTTATATGGAAATTCTAGGTAATTATATATCTACACCACCTTATTTGGTATAGAGATAACTTATATAAGGATACACACATTAATTTACCAAGAAATAAGTAACATATATCTACTAAGTAAATAAAATAAACATAATAAGGTTATAAATACTTAACTTGGATTAGACCCATCAAATATAAATATCCACCTTATCTAAAAAGGAGCTTTGTAAGAGATGCTTTGGTTGTGAGGAATTCAAAGAGTTTACAAAAGTATATATACAAAAAAAATTCATCCTATTGAATCTCCTAGACTTCCATAAGATAATATTCTTCAAGATAAGTTTCTAGACTTAACTCCTCCAAATGTGACTTACGATATAAGTGTGACTGAAACACAAGTGAATAGAGTGCATATCATGTGTTTGGAATAAAATTTGACCCATATATAGCTATCAAATACCCTAAATCAACCCTAAAAACCATGTTGATAATATCAACTAGGGCGATATAAATGAAAGATGTTAGCTAACACTAAATAGTATCAGTGAATTTAATATAGTGTAAATGTTGGAAAATAGGTTTAGAACTGCATCATGTTGTCTAATATAGGGAAAATGCAAGAAATATATGGTATAAACATGGTTGATGCCATAGGATATAGGGAAATTGATATAATTATATGAGTATAGAATTGAAGGAGGTAAGTATCAACATAATCTGAAGAATTTGAACTAGTAGCATTGATATGATCATTATATATATATATATATATATATATATATATATATATATATATATATATATATATATATATATATATATATATATATATATATATATATATATATATATATATATATAACACATATCTCATAAATAACCAAAAGCCTACACACCCCCTTTTGGTGTAATTTTTAAGGAATTCACTCAAGGAGATAGATGCTTGACAAGTCATTGAAAGATAAAGCATTAATAAGTTATAAATATGTTAAACATTATGTATATACATATGCCCCACTTAAAGCTCACAATGTGTCACAATAGTGTAACATGGGATGGTACTTTAGGAATTAACATAGTAATTAAAAAATTGAGCTAATTAAAATGAAATGCATAAATAAATTTTAAAATATATTAGCTAAAATTACCATATACATATCTTGACTTACATTTATAATGAATTATTTCATGCAAATGCCATAGTCTTGATCATGGAGGATGTAGTAATTATGATTGAGAAAACCCATGGATACAAGGCTAAAAATAGAATTAATGTGTGTGTACAAAGGATAGTCAAAGTAGAAATGAAAAATTCTAAAAAAATCATTAAATAACTTGGAATAATTATCAATCCATGATAACAAAGGCTAGGTTAGAACCTAAAACCCAAGAAAATTGATAAAAATAAATAAAATTAGTAACCCAAAAAACCAAGCCTAATTATGACTAAAAAACAAAAATGTTGTATATAATGATGTAATTCAAAACATTATACAAAGATTTCAAGTTAAACTTAAATTAAAACATGTAAGTATGAAAATTTTCCTATGTAAGATATGTGAAATCCACAAAATTAAAAGAATAATATGATATATAAAATGAAATTGAAAATATCTAAAGAATGACTACTCGAACTTAGTGTTTGGTCTAAAATGTGATTAGAAAAGAATGAACACTAAAAGAAATGACTAGGATTATAAAGAGATATTATGGAAAGCAAAGGTGATGGGTGTTTTTGAGGAATTCATGGTCTTGTTCAAGGTCTTAAAATTCAAACCACAAACCAAAATACAAGAGGTGTAAGTAGGGAGATGTGATCAAATAAAATAGATAAACCATTATAGTGATAGTGGAAAAAATATGATGTAAGGAATGCAAGGTACCACACAGGTGATTTTTAAATCCTTATTATAAATGAGACACTTGAAACAAGTGGACAAGGATAATAACTAACCTCATTAAGGACCTAGGACACTTCAACTAGTGAACAAAAATCTTGGGATAACAAGGAAGTACATAGATCATCCCATGAAGGCTATATGCATGAAATTAAAATTATCCTACCTCTATACAACATGTTTACTACTCTTTAAGACTTATTATATATTTGTTGGCCTACTATGGATATTAGATACTTGTGTGATAAAATAGGTGAAACTAAAATGTATGAATATATAATGATAATATGATAATATGAAACCTCCTACCCGAGTATAATAACCTACTACACTTTAATAGGCATCATCTCTATCATTAATAAAATTGTAGAGTTTGATATTTTACTAAGATATGATATTTTCAAACCAAAGATAATATATTTTAGTTTGATATTAATTTTAAGGTATAATTTTATTTTTACCATTAAATTTTGTTATGATATGGATTTTAAATCTTTTGTATTTTTATATTTTTCCTTATCCATATGGATTTGGAAAAAGTAAATATGAGTGAAATACATACCTAACACAATAGAAATTACACTTGGCCACTAGAGAGAAAAAACCTAAAGAAAAATTTACCTAAAATCCCTAGACTTAACCACATTCAAGTGTGCATCCTCAAAATTGACCTAAGTGTGCCTCAAGTGAAAGGAAATAAGATGAAAATGAGGATTGTAGAAGACTATCCATGTAATAAAAATGATAAAATGAGTAATATACTTGTAGCTAATAACAAGGATGGAAATTAATGCTTAAAAAGGAATGGGGATATACATTGATAATGATGTCACTATGTAATCTATACTAACCTTCAAGGGATTTATGAAAATCACTATTAAAAGTAATAGTCATCCTAAAAAGGGGGAAAGGAAATATGAGCTGAAGAATCACAAGGAAACTAAGGGAAATATGATATAAATATAATAAATGAAAACTTAAAGGTTCTACCTAAGCTCTACAAGATAAACAATATTTTAATATAAAATGAAATAAAACCAAATAATAAAAATTAAATAATCATGCAATTAAATCATCCCAAAAGTGCGAAAATAGATAAAATATGGAAAATCAAAGAAAAACGAGTCAAACTAACAAGAAAAATATATATCAATGATGAGCTTATGAAATGTAAGCCTATATGTCTCAAAATGTTTCTTGAAGCTAAATGTGGTGATGATGGTAATGATGTGAAAGGTTTTTTATGGGTACTTCATGGTGAGGATTAAGTATCAATAACCTAATATATTGATGATGCACATTTTAAGATGCCCAAAAATCATGTATATGTTCAAGGATGGGCATCAAAATATGCCTCAAAGGCCAAAATATGGGTAGTTCAAGGTGCCCCAATATGTGTAGTATGAAAAGGACGGGCATTATGTGATGTCCCAATGTGTGTGATAATAATAGGATGGACATCATAATATGCCCTAATCTATGGGATAAAAGTGGATTAAAGCTAACCTCAAGATTGAAATTCATGGTAATGATGTCAAAATGTGTTGTACCCTATGTTACAATAGGAAATGTGGCTTCTAAGGGAATTTTGAGATCTTTGAAGATGATAGATAAGTGTATGTATAATATCATCCAGGCTGATATAGTCTCAATAAATAGGAATGAAATGAATCATATCATCTAGGATGATATAGTATGAAAAATAGGGGTTAACTAAATTATATCTACTAGGTTGATACAAGCTAAAAGGATACGGTTGAACTAGATTATATTGGCTAGGTTGATAGAGTTTTATGGTGATATAAGACCCAAATGAACTATATGGACCATTCAATGTAGTTTGAGGAAGTATAATATTTTGATAAGGTGTGAATAAAGTGGATTATATTAACCTATTCAATATAATATGATGAAATATATTGAGTTGTATGAACACATTCTTTGTCATTGAAAATGTTATTTACTATATGTAAAATATTTATATCAACACATTTTGTGTCATGGCTAATGTACTTGTTTATATGAAAAGGAATTAGATCAGTAAATTCTATGTCATGGAAAATGCATTTTATTTTAGATAAATGAACTATATTGACACATTTTGGGTGATCTCCAATGTACTTGACTTCATGTAAAATAAATGTATTGGCATATTCTATGTCATGCTCAATGTTATTATTTTTAAGTGAAAGAATTATATCAACACATTCTAGGTCATGGTTGATGTAATTTCATATAGGGTATTGAAACTAATTGGTATCAGTCTAGTTGATACCATTATAAGGAAATGATTTAGGTTGTTATTTAGGAAAGTTTAAAGTATGATAGCAAGGAATATTATTTCAATCTCAAGGATTATAATCAGTTATAATGAAAAAGTTGATAGGAATTTGGATTAAGTGCTCCTTGGGTTCATGTTACCTAAGAGTTTGAGGATTGATGAATGCAACCTACCACTTTAATGTGTTCATGTTAGTGATATTATCATAATTTTTTTTATGGAGGATTGACTATGGTTTGGAAAACATTATAGGATGAGTTGGAATTAGGAAGGTGTTAGAATTCATCATTTGGTGGTTGATTTTTATGTGATTATAATTGGTTATATTGGGCTTGACATACTTTAATATAGTATTGATAATATTGATAAGAGAGTTAATATTGAAATGTGGACAAAGCAAGGAGGTAAGAAGGAATAATTGAATATCATGATAATTATTATGATAATGACCTATCAAAGTGTGCCACCAATAAAAATTATTATAACTTCACCATTTTTTAGGAGCTTTAGAAGATTCAAAGCTCATGGGGCTATAAGGTGGCATATTTTGATTGAGTTCATGGAGACTCAAGGGAGGGTGGGAAGGGGTTTTATTTCTTGGTTTGTAAACACCCTCATTAGGTATTTTTGAGGCTTTGTTTTGGATGAAATAATATTGATGGTTCCTTAGGAGATGATTCAAATTGGATAATAAGGAAGTATTGCCTTTTTGTTTGATCAAAGACCTCTTCTAAAGCCTTAGGGGAAAAAATCCCAACCTTTTATTGAAGAGAGTAATTAAATTTAGTGATAAATATCTATAAAATAATATCATCATTAATGTTATGGTGCATTTTCTTAGATAGATACTCCCATCGTTTGATGAAAAAGTGATAAGAATTTCAAGGAAGTTGTTTATCATTAATGAATGTCTAAGGTTATTTTAGGAAGATAATTATGTTGAAATTCATTAACTATAACATTAACTAAATCATATATTTTTGTAATTTAATGTTTAATTAGTTGGTCATACCATTATAGCATATCTCCCATAAAGGTTTTGGTGAAACTTTTGGTGGTATAAAATGTATTAATTTCAACCCATTCCTTATATAAATTTAAAATTATTTTTAAAAAGATAGCATGATCATTATCCCCATCATATGTGATATTTAGAGAGATGTTTCTAATGTCTATGTACATAATGAAAGGAGATAAAGGTACATTTTAAAGATTTTGAAGCATTTTTTTAATTTAAATAGGGTTAAGGGATAATATCACCATTGGCATATATAAGGAGAGGAAGAAAAAAATTATGATTTAGTTGAGTCATGATGACTTTCATTATCCAATTATAAAATGTTATATTGCATTTGGATCATTTAAGAGATATTATAATCTTACACAAGAGCCATTTTTATACCATTTATGAAAGGATTTGTGTTTTATCTATAGGTTTATTTTGATTATAAGTATTAGGAGGAATATTAAAAACATTATTGTTATGAGGAAGGCTAGTGTGAGTGACATCAACCATGTTACAATGGGATGTGATAATAGTTCATGTTCCTATTATTGATGTAAAAAGAGGACTCTGAACATTGTATTGAATAGGTGGAACTTAATTTTATGTTCCAACTATTGATATTTATTCCTTGATGAGTTTATGAATTATATTTTTATAAGGTGTATATTTTTCATGATTTTAGATTTGTCTTTAAGGATTTTCTAGATATACTATACTATATGGGGTAGATCAAAATTGAGAATGAGAATATCTAGTGTAATTTTGGGAAAAACTACAACATGAAGAGTTTTCTTCCATGGTAGATAAGTATAGATGGAAGGAATAACCCATGTAAGATATAAATGAGTTGAGTCTATCAAGAAAGATATTAAGAGGTGACTAACAATATCAGGTTGGATGATATAATTACCTATTAAGTCTTGAAAAATATACGATATCATCCAAGATGATGTTGTCAATATAAATAAATGGACTATGTTGGATTGACCAATATAGTTTATAAAAAGGTCGTTGTAGTGGTAACTATATATAAATAAATTATATCAGCCATGTTGATTATTTTGGGAAAGATATAAAACTATACTAGGCTAGATAATATAGTCTATAAATAAACAAAATAACATTGATTTAACCAATACCATTCATAATATAATAGATACATATATCAAGTTGGTTGATACATTTAGGATATCAAATATGTATTGATTTTATAATTTTTTCTAAGTTACAAAGAGGATGAAATTTTAATATTATAAAATGAAAATAATTAGAAACATGAAAATAATCCAACAAGAAGGTAAATATGATTCATTTTAGATTCACCAGAATGTATGCCCAAGATATTATTAGCCTACAAATATATTATCTCAATAGATACATACTCATACAAGGTTAAAAATATAGATCATTTGACACTAAATGTTTAGTTAGTTAAAAATGGATTCAAAAATCTATAAGAGGGTTGTCTATGTCATGAATGTTATGAGGAAAGGGTTATAAAGCCTAAGCCTATGGTAAAAAAAAATATTTATAACTAAACCTATATGAAATTAAATAAGTAAAAATAATAAATGTAAGTAGTTATGCAAGTAAAGTAAAGTAAATTAAAAGTGAAGGTTTAAAATAATCACAAATGAGCAAGGTGCCATTATCTATAATTGGGGGTATCAGAAACCTAAAATGGAATATGGTAAGTCTAATAAATTATATAAATATACCCAAATATTCCATGTAGAGAGAACCTAGACAAGGATACACACACATTCATTCACCAAGAAATAAGAAACATTTATATACTAGATATATAAAGGGAAGAGTATAATTTTATAAAGACTTACCTCAGATTGGACCCATCAATCATCAACCTCCCCCTTAGCTCAAGTGTATATTTGAAAGATATGTTATGGTTGTAAATACATAAAAAGGTGTAAAAAGGCTCTAGGCTAATAAAGTTCTTCCTACTGAATATCCAAGACTTCCATAAGACAAAATTTTTTAGGATAAGTTTCTAGACCTAACTCCTCCAAATGTGACTTAGGGTAGAATTTTTAGTGAAATTAGAGTGATTAGAAAGTATATCATATGTTTTTATTGAAAAATTACCCCATATATAATTTTACAATACTGAAAACTAACCTTAAAAACTAAATTATTGGTATTGACTAGATACAAATTAAAATATGTTAGCTAACATTGAATGATATTAGTGAGGCTGATATAGTGGGAATGTCAAGAAAAAATACTCAAAACTACATTAAGTTTTTTGATATAGTATAGGAATGGCAAATTCATAAAATATACTGTATCAACCTAGCTTATGTCATAGAATATATGGAAACTGATACAACTGCATGAGGATAAGATTGAAGGATTTAAGTAATAAGACAATTTGAATAAGATTATTTCATAAGACTGATATGATCATGAAATATATATCAAAATATCTCTCAAAATATCATAATCCTTCCCACACTTTTTCCAATGCACCCTTTAATGTGTGCACTCGGGGATAATAATGCTTGATAAGTCACTACAATAGAAAGCATTGGTAGGTGATAAAGTTGTAAAAATATTATGTGTATGCACTATAAAGTAACATATATAGTATATTACTTCATGTATCTTGAGAATTGGTAATATGTAGTATCATAGATGGTTCTATATACATGATATTTATATTTTTTAATGAATTTACCATAAATGCACTGTGTAATGTGTTGTGACTCTTTTTATCTAGTTATGTTTGATTTGATAAATAATTGATTTATTGGATTAATTATCAACTAATTATATTTTTGTGACGTTATATTTCAAAAAATATTTTCATTTTTATCCTTATGAATATCTAAAAGGGTTTATTTTCCTTTATCCAATTTTGTGTTTCTTACTAGCTTGTAATCACTTCTATATTCTCCTTGACTGATGGGTGTAAAATTTATGTGAAACAAATACTCATATATTTTCTATGGGATTTCATTAACATCAACATCAACATTAATATAATATTCCATGAAAAAATAATTTTGATCATTTAAATTGAATACTAATGGAAGATTTGGCATCTTCTCTATCCTCTATTATCTTTTGATCACTTAATTTGTTTGGAGTTGGCTATTTTTTGTTAAAATTATTCTACTCGCCAATAAAAATACTAATTTATGTTCTATATATTTCAATCACATCAACATTAATGTAATCTTCCATGAAAAACTAATTTGGATTCTTTTTATTGAATACTAATGGGAATTCTCGTATCTTCTCTTCTTATGTATCCTCTATTGTCTTTTGATCACTTAATTAATTTAGAGTTGTCTCTTTTTGTTAAATTTATTTAACTCATCAATTTTATATGTATGTATCAATCTGGTGGTATGATCTATGATGGATTACTATAATACACTTAATCATCAAACCATGGATAGTAATAACTTGGTTTATTTTGAAGGTTATTTTTACATATGACATTTGTAATCCATTATAAATAAAATTGATTAATTAGTGAAAATTAGATGTACTATCTTCCATTTCATGCATCCATGGTATACCTAAGAATAATTTTTAAATTAAGTGATTAGGCATCACATAAAACATAGTAAATAGTGTTTTAGGGCCTATTGCGATATCCAAAATAATTGATCTTAGCACTTAGTGAAGAACATTTTCAAAGAATATAATGTTATTATATGATTTTTTAATATATTCCATATTCACACCCAATTATTTTATAAATGTGATATTTCATATGTTCAATACTAAGCCATTATCTATCAAGACTATTTAACTCCATTACTTCTAATTCTAACTTAAATAAACATAGGGAGATCTCAATTTATAGTGTGTTTAGTAGGTAACTCATCATTTTCAAAAGATATAATGTCTACACTATTTTTTCATTATATTAACCACATATGTAAAGTAATTTGGTTCTACATCATTTTTTATAATCATGTATCGTAATGTGGCAACTAATATATCCTTCTAAATAGTTTTTATCTTGAGTATATCTAGTATAGATATTTTATCTTGGGTATTCATAATATGATAAGTTATATCATACCCTTTAATTGAATTAAGTTGTAAAGTGGGAAGTATAGGGGGATGAGGATGAACTGTATGCACCTATTTTTTACACAATGTGATATTCTTAACACAACATATCCAATGATGATGTAATGACCTCTTAATAAATGCTTATATAGGAAATATATAACACCCCTTCCCCTTTTTATTCTTTCTCCCTCTTTTAGGTCCATTAAATCCCCATTTTTATCCCTTACAACTTGGCTTAGATTATTTTAGAAAATATCTCATTGGTGACATAACTACCCTATTAGGGGATGAAATCACCCTATGGGGTTATTAAACTACCTCATGCATTATGGGTTCATTAGGGTAGTTATGTAAACAACCCTAAAAAAAAATTATATAAGGGTGGTGTTATATTTTAGATATTGGGTAACTTCATAATTTGAAAGGATGGTTTTGTCTCCAAGAATGTCAGTTATGTAACCCCTACAAATAAGTGTCGTTCTATCAGTGTTGTCTCACCTTTTAATTTTAGCTTTTGGGATTCATTCATTGGCACATTTTACATGATTATTGTCACATTTATTATTATTTACACCTTAATTTAACCTCTAATCGAGACCAAATCAATCCTTCTAGTTCCAATCATTTTGAGTCCTTCCTAAGTTCAAATCAGTTAAACTCCTTTATGTAACCTCTCTTGCTCTTCTAAAAGTAAGCTAATTTTGGATTCATTTTGGATCCAAAATTTGAATGAGATCTTAGGATTTTTTAATAATTTAAAACCATATCCTACTATAATCTCTTTATGTTTTTTTATTGAATTCATGTTTGACTACATAGTTAGAGACAGGGAGAGCCATTGTTCTTGTAACCTAGTCTTTATAAACAATGTCTTCAACTAGCTATAATTAGTTATAATCTATTTGGAGTTGTGTTTATCTTTTAATCTCAAATTTGTGATAGTAATTTATCCATCCTCTTTATTATAGAGTTATATAAATATTCATTTGGGTAAAGGATCTAGTACACTGAGGACCATAATAGAACAAATATCTTTATTTCAATTGGTCTACATTAAGATCAGGTTGGAGGTTCTTAACTTAGATTTATTTATTTTACTTAGTATATTATATTAAATTATCCATAAATATTGTATTATCTAAAATGTTTTTTTGGAAAAAATAAGTTTTGATTTGAAAAATAATTCTTCTCTCTCTCATCCATGAAAAAAAATAATAATTAGTTTCTTTATTTTCTATATTCATTAAAATAGATTATTTCATAATAAAATATTAAATATAAACCCTAGGTTAATGTTAAATAGTAAATAATATATTTCCATCCATTATAATAATTAGTTTTTCATTTTTTATACAAGTTATCTTCACTCTCAAACAAGCAAACTAGTGTGTAGCGAAACCTTAGACAAATCTAGGTAAACAAGAGGTGTCAATGTAACTCTAATTTTCATTGTTTAGATCAATTGAGAATGATAATTTAATTAATTTAATTATTAAAAATATAATTTTATTAATTAATTTACATTTTAAATACATTGTTCATAACCACTGAGCAACACCTAAAAAGATTAAAAACTTGTTCTTAGCTTGTTTGGGTGAAAGAAAATTCTAGGATCCTCATTGTATTATTGTTTGGTGTTTAGATATTTTATTGAATCAATTTAATGTTAATAAAATATAATTTACATAGTATATAAATTTACATATCAATCAAAAAATTTAAAAACAACTTAATATAGCTTGCATCTAGGAAAGTTAAAAAAATAAACATTAGCATATCTAGAATAGATATATCTCTCTCCTACTTTACATGTATTGAAAATATGCTAAAACTTAAAAATATGTGTTTTTTAATTTAATTTATGTTTGATTATTGATCTTGATATGTGCATAGATCCTATATAGTAGAACAATATCCTCACTTATTTCACTACACATAACTTGCACTCCTCAACACAAAATTTACTTACACACTTGTTCATAAGTCTTACAAGTGTTTTCAGACTTTTTCACTTAGATCTCAATTGATCATAGATTAAAAAAATTCATTTTTAACTAATCAGCTCGGAACCATATGCACCCCACTAGTATCACTCATAAATTCATGTTCTCACACTTGTCCTCACTCTAGCATATCCATGAGTTAGCCTCCCTGATCATGTGACTTATCATGTGGCACTTTCCAATCAGGGATATTATTAGTTAAATTATTAGTTTCCAATAACTTGTAAGCTCAATTATTATCTATACAGGAATATGAAATTACTCAACCATCTACTTTTTAACTAACATCAGTTGTAACTAGTCATGTATTCTTTTTATATAATTGTGTAACATATGTATCCAACCAAGGGTCGATGCCATATGTATTCATAATGTAGATAGCATGCTCCATGTATCTACATTTTAATTCATGTATTTTAATATATTTTATTATTTCCTTATTATTTTATATTGTATATAACTTATTTTACCTACAAGTAAAGACTTATGATCTATTGAATGTGTTTAGTTTTTTTCTATCTAGATTAATTATGTGCATTCACTATAGATAAGTAAACTCGATTATCCTATACACACTTGGGCCTCATCACCATGGTGAAGATCATTGGTATTAGATCATAAAATCTCTTTCATTTTATGCCTATAAACACGTGAGTGAAACTCAAGAAATAAGGTTTATTAATTGATTCTATTTCAAAATATCTAAAATAATTCCATAGTAAAGTTAAGATGGACAATGCCCAAAAGTAACATGATGTAGCCCTAGCGATTCAAAGGATCATCACCAATGAATTAAAGACAAATCATGCCAATTTTTTTGGTCACTTTCATGAGTTGATGATATACCTAAACCTGATGCCTTTTACTACACCTCCATATTATGCTCAAAAACTATTTTAGAAATAAACCCCCTTTAAAGTACAAGTCAATATAGACATCCATCTATTTGAAGGAAAGATCAAAACCAAAGCATTATATTAATATATTTGACAACTTGAGGCATAATTCTTAATCAACTACATCATCAATGCTGAGAAGATCACCTTCACAATACTAAAGATGTCCACTCCAATTATTCACTAGTGGGAAAGATTCAATATTTAGCATGTGCAAGAGTGTGTTCTAATCAAACCATGTAATAATTTTTTCCATATGATGAAGGAGGAATACCACCCTCTATAACACTTTGAATGTGAATACACCAAGTTACAAAAACTATGTTAGTTCAAGGATCAATCAGTGAAGGACTACACCAACATATTCCATGAATACTATGAATATCTATGAGAGAACTTGAATGAACAACATAAAGTGATAAATTAAATAAATGGAATCTCACCTTATATCTATGATAATATGGATTTATTAATTTATTAAATTTTTTGGAAAATATATCACAATGCTTCCAAGATTAAATCCAAGGCAAAGATGAATCAAAATTCCACCTCTTCATCTAACACAATGTGAAAAGACTAGCCCTCTCACAACTCCACTCATCCTTATACATATAAGTATTCATAAAGGTGAGAATACTTATAATACTACACAAAACTCAAAGGATCCTATGCCTTATACTTAATACAAAGGAAATAATAAGTTTAGTGATAAGTGGTGCCACCACAATCTCTCATCCAATTACAATTATTATGAATGCCCTTCAAATTAATATTTAGTCACATAATCCACATTAGAACCCATACTGATGGAAAAAACTAATACATATGCATTTTTTTAAACACCGTCACTACTATAAGTGAAATCTCTAAGGATCATTAGCATATCTTTCACACCAAGTTCTAGGTGAAGGGCCAGACTCTTCATTTCATCATAGATAATGGTAGTCATAATAACTCATTGCATAATCAAAAGATCAACACCTTGGTTTTGCCACTATTTCACATCCTGAGCAATATTATTTGTTGTGGATATGGTAGGGGAAATATATATAGGTCCAATGACAATGCACTTTTTAGTACAAAGTCAAGCCTATGAAAGATAATGTCACTTATGACATCACACCTCTAGAGGTTTGTAATATCTTATTGGGAATACCATATTTGTTCAACTATAAAGTTACATATCAATCCAAGTCATAATGACTACTAATACATGATATCACTTCTACAACCTATTTGAGTTAGTTCAAATGACCAAAGTTACCTTTGTCTCTACCAAGAAATGTCATAAGCTCATATCACATGTGCAAATGTTTTTGTTACTCATGGTTCATCCTGATACACCTGCACTAAATATGAACCACACTTTGGTAGTGAAAAACACTTTCACAACATCATAACAGTATTAGTTAAAAATGTTATTGGAGTAGCATAGTGAATTATTCATAGAGATTAAAGTCCTTCCAAAACATTACACAATAAAGTACCACATCAATTTGGTTCTTAGATCCCCTCTTATAAATATCTTTATGTATCATAGATTAATTTAGGAGAATGATTAAATCTAGTGCTAGATACAAGAGCTCCTTAATCAAGGCAAGATCAAGCATGGCTCCCAAGAAAGATGGGTCTTTGGGACTCTAAAATGAATAATGGATACCCACTACCATGCATTGATGAACTTTTAAACCAAATTTGAGGTACACAATAATTCACTAAGATAAACTTGAATATATGTTACCATCAAGCTAGATTACATCGTAAATATTTCTAGAAAATAGTGTTCAAGACATGGGAAGGATTATACGAATGATTGGTCATATCTTTTAGCCTAAACAATGTGCCAAACACATTCATGTAGTTGATGGATTATCTACTTAGGCCCTTCCTAAAATCCTTCATATTATCTACTTGCATGACTTCCTCATCTTTATCAAGACTTAGGAGGAGAATATGGATCACATCTCACATGTCTTAGACACCTCGTATCAAAACAAGTTATAGGCCAACTTAGAAAAGTTTACATTTAGTGTTGTACAGATCTAGTACCTGGACTACATCATTAATCTCATAGACATCCATATAGATCTAAAGAAGATAAAAGTGATCCAAGATTAGCCTAATCTATACTATCTCATAAAATTTAGTTATTTTTTTGCACTAGATAACTTATATAATAGGTTCATCCTTGGTTTTTTACGCATCTATTAATATCTTAAATGGATAACATGTGTAAAATACAAATTTGATTGGACTCATGAAAAACATCATGATTTTGAGTCACTCAAGAAACTCCTATACAAAACACCTATTCTCATAATGCCTAATATTGTCCATTCTTTATAAATTAATGTTGATGTGTCTAACTATGCACTCGATGCAGTGCTCATTCAACATGGACATCCATTCGCATACCACTTATAAACATTAAGTGATATGGTGAAAATATACTCCACCTATGATAAATAATTTTATGTTATTATTTATACAATTAATCAATGATGCTACAAGATTTTGTGGAAGGAGACAACTTTTAATTCAGATCATAAGCCTCTTTAGTTACTATAAATACAAAATAAACTAGAAAACACATGACACATGAAATTTATGACTTACCTATATAGATTCCATCTTGTGATCAAGAAAAAGAAAGGGAAGGACAATAATGAACAAAATTTCCTTAGTTAACCACCAATTTATGCATCATCATAATGTTATACATATATGGCCATAACTTCATAGAATGGGTACCCCTCTACTCAGCTAATCAAGTCTTTATAATGACTTACAATAGCCTAGAGCAAGGTAAAAGAGTTAAAGAGTTTTACTTGTATAATTAGCTTCTCTGCAATATTGGACTTCTTGTTTTCCTAATGGAACACCTTATTAATGACTCATCTAGGAGCACACAACACTAAGACCTTGAGACACTTCAACATGACAAAGACTCTAGTTGCATTTTATTCTCACGTATATTGGTTACACATGTGCATTAACATGGAATTCCACATCAAGTCTTCAATTCTTTGCTACATCACTAATCCCATTAATAGGAAGTTATGACTTTACACATCTCTACTAGTTCTATCCAAACCATGGGAATCTATCAACATGGATTTCATGACTAGGTTGCCTATGACAAGATGACAACATGATGTTATGTTTTTTATAGTGGATATATTTTCCAAGATGGATATAATGGTCTTATGTAATAAATACATTGATGTAAATGGCACTGTACTAGCCTTATTCAACCATGTTTGGGTGCATTTTAGGCTTCCAATATTCATTTTCTTTGATCAAGATCCATGATTTGTAAGTCATTTTTGGTAAGCATTGTGAGACTTAATGGACATGTCACTTGATTAGCTGATTAATTTTCATCCACAAATAGATGGATAAACTAAAGTGGTGAATCACACATTTATTCATATTTTATGAATGTAAAACCATACACATGATCACACTTGGGATGAAAAACTCATGTACATTCAATGTACCTACAACATATCCCTTTAAATATCTATGGGTCATATTCCATTCCAAACATGTCTTAGGTCTCAAACCTAGACACCTTTAGACATATCCTACCATGCACCAATAGGCCTTAAGTTTCACACACAATAATGGGAAGCAAACAAAATTTAGAATTTTTTATGACACATCAAATCTATTCATCAATAGCTTCAAAATAATATCTATCACACATAATTAAATTACAAGGAGTATAATTATACACATGGTGACAAAGTTTGGTTTCACATTCAAAAGGAATGCTTCAAAGGTACACACTAAAAGATCAAGCCTATATGATATGGTCCTCACATAATTATACACATATCTAGTGAGAATGCCTTTATTCTTGATCTCCCTCCATACTTAGTATTAAATGTGGAACTTATCAAGCCTTACACTCTACCACTTATTGAGTTAGCAGTGACACAACATCATTCTGATATGGATCTCAAACACTTTCACCTTATAGATAAGACTATATCATCTAAGTGATAGACACATTCACTCACCTTATCACAAAAACTTTTTTGAGTGGTTTGGGTTGGATAATATGCTGATCAACCAATTGGTACATTTCTCAACAACTTCAAGTGTAGTTTCCTCAATTTTACACTGACACAATGGAGACCATTACTCTAAAATAAGGGGTGAATGATTCATGTGTATATCCTACACATTATAAAATGATCATCACTTTTTTATATACACATAGAACATACTCATTAGCATTAATATTTTTTACATAGTTTTTCATAGGTCATACATGTGTTCATGTATTTTCACACTCAGATTGCACTTGATCATAGTTGTCATACCTCAATATGCATTATTCATATTGTAGACCTATCCATCTCACTAGTACTCACTCATATAATCATGTTCCAAAAATTGTATTCACTTTAGAAAATACACATGTCATCTTGATATAATCATGTGGCTTATTAGGTGTTGCTTTCTAACTAGGTATCTTGTTAGTTGAACCACTAGTCACCACTGACCTAGAATCTCAACTATCATTTAGTAAGGAAGATTAAATAACAAAACCATATTATTTATAAATGATAATAATTATAAATACTCTTTTAATATTTTTTATATTTATGTAAAATATGCATTTGGATAAGGTTCAATTCCATACATAGTCATAATGAAATAAAACATCTATGTATCTACTCTATAATTCATGCACTGTACATACATTGTATCATTTCCATATTCTTCACTATTGAATAAAACTTTCATCTATTGTAATTAGAGACTTGTGCTCCATCAAATATATATATATATATATATATATAGTTTTATTCTATCTAAATTAACTTTGTGCATTCACTCTACACAACCAAACTTGGTTGTCCTCTACACACTTAGTCTTAGATCTCATGGTACAGATAAGTTCTTTGCTTTTATATTTTAATTTAAATAATTAATTATCTTCTATTTCAGTGATATATTCCCCAAAAAAGAAAACAACAAAATAATATCCAAAATCCTTGTCAAATTATACAAGCTAAAAAAAACCTTTCTTCTAACAACACAAAAATTCCTCACACAATCCATTTATACAAGCTCATATTCTTGCACATTGCCTAATCCATTTTGGATGACACTTCCCAAAACATCTGATCTTTTTAGAGAAGGTATTTTCCCTAAGGTTGGGTCACATGGTCCCATTTTATTATATAGTCTAATATCAATAACAAGATTATGAAAGAGTTTTTAAGTTCTACCCCAATTCCCAATCTCATTGTTGACTCTCTCAATGCCTTAGAGGAACAAGAAAAAATTACTAATCTAACTATCATTTTCCTTCCTTAAATAGAGGTTAATAGTATAATGTGATCCAAGCCTATATCCTCACCTTCACCACCTTCCTTATTATCCTTAGGTCTAGCCTCATCGTATATCATTCACATTTATGGATGAAATTGACTAGGCATAGCTAACCTGAAATATTTGATCTCATACTGTAGGTAAGTATCCTAATATTTTTCATCTCCCTAGTCTTATAATTATCCAAGAGCTTTACCTCATAATCTTAGAGATCGAAGGACCCTAGAGTTATATTTTTACATAGATTAACATTCTCAATGAGTACCATGACACTTCAAAGGTATTTTGGTTCCATTATTTAAAGCCCTTACCACCACCCATTCTAAATCCCATTCCACCTAACAACCATCCCAATCCATATCCCATCCATTATGTTAGCCACCTCAATCTAATATCAAATATTTGAGTGCATAACTTATCATGTGTTATTCACATGTACATAAATTAGTAAACCCAATGTGAAGGATTTCCATCCTTTACATTTTCCCTCTCTTCCTCTTTTTTTTTCTCCCTTCTCCACTTCCCCTCTTCCTTCTATTTATTATGTGGGTATTCATATACCCCCATAATATGTTTGGACATTACATAGGTAGATATTTTGACCTAGAGGGATATAAGAGAATCTAACTCGACTCTAATGAGTCATCATTAGTGAGTTTGAATAACCCCACCTTTAACACTAATGTAGACTACTAATTATATGATTAATCTCATCTTAACACCCAAACTAGGAGTGAGGTATCTATCAATGAGATAAGGTACATCAAAAACTATGATAAATCATGCCAAATCCAATGCTATGAACTTTACTAGAGGAGGCATAGTCACTCATCACATGGCCATTATTCCATCAGTTATCTTACAAAGCCTAAACATAGAAATTATTTATAAATATGATCATTATCTAGAAAGGATATTCCATTTAGAAGATGAGGTTAATCATGTATAATTGTCTAGGTATCCCCTTAGTAGGAGAGAATATTCCTCTAAACCATTGGTACAAACCATAACCACTACCATTATGGATTTTATTCTAAACCAAACTCTTCAAGATAACCCATATCATTTCTCTACTCCTCCCATATAAGAGGATATCAGGTAACACAATCATTAGCTTAGACCAACTCATCAAACCCTAATATGTCACATTTAGGACATGGAGAAGAGCCAACAAACTCTACGTTGGGGATGGCCTGAATTCTCTACCATAAGCTCATTTTCTCCTTCCATATGAATGAAAAATCATCAAATGGCACAATAATAATCTTACATGATTATGCCTAAATACAAGTATATTCCCTTGATAAATCATCCCTCTAATCAATCTCTTAGGGATATCCTTACTCATGAGGTCCCTAATTTGGATGCTTATAAAGTGAGTCCATCCTATCAAACTCATATTCATACCCTAATGGAGATTATGTACACTTACGCTCTACCTTTAAAAAATTATGTGGTGTATAAAAATCCACCATTATTTACACCTATGAGTTATGTGCCTCCCATGTATACTCCCCCTCCACAAACAAGTTATATCCCACCTTATGTAGCCTTGAGATATGTGAAAACCATATATACCCAACCACAAAAAACCACCACTCTTACATCTAAAATATTCCTCCTTGCTTCTATATGTATTAAAAATATACTCAATTGGATAACTATTTTCATCTTATTCCACTTCACCTTATCAAGCTTCCATTATCCCTTATAGTGGTTACCAAACTAACCCCTATGTGATATCACCTTTCCACTCTAGTCCTACTATGATAACAACATACTTGGGCAACATGGGGAATTATGCCAAGTACCTTAAGGAACATCTTAATATCAACAAAAAATGGGTTCTTTTTGTTGTTTCCCTATATGACCTTGCCAAGTTCAAAGGGAAAGGATATCCTAATACACATGTCAAAACTTATGTTATATATGTTGGGGATATCCTACCTTGGGATGGTTTTGTTGCCAAAATTTTCCCCAAAACCCTAGAGGGAATATCACTTGATTGGTATTACCACCTCCTTGAGGGATATACACATTATTTTCACTAATTCATAGCTGAGTTCATCAAATCCTTCAATATGAACAAACTCCTAAAGACTAACATATGAGAGTTATTTCACATTAAATAATAACACAATGAGTTAGCTACTCATTTCATCATGGTATAGTGGCATGCATTATATTCCTCTACTACTATGCCCCATATGGATTAATATGGAACTATGTGACCTCTTCTTCCACTCCCTTAATAAGGAGATAATGGAGGATTTTCATAAATTCCCATGTCAATCCTATGAATAATCTCTTGAGAGTGCCTTACAGATTGACCATGCAACCATTGATAGTGGTTAGAAAACCTACAAGACAAATAGATGCATCATCACCCCAAACCAAAATAATGAGGGATTTAAAAATGTGATTTTTAAAAATAACAATAACAAAGGTCCCAAGATCTTGAATCAAAAAAGGAATAACATTACTAATGGAATCACTATCTAGAATAAAAATCTAAACCATGTGAATAATAATTAGTAGTAGCCTATGAATAACACCAATGCCAAAAATAATATAGATGTTAAGAGACAAAATCCCCCTCACAACACTAATGCATTTGAATTCAACTAACCAACACCATTCAAAATGTAAGACCAAAACTAGAATCAAAATCAATATTAGTATGTTGAGAAACTACCCTAATTTCATAACCAAATCTATTACCAAAGAAATAATTAACAAGGATTTGATCAATAGGGATAATACCTATAGCCTAGGGAATATAATCGTAATGTATATTATATATTTCAATAAGTTATTAGGCATGATACTAAATAATACATGGAGTAACATAAACTTATCCAAAGACTCCCATAAGATTAGAGGCAAACATTTGTTGACATGTTCTTGGGGAATGCTAACATAAACCTCAAGTCCTTCAAACTATCCTTTTCATCCCTCATAATCAGAATTTAAAAATCTAAAAAAACCCATGTCCTAACCACCAAGTGCATGTTACCCAAAATAAATAGTAGAAAACTACCCAATTTGACATAATCAACACATGGTAACATGCACTCATAATGCCAAATATGCTAACTCTAAAACTACTAATACTAATGTCACTCCTCAATTGGGAGTATATGGCAAGACTATAATGATTATATTTGTAAAGTTATAATTTTAAGATGATTCATATACCATTACTTACACCAAAGAATATTAACCTATGAACATTCATCCCTTAAATTATTTGGAAAGAGTATGTCCCCAAGCCTATGGTAAATTATGATTTGATTTCTAATATAATCAAGATGTTCTTAGACATCTCATTTATTTATTTACTCAAAAAATCCCTTGGCCCATTAGTCATCCTATATTTATACCATAAGACTAGGGCATATGTCTAGTTTGACTCTTCTACCATAGGCTCAGAGTTGTAAACATCCCATCCTGGCCATAACTCACTTCCAACCAGACTTTAGACTAATTTCTACCAAACATTACAAATTAATCTTAAGAATAATTAAACATCCCAATTTCATCTACACATCATTCATCAATTCTTAGAATCATGTTGAAGCATCCATATTTGTGGTATTCTACCATACACAATAATAACCTCTCATAGATTCATCCTCAGTCACCTTGTGACGTAATAATTTGGATTTGGCCTATGGACCCATTAAGTGGAGCAATTGAACAATTCATAAAATAGATAAAATGATAATCAAAATGAATCAAATAATTAAACTATATTAAATGCTTATCTAAATTATCTATTTGTAATTAGTGAATATCTATGAATGGAAATACATAATATCAAGCCTTTTCATTATTGCTTTATGAGTTGTCAAACTCTCCCAAAGTATCTAAAATATCTAATTTGGGAGCCATTCTTATTTATTGAAAATCATAATTACATGACACCTTTTTTTAACATAATTGGAGTTAGCCTCAACTCACCTAGGGTTAGTTTGAACTCATTCCATGTTTAAACTCAACCTTAACTCACCTTCGGTGAGAGCTAACTTTGGAGGCCATAAATACAAGGCCCTACCTATTGATCAACAAGATATCTTGGTGCGATGTTATTATGCTAAAATACCTCCAACAAGATCTTTTGGTGTAAAGTTATTATGCTCAAATAGATGCAAATAAGCCTTTTAATTAGTTTTACCATACCAAATTCATAATACAACTGATATTACCAAGGTGCAATAGAGAGGTGGAACAAATGGAGCTTCATTGATAAAGATTTTTTGATGCATAAAGTTGAGAAAGCCACTTTAACAAGCCAGTTTAGAGATACAAAGAAGGTAAAAGGATGATTTATTTTGTTTTCTAGTTCTGTTTTCATTGAATGCTTATTACATATGCTCTCCCTAGTGTCTAGGATAGAGGTGTTAGTGTTTAATGTGTTATTTTTTATTTGGTTTTATTGACTAAAACTATACTAACCTCCCCTATATGGATTTATTGTTCATATTATGGCACACCTAGTGGGACAATGCACCCCATAAACATTAATGGAGTATTTTTGGATCCTTTTGAAGCCAAGAAGATTTCATTATAGAGCTTATTTTCTTGATTTTTGCTAACTTTTCCATGTTTTTTCTTGTGACTATAGATTTATGCATTCATGACTATGTAGTTATGAATTAAGCAAGGTAAACCCAAAAAATGTTAGTCAAATCTATGAATTTGTCTCAAAAATTATAAAATCACCTCAACTCTATGAAACTTTGAAATTGGGCTAAAAAATGGAGAAATCAATGAACAAACCATGAAAATGTCCTATTGGAAAAGGTGTCCTTTTAATTACTTTTTATCTAGCTATGAAATTATTTTAGATTAGTGAAAATATTAATTTTAGTAGAAAAATCATTATTTTCAATAATGAAACTGTCTTTACAATGAGAAATTTTTTATTTTTTAAGATAAAAATTTCTCTTGTGCAACAATAAAATTATTTTTGCTAACAATGAAATCATTGTAATATCATGAAATTATCCTTGTGTATTTCTATGTTTTATTGTAAGTTTCCTAGAATCATGAAAAAATTGCCTAAGCTACAAAATTACTCTTAGAAGTGTAAAATTATTTGCTTGAATTATGAATTTATCTACTTGAGTAGTGAAATTTTTAAACTGGGTTTGAAATTGTTCAAAACCTAATAAATAACTCACTATGAGTTTTTAACCATTCTTTTTAACTATGTTTTTGTGATCATAGTTCATAGTTTATTGTGTAACTTCAAAATCATTCTAGAGAGGTGATTTTATTATTTTTGAGCTAATTTTTAAAGGTATAAATTTTATTAAGAGACAAGTAAACCCACTAACACTTTTTACAAGACCTGAAGACCAAATAAATAGATTTGAAACTAACATTTACATTTGGGTTTTTTAAAATCTTTTACTTGATTTATTTTCATTTTTGAAAGTTATCAAACAATGCCAAATGGCTAAAATTCATGTCATATTTCATTTGATTCTATAAAAATTAACTCAAACCCTAATTAAATGCTCATAAGAGTTTCCATTTTTATGATTGTTGTTGAGTGTTTATTTTGTAATACAATTGTAGCATGTATGTTCTCCCCTTGTTCCATTTAGGGAACTTGGGTGATAAAAAATGCTTTAATTATTACATTTGTGGCTTTGTCCAAAAGCATGGAAAGATAGTCACTGAGTCCCTCTCAAAAATATAGGTGACTTGGGTGACCTCAAAACAACCCCAAATTCCTTTCACATTTCTATTTTATGCATCTCAACTTGTGGGTAGGAGTTCATCACCTCCCCATAGGTTCTCTAGGGAAGTGTTGACCCAGGAATTCATCTCCTAAATTTATTTCAAACCCAACTCATGGTAGGGGTATATAAGTATAGGTAATTTTACTAGGAAAATTATTTGAGTGGTTAAACAAAGATTTTTTAGTCAGAGACTACCTCAGAATGTATGAATAATTTAGACATCACACTACACTAAGAAATTAAGAAATGTCGTGGTTATGAAAAGAATAATACATTTTCACAAAAATCTAGTTAATGTGGATCTAAATGATGTGTTGTGACCTAGTGTTACCCACACATATGGGACCCTTTAGAATGTATGAAAATTTATAGTTTTTAAACAACCCCACTTGCCATAGATTTACTATCAATACAGGGCAAATAGCCTAAAGTTCCATGTTGTCGTATGAAATCTTGAGAGAAGAGGGGGCATAAAAACCCTACTTTTCATGTGATTTTTAATTTTTAGATTAATAAAATAATTTCATCTCAAGATAAAGTATATAGATTAAATTTGATAGTATGAAGCCACCTTGTTAGTTTTTAGGATTAAAGCTTTACACTTAGGTGTTTGTGTTGTTTTTCATTCTTACTTGCATTGTATTTAATAAAAAAATTTATTTATCCTACCACATCCAAAATAAGTCATGTTTACACATAAATTTTTTTAATAAAAAGGTGCTATGCTATCCATTTAACACCACACTTTTCCTTAGTTATTTGTCAGACTTTTATATGTGTGTGTGTCACTTGTTTGAAAGGGGCATCATTACATTACACATTTCATTCCAAGTATTGTGCCTTAGAGTTTTTGAAACAAAACATTTGTCACACCTTTATATAAATATATAATCATTACGCTTATTTCATTTTTTCAATTACTTTTTTCCTTGTATCCAATCATAATTTCAAAACCACATGTGCCTTCTTGGTCTATGCCTAACATCATTATAAAATTTATTTTGGTCTAGCTTGTTGTCCATTTAAAATCACAAACAATTTTAAATAAAGTTCCAAATTGGTCTTGATAAGTTTAGATTCAAACATTGATTGGTTTATGCCTATGCCTCACGTAATTTTGGCTTAGGAATTTATCTCTCACTTTTCGATTGCACAACTTCGACTAGTTTCTTGCTTGATTTAAAAACTATTTTTGTGGCTAGATTTGTGAAATGGTCTATCTTTTGTATGCCTAAATTCCAATGTATTTTTTCAAAGTTCAAGTTTATGTTTAAAATTTGAATGCCTAGTTTGAGTCAAAGTGTTTCAAAATTGTTGGATTAATTATCTTGATTTCTAGGCCTGATGTGTTTCAAATTCTATCTTTTGTGTCATGTTCCTAAAATACCCACCACTTTACCTTCTTTATTAGACCTAACATGTTCCAATTATATCTCTTGTACCATGTTTTCAAGAGTCCTAACATATTGCCTCTTTATTTTAGATGTAGTTGTTTTGAGCCTAGCTTTGTGCCTTGTTCCCAAAGTCATAGAAACCTTTTTCATTTTTATACATAGATTAGATTTATTTTAAATACTTCCTTATCAAGTTTTTCATTTAGAGTTATTGATTAATTTGACCATTTATGTAAGACATTTGACATTAGACCATATTGGACTAAGCATTGCCCATTTTGGAGAAGTAGCTTTATTCCTAGACCAAGTTAGACCAAGTTTTAAACATTTGTCTTTTAGACTATTTTGTTTAAGAGTTTTTAGAATTCTAAGCCTATCTTCATGAAATGTTAGTCATTGATTTATATATGTCTCTTTACACTTGTAGCAGATCCATGTACAATATAAGTTATGATAACATGTTCATGAATGAAAACATTGTTTAAGACCCCTATGATGATTGTTGGGTTTATGATCCAATTAATTAGTTAGTTGTTTATTGTGTTCAGGTTGTTTTACCCATTGGCATGTTTTATAACCAACTTCTTTTGAAAAGCCTATAAAGATTTTCATGTTATTTTAAAAAATATCCCAAAATAATATATGATTAATTTTTTTGTGAAAAATAATATTCATGATGTAATTGCACTATCATTTCTCCTACTCCCTGGATAATAGTGGTATCAAAGCCTAGCTGAATAAAAGAGCAGATTGGCACTTGGGGATTTTGGTACATTTCAATTTGGTTGAAGGAAGTGAATAGTTTTTTGTACTAATAAACTTTGATCTTATCATTGAATATGTATTTTTTTTTAAATATCCCAAAATAATATGTGATTAATTTTTTTGTGAAAAATAATATTCATGATGTAATTGCACTATCATTTCTCCTACTCCCTAGATAATAGTGGTATCAAAGCCTAGCTGAATAAAAGAGCATATTGGCACTTGGGGATTTTGGTACATTTAAATTTGGTTGAAGCTATTATATTAATCTACATCTATAATTCATTAAAGCAATTTAAATCTAAACATCAAACCAAAAAATTGAGGAAGCATCCATGAAAAAAATATATAAACAAATATGAGACAATCTTTGTAGATACCATAATTATGAAACCCTAACTAAGACACCTTAAATTTATTATCATCCAATCCATAATCCCAATAAACCCATAATAACATCCTATAAAACCCACACTATCACCATGACCCACATCTAACATTATTAATTTTAATAGTAAAAAAGGGGATTTAAATGAATATTTTAAGGATCCATCTATAAATTTAATCCAATGCAAAAAATATCCAAGTTGAGTCTTATTTTTTTGCATACATCTCTACAGTATTGATATTCCTATATCCTAGTAAGTAAACAATTTGAGATGTAAGATAAGATGGAATTAGTTTATTTTTGTACTAACAAACTTTGATCTTATCATTGAATATGTAATTTAATATATATATATGATTAATTTTCTTGTGAAAAATAATATTCATGATGTAATTGCACTATCATTTCTCCTACTCCATGGATAATAGTGGTATCAAATCCTAGCTGTAGATTGGCACTTGGGGATTTTGGTACATTTCAATTTGGTTGAAGGAAGTGAATAGAGAGTCATCTATGGTGGTGGATAAAAATATAGAAAAGATGATTATTTGTCTTTGGTAAATCATAAACATCTCCACTAAGAAAATATATAGTTTTCTTATTTTTATGGATTGAAGTATTGATATTTTTAAAGGGAAAAATAAAATAAACATGGTGTAGCATTCATCCACCTAAATTAGTTTAAAGATAAGGATAATTAATCAATAAGGAATGTCAATGGATGTTATGGATTCTTACAAACTAGTTTGTGACAATAATGTTATCATCAAAGCACTTATTTTTCATAGTTTTTATCTACCTTTTGTGCAAAACAACCACTACATGAATTTGGTATTAACAAAATACCTATGGAGAATTAGATCATTCTAATGATTTTCTAGGGCTTTATAAATAATTGGGGTCTAGATTATGTCAACATAGATTAATAGTGTGCAAGTTTAGCTTGCTAACATTTCTCTTTTCTACCATTGCAACTGGCTTTGGAAAACCACACGCTAGGGTGACGTTAGAAGACTACAAGTATTATATGTGACATTTAGAGAGAAAGAGACATGTATGGTATGCTAGAGGAGATATTTAAAGTTTTGAAAACCTAAATCTACATGGGCTCCATCAAAATCAAAAAGGCATAGTCAAAATTTGGGTAAAACATTTTACCATATAAGTATGTTTTTTATTTTCACATATAAAATAAGTCAAATTCATTTTCATATGTTAGCCTTTATCTAGGTGAGTTTGTTTCAGAGGAAAAGTTAAGAAATTGTAAGGTGAATTGTCATATGATTGATCTTCATGCATATAAAATTTTGTATGCATGAATTTGCTTATGAAATGGTTTAAAATGAGAGTCTTTTAAATAAAATATTGATTTGATGCATACTTGAAGTGGCAATCATTAATTTTTAAAGGCATTTTGTTGGCCAAATTTAATAATTTGACCAAACTTAGTATTTTGATCTTATCTCATGTAAACAAAGTTTTATAAGTGGTGGAAGAATTTGAATAAAATTTATCAATGGTATAAGGGTGTTTTGATAATTCACTATTTTTTTGATACATTACTTAAAAAATGATGTATAAAGGTGTAATATCGATTGAAACTGACAACTTCCAAATAAAAAATTTCACCCTACCACCTCATATTCATGTTATAAATGAATTTATTTCCCTTCATAGGTCCCAATATCCTTTTAATTGACACCATCTAAGTTAAAACTAGAGATTTGAGGATCCATTATATGCTAGAGGATAATTACCCTCTCTAATTAGCTATTCACTTAGAGTTTGGGTTCATTCTTAAATAGAAAATTTTGGCTTATGTTTTTTCTTTTAGTTCTATTTTTGGATTTTTATACCTAATATTTAGGACATGGATTGGATAGAGTTATTTGTTTATATTTCTCTTTATTCATGAATTCTCACATCTTTCCTAATAGGGGGAGAAAATTTAGGTATTGGTTAGACTTCAATCAGTCATCAGTGAAATTATGAGTTGATAGGGGTTGCTAACACCAATAGTGTTGAGTAAAGGTCATCAAAATTTGTTGGTCATCAAGAGCTGTGCTATACAAAGTATGGGGTTGTCACTTGGATGGTTTCTTATGTGGGACCTTATTTGGGATGATTTAGGTGAATAGGCTTTGATCAGGTTCTACTATAGTATGATACAATGATCATAGGGGATGAGGAGGCCTTGATCATGTTCATCAACATTTTATGCCACAACTTGTAAGGCATGATTTTATATGGAGTGGAATCAGTTTTCATTATTACTAAGAGGTACCATACACTAGTTACAATTATGACAAAGTTTCTTTCATAACATTAGAGTCATTGCTCCAAATATTTTATATACCCTTTGGATTAAGGGGGAGTTTGTTGGGTTTATGATCTAATTAATTAGTTAGTTTTTTGTTGTGTTTGGGTTTTTTTACCAATTTATTGGTTTTATAACCAAATTCATATTAAAATCCTATAAATATTTTCATGTTCTTTGTAACAAAATCTTAAAATAATATATGATTAAATTTTGTGTGAAAAATAATATTCATGATATAATTTCACTATTATTTCTCTTGCTCCCTAGCCAACAATGATGATGTATTTTGTGATATGGATCCCTATCCTCCTTACACTACTCAATATGTGGAATACATTCATTATCCATTATCCCATTATTTTTTTAACATGCCTTCATATTCATAGAAATACCAAGAGCAATTATACAATATCTTGCTAACATACCAACAGTTGTAGAACAAGTTCAAAAACAGCCGTATTATGTTACTATGCCATCGATTTATGATCTCTATTTTTTTAACATCAATTTATTGAAAAAAATAACAAGGTTTTAATCAAAGACGTAGAGGTAGGGGCCAAGTTTCTAGTATACTTCCCCCATGAAAATTCACCTAGTCTAGTTAAAGTGCCTCTAAACATGCCTTATACCCAAACCATTGAGTATGCCTCTAATATCCATCCTCAATCACTCATACCAATGTCATATCAAGACCAAAATATTATTTTCAAAGGAAAGGGCCTCATGGAGGAACACTTTATACAAATACAACCAACATATTAAACCTATTTGAATCTAATGTGTAATCTTAGCATCATGGCCATGCCAAATTCTACACTCATAGATCTCACTCATTTAACAAGAGTTATAATTTAGTTGATAGGTCAAGATAATTCTAGTATATATCCATTTATGTAAAGTAATTTAGTCGGTGACATGTACAATGTCCCATATATTGAAGAGGTGACTATAGCTTCTATGTAGAATGATGTACCAAACATGATGAATAACATGAAAGTGTCTTACAATCTAAGATAAAGTGGTTTAACTCCACCAATAAATAGTACAAAACAAGTGCCTTTTGGTAATAGGGTGAGTGGTTCAAAATTTTAAGGGGTAGGAACTCTTACATCCCATCCATAGTAGGTTACTTTTAATCATCAACCAACAACTTCATCAAGAATGTAACAATAAGGATTAAATAATCAAGTGTAGACTAGTGATTTTCCTTAAAAATAAGTGATGAATGTTATCCCACCTCAAAAATTGATGACTAACACTCCAAAATAATAGACATAATCTAATATACCACTGTAGTAGAGGTAGAATAATATGCCACCTCAACAGGGGTAACAAATATTTTACCTCGATAGGTAGTGATAAACATGCCTCTATAGTCATAGACCAATATACCTTTACAATCATAAACTTTTTCTAATCAATAGAGTGTGTCTATTGGTTAAAGACAAATTCCATAAACCCTATAAGCATCTAGTTTATAATTGGTGTTTATGCAATAAAGAGGTACCATTGTCCAAAAAATATTAATTAGGTAAAAAATACCTTTTACTCAACACATTCCATAGATCCAAAGATAGGGCCTTTGTTTCACAACAAGATCCACATATTTATTTAGGTTTGACTAGTCAGTAATAAGTACCTACTCAACCTTAGTAAGCATAGTCCTTTCCTAAAAGCCATATTCTTCTATCATAGCCCCAATTCCCTCAGAATCAAGTTTATATACCAAATACAAATTATAATATAGCCAAACAACACATGTAATTTCAAAATATACATCCCAATCCATGATTTCATATTCCTTGTCAAACTAAAATTCCACAATAGACCATACCTCCATTATAGCTAGTTCAAGGTAATCTACCTTTGAATGTCCAGCCACCACCTCGACCAAATATACCATCTAGTTTCTTGGCACAATAACTAAAAAAATGAAGGATATAATTGCCTCCATTAAATTAGTGAATTAGACCAATAAATTCAAGTTATATGATGTGCATTCATATCCATCCAACATGTATTATCTTCAAATACCATTTCCTCTAAGTTATGAACCATAAATATTTGATATGAACCATAAATATTTGATAAATATAAGGGTAAAGGAGACCCTAAGGATGATTTAATGTAATTATTATTTTTTTTTCAAACCAATGGATTATAGTAGAATTTACATACTCCTTTTATTTATTTTAAGTCTAGTATGATAGGATTTGGAATGGTTCTTCAAATTACCAAAGAATTCCTTATCTAATTTTGACTACCTCTTAGACAAATTTGTTCAGCATTTCTCCTATAATCTCAAACATGAGATTTCATTGGTATATTTGAATTATTACAAGTATAAATATGGTGAGAGATTTAAAATTTATCTACAATAATGGAGAGTGATTTCTAGTAACTTCACCCACATCTTACCAAACAAATAATTTGTTGTTGTGTTTACTAAAAATTTGCACATTGAGATATCCTATCATTTGGAGATTTAGTGTGTTCATACCTTCAAATAGATCATAAATAAAGGTTTTTAGGTTTAAAATACCATTATTAATAATGATATTATCAATTTAACCTCATCGAACCAAAATAAGGTGTAGGCCCAAGTCAAAACCATAACCAAATCTAGGTGCAAGCATCGACACTAACCCATGCTATTAAATATGATAAATCCAAGTAATATAACCATAATAAGAATGTTTTTTTAAA
This sequence comes from Torreya grandis, assembly GCA_037957365.1. NCBI lineage: Eukaryota > Viridiplantae > Streptophyta > Pinopsida > Cupressales > Taxaceae > Torreya > Torreya grandis. The sequence continues at coordinate 3,683,355 of JARHVA010001150.1, read as the reverse complement.
TATATTAACTAATTTTCATCATATAAAAATGGTGAAAACACCATATTCACAACTTATGCTTATAATTTAGCTTACTCTGCATCATCAACTTATTCAATAAGTATAACCTTTTCAACAACCTAGACCAATTCCACAAATGCAAAAACCACCACCTTTTCAAACATATCCTCCAAGATTAATACCCACTCCTATATTATTCAACAACCTTGGTGAACCTATAAAAGTAATGCTTCACAAGCTAGCTACAACTAATATGATTAGTTAGCTAATTTTGAAGCACTATCCTAAGGGTATTCCATATCCATACTGGTATAGAAAACATGATTTATATGAATACCATTGTGTTCATGGACATAATATATTCCATTATGTGAAGATAAAATACCTCATCAAAAATATATTATAAAATGGGGAGATTACATTAGATAATGTATCATCTATGTCCAATAAGAACTAGGGTATCTACTAAAACGCTTTTCCACAACATAAAAATAATAATAAATGATAATATCAACAAATAATATGACAAAAATAACATCAAAAAAATGGGATTAACCAATAACAAATTGACCCTAATAAATAATAGATTTACCATGTAGTTGTACATGACTACACTAAAGTTGTAGGTCATATTAGGGGAGGTCGTATTTTAACCATTAACTTTAATCTTAGACTAAGTGATAATAGACTAGGACCATTGAAAAAAATATCTAATCAACCCAATGTTGATGCCTAAAAGTGTATCATAGGGTTTATATAGTTTTTAAAACACTTCTCATTTATAGATTTAAACAATCCATTACATGAGTAGCTAGTTGTGATATTCTTGAGATCTTTGGTGGAATAGTGGCAAAACAATTAACTGTTTCATGAAATGATAAAATAAATGTTTTTTGGGATAAATCATGGTATTAAAGCTTGATTGTGAAATATAATATTAATCTAAACTAAGTATAATTAATTATGATCAAAACCTAAATCCTAAACCTAATCTAGCATGAATATTTACAATGAAAATTAAACTATAGTGATTTGATTAAAAGAAAGATCATATAGGAAGTGTAGGGTATAAGGAAAGTGAATATTTTTTATCTTTAATAAAAAAATTATGACAAAGCTTTAATATAATTAGATACATGAACTCAAACCAATATATGACATGAAATATCCAAAGGCACATATCCTATCATATACCAAGAAAATGCCTAATGATTTTGAAATAATGAAAATAAGAATTAAAATTCACTTTAAGGATTTGATTCCACAAGAAAATATCATTATAAAATCTTCATGAAAATTAATGGAAATGAAATAAATATAAAGTCTTTCAGTCAACCTAGCATAAGTAAAAATGGACAAATCTGCATTCATGCATGCACATCTTAGATCCAGACAAGTAATTCAAATCTAAAAATGAAACCTTATGTTTGAGGAAGTAACCATGATAACAAAATACACAAACAAATATGATACAATATTTGCATAATTCCATTTCTTGTATTAATTGATCCAAATTTATAAACTATTTTTTCTCTAAAACTCCCTCTATTTTTACAAAATGACAATACCCATTTTATAGAAGACTTTAAGGGATGTCAGTCAGTCATATCAAATGATAATGAACAAGTGTCAAGGAAAGTTATCCTTCTAGAACATTATAGAATCAAACACTTCAAAAAATAGACTGACTTATAAGCAATTCACTTTACAATATTCATATGATTTTATAAAATATAATATTCTCTTTTCAAATGATATACATGTTTGTTATAAAAATAATATGCTAAGTCAACATATTTGACTTTGAGAAGCTCCTCCCTTAGTAGCCTTTTGTCTTTGCTGCAATATATTAATTGTTTTATCATGTTGTTTATTAATCAACTTGAAGTTGATGATGAGCTCCATGAAAATCTCTTTTTCTTGATCTACTATGATTTTGAAGTTCTTATTAGCTCTATCCATTGCTTCCTTGATGCTTCTAGCATCACTAATTTTATCCTTTATAGATAGTATCATGTCCAAGATTATTGTATTGTCTACCCCTATAGTGCCTTATCTTTTACTCTTCACTTCTTGCATGAATTTATTACATAAGAGTAAGGGTAGTTGGGTCTTTGATCAAGCCTCCAAGTATATGCACCATTTTACTCTATAACTACTTGAAGTCTTTAGAAATATCCTCTATGTCCTTGCACCATTTATTCATATCCTTTATCTTCTATGATAAGATAATCATATCCATGTTTAAATGTGCCAAGATGATTGTTTTAAACTCAAGAATTTGACCATCCATCAATACGTTGATCCATTCCTTTACCTTATTAATTGAAGATTATTATTGATTGATCTATTTCAAAACCATTAAATACTACTTGTTCACCATATCTTAATTGGACCTTATAGCTTTAATAAAGTTAAATGTGTCATAAATGATTTGTTCAAACTTATTGAACATATCCCCTAGCATTGATAGGATAGATTATTCCTATAAGTTCCTATTTTATTGCTTTAGGCCTTTTAAATTAGCTTGTAATTATTATGATTTTGATTGAGCCAGCTCCAGTACATCCTCCTCAAATATTGGATCTTCACTAGGGATTTGTCCTTTCTCCTAGGTCAAATTAGTAAAGGGTTACACCTTTTAATATGTAATATCTTCACCACCTTACATGATTATTTTCTTAGTCACCCTTTGTAAACCAGTAGTACTTGGATCAAACCTGACCCCAAATAAAGATTGGGTCACATGTGGAACTGGGATTTATACTTGTGATTTGGTTGACTAGCCTAGAGTGGCCAATCTCCTTGCCTCTTCTTCTTGTAGGGAAATGATTCATGGATTCAATTCTTATTTTATTTGAATGTTAGTAGCTTTCGCCATAACCCATAAATGATGAATAGTGGGAAGTTTTTCTAAACTTGGTTCATAAATGAATAACTCAAGTATAGGTAGACCATATGATATGTTTTCTTCATTAAACAAGTTGACTTCAATTAAAGGAGGAGTGATAGTTATCTTTGGTTTCTTTACCTTTAAAATAATGGCCATCTCAACCTTCCTTTTAGGGGTGTTAATAACCATCAGGTCTAAGGACTTTCCCTTATCCTATTTAACTTCTTCAACCTTTGCCTTTTCATATTAATTTGTCTCATAAGTCATATATGGCATCATAAGTGCATCTTCAATATATTCATTTGGGTCCAATGTTATCATATGTACCTCTTATAGAGGTATATCTTGCTTTGATGCTTTTGAAAGTTTAGGAAATGATGAACAAGAAGCAATTTAATTTGGCCTTCTCTCCTCATGCCTATGTTTTGTTAGTGATTCTATTATTGGAGGCTTATAAGAACCAACATTGATCAAATTATAATAACTTAGGCCTAATCAATATCTATCTTCCATTTTATAGTCCCTATTCAATCTAGACTCAGGCCTTATGTTGTGTTCATTCTCCTCAAAAATTCATATCTTGAGGATGATTTAATCTATATGAAGTCAAATAGACAAGGATCATGCTCATATGGTACATTAAAAATACCCTTTATTTTCAAATGTTCTTTTACACTCCTATAAGGGTCCCATTGTCTAAGATCATTAATTTGTAGGTTCAAAGACAACCTATTCTTTGATGCAAACTCAATATGGTCCCACTAATTGAAGATAGTCTTACCAATTGTCATGGGGAAGATGTTTAGGAGACCATTCATCTTTTTTTTGTAAAATACATATATCCCATTGAAGAGATGGTAGGCCACCTCTTATTCTACTAATTTAGTAGGTACATGGTTTGGTAATTTGAGAGGATCACTTTGGGTTCCCTCAATCCTTATGATAGTGCAATATAGATTCAACCATATGTCCCCTATTGTTTCAATATAATTTTTGATTAAAGGGTTTAGTATCATCATAGTAAGACCATATATAGCCTTACTTAATGTAGGGCAGACATAGTCATAAATGAACTAAATGTGGTCTTTATATTTATAAATGTGTAACATTGAATATTATTAAGAAATGGTATAAGTACCATTTTGATACCATTATCTCTTATTGGTAATCTTTGTGGTTTCACAAAGGGCATCTAGTAGATAAGACATCATATAAAACTTAGTCCTCTTCTTATTCTTGATTACATATATTTGCCTACTTAGGGAGATATTGATTATCTCACCTAATGGAGGAACCATTACCTTCTCAATAATGAAATACACCATGGGGACCCACATTAGTTCTACATATTCTATAGTTTCACACCCATACAAATTGTTTAACATTATCATTACCATCTTAACCCTAGGTCTAAAATGACTGATAGGGATGATTTTAGTAGGGTTCACAATAACTTGGTTACCAAATTCTAACCACATAGCTAGGGTATCCATCATATTGTGATTCTTATACCATGAATTAACTGAGGTTAGGTCAATGTGATGCTTGGGTAATTTGTAGTAAGACTCAAATTCAATTGGGGATATGTAAGCAATTTTCCTTAGATTATGTTCATTAATCAACATACCCTTGTCTATTTTAACTACTTTGAAAATGGAACCAAGAATATCAATGCAATGAAGTACCTCAAGTATGGCAACTGCATAGTGAAGTCTAGTCATTTGGATGGCTATAATGTCATCAATAATGTCTCTTTTTTGGGAGGATATTTTTTTATTACTTGGTGATAGATAGTTGGTTTTCAATTATCTAGAATAATTTAGAGAAATTATTATCCCCTATATTCAAATAAATAGCTACAAACTTGGTATCCTTGAACACTCAACCTTCTACATTTGAGGGTAGATATAGTTCAATATCTTGCTTTGAAACATGTTTGTGAGTCACCATTTCTATAATTCCAATTGAATTATCCATTTTCACATAATGGTTCAACTCTTCTTAGCTCAATCACAATGAATTCATAGATAATTAGGGATTTTTGTATGTTTAGGGATTTTGAAGGTTCACACAAGGATTTAATGGTGGTAATATAGTTCAAAATGTGAGCTTTATTAACTTAGATTGCATTTGGATTTCACATTTATACCTTCTACATGCTTGGGTCCATAATATCTTCTAGTATGACATGTTTTACTTATGTGGCATTGACATGTCATGCTGCTCATTTATTTTTAAAATGTGGTTATTTGTTATTTTTAGACACATGTCATTACTCATGTAATTTTTAATCTTGATTAAATTCACACTATTGATCTCCTAAGAAGTTTTTGGCCTTGAATTTGTCACTAGTCATTGATCTTCCTTTTGATCTTTCGAGATTGGGACACTTGATAGCTCTATGAGCTCTCTTTGTACCTTGTAAACATTTTAATAACTTGAATTATCTTGAATCATATGGAAGCATCACATTAAATTTGGGCTATTTGAATTGTTGACTCCACTCATACTATTGATCTTGAATGTATGATCAAATGTGGGTCATTGATCTTCCTTTTATAGGATTAAAATGATACCGTTGATTTGTTAACTTCATAATCAAGCGTAGATCATTGATCTCCATATTTTTGTATAAAATCACATGTGGGACATTGATTTTATTTATCACTTTCCTAGATTATGACACAAGTCACTCTTGCATTATACCTTAGGATCCTTGACTTGTTGACCTTTGCTCACCGTTAGATCTTTGATCTGTACCTGAGATTGGGATACTTGTCATTCTCATGTTTGATTTTAGAATCCTTTGACACTTTAATTCTATCCTCATAATTATATATCCATTATGATATTAAAATTCACCAATTATAAATTCCTTTGACTTAACAAATCCATCTTTGCCTATAGATCATTGATCTCCATCTTTAAGCTCCTAATATTTTTCCACTTGGTGATATCACATTTAATTTGTTCCTGTGAATAATGAAATTAGAAAAGTAAGGCTTCAGATATATAGAGAATTAGGGTAAATTTTTAGGCTAAGGTTTTAGACATGTTAATAAACAAGATTAAAACTTAGGACAAAATTTATCTTAAGTCTAAGATATAATAAAATATTCCCACATAAATTCAAATCCTTTTCAAAATATAACTTAGACTAAAGCATTTTGACTATGTTTTTTTAACACCATTTAAACATGGATTTAATCAATTGAATAAGGACCAAAGGTTAAAAAAGGGTAAAATTAAAATTTAAATCATAAAACCTTGAATATTTTTCATTCAAATAGAAGTCCATTAAACCTACAACATGGAAACATAAGAATCACATGTTAGCAATATCAAATATATTTAAAGAAAGTTTATGAGCTAACATTCCAATGTAAACTAGATCAAACATGATGTTCAATAATTAATTTTTATTAATTAATATAAATTTATAACACAATTTTCATAAGGGTCCTCCTTTTTCAAAAATAGGGGTATGTTGACCTTAACAAGTGGTAACTTCTATGGGAAACATTGGACAATGTTAAAACTCAAATACTTTTGGTTTAAACTAATAACTAGACTATTCATTCCACATGATCAAGTACCATCATTAAGATCAATTCATGATTAAAATAAGTCTTTAAAATGTAGAATTAGACTTAAAAATCAAAACTTAGTCATGTTGTGTGTGTGATTTTATTTATTCACTAATTTCCATGGGATTTAGAGAACAACTTCTAGATTTCATAACCTTAATCATTAATATTGACTTATAGCATATTTATATACTCATTATGAGTCATTCTTTATGAAAAAATAATGATTGGTCATTAATCTACTACCAGCCAAAAACCCATAGCCCTAACAAATATACATTTGGCTCCATTCAAGGCCTTACTTTATTACTAGCCAGGCATCCATAGCCCTAGTGGTAGTTATTAGAATCACCTTTGCTTAGAAAGATTTCAAATTTTTAATAAGGCTTTAGATTTTATATTTTACCAATATAATTAGCTTTCTAATAAAGGTTGGGAACTAGAATTAGCCAGGTTTTAGGATTTTGTAAAATGTTTAATCTTTAGAAAATCATCTTTGGTTAGAAACTTCATCCTAGGCAGTGATATTCTTTAAGTGCTAATATGATTTTACTCCAATAATTTAAAATTTCATTAAACATGTGAAATCCTTATTATAATCAAACTTATATCAATATAAAGTTTAATATTTTAAGGAATTATTAACCTAGATATCAACCCTCACCAATTTCTTAAAACTTTAACATCAAGCTCTAATTTCTAGAATCAATGATCAACAAGGTTTAAGGTTCATATCTGCATTCTTGATTTGAGAATTTCTTTTGAGAAACTACATGTATTAGAGCTATAAACTATCTTTAAAATAATTATTGAAATTAGGATAACAAAACCAAGAAAATAAACATTGAACAAGAAAAATAGACAATAAATGAACAAATATATACAAACACTATTTACAAAAAAGGAACAAGAATGAAAATAATCTAAGCCTACCTATACTAACTCTAACTAATCTTACAAGTTACTCCATGAATATTGGAGGTGTAATAATAGAGAAATAGTGATTGAGTTATTACCCATTAGTTGGAAAAGTGAACTCTACTCCCTACAATTCTTTTAGCTTGAAGGTGTTATCTCCCAATGTCTAAATAATCTGATAAAGGCCAATCCATAAAGGAATGAATTTCCCATGTTTTCCTTTTGGTTAATATATCTTATCCCATAGGATAACTAGGTCTCCCTACATGAACACCTTAATCTTTGAATACTTTTCAAACCTTCTATTAATAGTGGTTTGATGTTTTTTGAGGTTGGCAAATGTTTCTTCCCGTATATCTTCCTTTTTTATGATGTTAAACAACCTTGAATTTTCATACTCTTGATCTTTTTCCATATACTCTTGTATGAGCTTGAAGGTTGGCATCTTGAGAGTAATTTGAATTATTGGCTCTTGATTATGCACTAAAATAAATGGTGATGCTTTCAGAGCTTGTTTCACTCTAGTATTTTCTACCCAAAGAGCATATTTAAACAATTTATGCCATGTTTTCTTGGGATAAAACTCTTTTATAGCCTTCATCAAGTTCTTACTAGTTGACTCTAAAACTTCAATACCTTGAGGGTAATGATTTGATGAAAACTTAATAAGTATATTTTTATCATAGGCCCATTCAGTCATTTCTATATATATAAAGGCTAATCTATTATCACAAACTAATGAAACTAGTGTCCCAAATCTTTTGCAAATGTTTTCCTCCACAAAATTTATTACATCTTCAGTTATACATTATTATATTAACACTACTTCTATCTATCTTGTGCAATAATCAATAATACTAAGAACATATTTTTATCCCTCTAAACTCTAAAACTCCATTACTTTGAGGGTAATGATTTGATGAAAACTTAATAAGTATATTTTTATCATAGGCCCATTTAGTCATATATATATATATATATATAAAGGCTAATCTATTAACACAAACTAATGAAACTGGTATCCCAAATCTTTTGCAAATGTTTTCTTCCACAAAATTTATTACATCTTTAGTTATACATTATTATATTGCCACTACTATCTGTCTTGTGCAATAATCAATAGTACTAAGAACATATTTCTATAAATATAAATAATTAGGGTTTATCACCCTTATAAAGTCCAAATCCAATTAAGTAAAAGGTTTGTCAAATAAAACATGTCTCAATGGCATAGCTAATTTTGGTTCCTTGGTTTTGATGATTTGACTTTGATGACACTATCTAACATGTTTATGAGCATCCTTGAAGATGGTGGGCTAATAATATCATACCCTTAGGATTTTATGAGCTATTATTTTTCTAGAGGGGTGTTTACTCCTATGTTTTTCATGAAAAGTACTCAAGATGTCAGTTGCTTCTTCCTTTGAAACACACATCAAGTATATACCTTCATAGTTATTCTTGAAGAGTACCCCATCCTTGATCAATAAATGTGATGCCTTGATCTTTAAATCTATTCTTGGTTCTCTAATCAATATTATAGGATAAGAAACATTGATTATAAGATGAATAATTGCATCATACCAATCATTTGGTTAGAATTTTTTTTGATCAACTTGCATGACACTTAATTTAAGATTGGTGTTAAAAATTAATTAAATCAATCCATGACACTTTACCAACTTGGTAGTTTTAAATTAAAGATCATAATCTTAGATTATAGACATCCACTTACCTCTTTTATCTCCTAGTTCACATTAACTAATCATAAGTTTAGTATCAAGATCTGACAATATTGCATGCACTTTATTCCTAAGAATATAGTGTATAAACTTTTTAACTACCTTAACTAAAGAACATTCTTGTTTACCAATTAGAAAATATTTTAACTCAAAATTATTAAATATAATGCTCATAAATGCAATTGGATGATCACATTTATCTATTTCTTGAGTTAAAATAATTGATATAGTATGTTTTGAAGCAAAAGAATAAAGATAAAAATATTTTGTGAAATAAGGACTTATCAACACTGGTGCCTATCCTATTGATTCTTTAATGTCTTTTAAGGATTTCCTTGTATCGTCATTCCGTATTACCTTGGCATCCTTCTTCAACATGTCGTTAAGTGGCTTCATAATTTTTTCAAAACCAGAAATGAACTTTCTCACAAAATTGTTTTTCCTAAAGAAAGACTTTAATTCTTTTTAACTGTTAGGGGTTTCTATTTCGGATATGGAATCGACTCTATCAAGATATATATAAATCCTATCTTTGGTTATAACATATCCTATTAACTTCCCTTATGTAACAAAAAAAATGTTTTTTTTAGATTGAGGGAAATTCCATATTGTATATAACATTCAAATAGCTATTGTAATTGATTAATATGGTCTTCTTTATTTTTAGAAAACAAAATTAAGTCATCCATATATATAATGATTCACTTACCTATGAGACCTTGAAATGCATGGTCCATAGCTCTTTGAAAGGTTTATCTTGCATTTATAATTCTAAAAGGCATTCTTTTCTAAGCAAAAGTACCCCACTTTGTCATGAATGCAACTTTCATTATATCCTCCTTGTTTACAAGTACTTTATTATAACCTAAAAACCCATCTAAGGAAGACATCATAATAGAACCACTAATAATTTTAATGACCTGGTCAAGGGAAGGTAAAGGATAATTATCCTTTTCTAAATATTTGTTCAAATTTCTAAAGTCTATGCATAATTGTATTTCTCCATTTTTCTTTCTAACTAGTACTAAATTAGCTACCCATATAGAATGTCTAATTGGAAACACTATTCTTTCATCTAATAGTTTCTTGACCTATTTATATATTAATGGTTATAAAAAATGATTGACAAGTCTCTAATTTTTTCTAAAATGTTTACAAGCTTATTTTAATGGAATGGTATGGGTAATGACTCTAGGATCAAAGATATTTAAGTATTCATAGTACCATGCAATGACATCTTTGTGTTTGGTCATCAACTCTTTAGTTTTTTTAGACTCTTCATTTGTGTATGTTATACCAAAATTTAATAGTTGAGGTTGACCTTGATTTCCTATTTCAACTACACTATAATATTTCCCATTCACTTTGGTAACTTTAACAAATTAAACTAGTTTATTTTGATCATATAGTCTTTCTAAGGCAATCATGCCTCTAGGAATTTTGTTGTGATTCAATTGAATAATCTTGTCATCAACTTTGTATTCATCAAGAGAATTCTCATTGACCTCATCAATGATGTGAGACTCAAATACTCTATAGTTATTCATGAAATAAATAATCTACCGATCATCACTAAATACTTGCAAGTGATTGATATTATTAGGAACTAAGGGACATGGGACAAACTCAATGATAAGGTTTCCTAGTTTAGAATCTTAATTTGGCATAAGAATGGTTACATCTGAATTTAGCTCGTCATCAAGATTGTTCTCTTCTCTAAGGATGTATAAAATATTATAAGAATCAAATTACTTAATCAAGTACCACACTTTAAACTTGTAATTTTTAAGAAAATACAATTTGCATTGGTACTTACTTCTAACATGATTAAATACTAGTTTAGAATCATCATATACCAGTAGTTATTTAACCTTGTGTTTGATAACAAATCTTAATCTTAATATTAAAGTTTCATACTCTACCAAATTTTTAGTGTAAGAAAATTAAATTTTGTAAGAATTATTAAATTGCTTCCTAATGGGATTGATTAGAACAATTCCTACTCTAGAGCTAGATTTACATATAACAGCATCAAAATATAATTTCCACCATCCAGGAATAGCATGAGAGTCTTCGGAGTTACATACCTAAGGAGTATTAAGGGTATAAAATCCTAAATCAAAATTGACCATGTTAACCCTTTCATTTGCTAAATTATATTTAGTAATCATGTGTTTCATTTTTGGCTCCCTTTCAATCTAAATTTAATTGGGAAATCCCTTCCATGGAAGCCACATATGAGAACATCCAGTTGACATGTATCCATTTAAAGAATTAGTCTAATATTTGCTTAGCAACATGCTATAATCATTTGGAATGTCCACAAATTGAATATCTATGACTTGTTATATCCTTGGCTTTGAAGTAAGATACATATGCACAATCAACAATTCACCAATTACTCTAACTCTTGATTTGTCTAATTAAGTATTACTATATCATATTTAATTGGAGTTAAACTAATTTTTTAAAAAATACCTTTTGGCATGATATTTTTAGAGGCACCTGAATCTAACAAATAATAATGCAAGTTTTTACCAAAAACTCTAATTGTTATTAAGAAACATGGAACTTTTACTTTGTTATTATACATCACTACATTTGCATTTGCATCTTTTTGTGATTTACTAGGATTTTTGGATAAAGATTCAAGTAACAAGTCTCTTTGTTTAGTAATTTGAGTCAATTCATGCAAAATGATATTAGCTTTAATATTTTTTAAGTCCTCAACTATATTATATCTACTCCTTTTAGAGGAACTAGATGATTCAACATTATTTCTAATGTTATTTCCCTTTGGAGTTTTTGGATTGTTATTTGCTTGAGGATTAGGAGGAGTATCAAAGTTATTTGGTGGAGTTAAACTAGTCAAAGGTTTATTCTATTCTCTATTCCTTATTGGATAAGTCTTCTTTAGATACTATTGTAAATCACCTTGACATCAAGTTTTATTAAGATTTTATCAATTGTGGTGCCTACATGATTTATAAAGTTATCCACAACATCCTCAAACTATTTATCTATTGGAATTTTTTTAGCATGATCATATTGTGGGAGGGAATTAGTTAACGAATCGATTCATGTTTCTATTCCCTCTTCAAGATACACACATCATGCCATCCAATCTACTCTAGCACTCAAAATAAGAGTTTACCTGACTATTTCCTTTTCTAGTGGGATCATTTTTTGTAGGGATAATTGATTTTTATATCATGCAATATGATGAAGAAAACTTATTCTCACCTAGATAGTGGATGTGTATTATCTATGCCTTTCCAACTCTATGTTTATTCTCTTCAAGTGGTCAATGTGAGTAATTGTACTACTTTGTCCAGTTCCCAATTTTCTTAAGGTGTTTTATGTTAAAATTTTAATTGTATCCCTTACTAATTTAGAACTTGTAAATGGGATATTTACCTATTTTACATTCTCTTTTGTTTCTTTTTCTTATTTTGCTTGCTCCTCCTATATACACATAATATTTTAAAACTTTATCATTTATTAACTCATTTCTTAGATTACCTATATGCTTAAACTTAGTATAGATTCATGGTTTTCTTTGATTTCCATCTTCCATTTTAGGTGATTTAGGCCCCCATTTTCCTACCATGGTATCTATATTATTTGGTTATGTTTAACCACCCCATTTTATGCCATAAGATTTGGTGAGCACTAGATTAGTTATTTTTTTATGTGATTAGACCTAGCTAGGTTTATTACATAGTATCATTTTCATAAATGATTTGGAACCCTCTCCTTTGGTTTTGTATGGCAAGAGTTCCCTTGGTGAGGTTTATTAGATCCAATTTGGTCATGTTCACAATATAAACATTTATTACAATGGCTGTTATTTGATTACATTATCCGATCTTGGATTTTCTAAGTCATATAAGCTATAGATCTATCTTAATTTATTTCATACATTTTAGTGAATCTAACTCTTGCATGTCTTTTATTTTTAATTTACAATCAATTATATCAGGTTTTTTCATCTAGTCTTAACCTATATCTTCAAATTTAAGATACACTATTAAGTATATCGTACTAGTCAATCTTATTTTATCCTCTATTTTCATATTTTCTTTCCACAATAAACTATTATAGCATGTTTTATATAGCCTTATTATTTGTTTTCAATTCCAATGTTTACAATAAACTCTATGATGTTGGTTGATCTAGTTTTATACTTCATATTGTAAGGTTTCATTTATAAATTGAGTCACACTAGTTAACCTAGTTATTTTTCTTATTTTTTTGGATTTCTCACTTATAATCAATTAGATTAGGTTGGTCAATTTAGTTTAGTTTATCACAAAAAATAATTTTTAATTTTTAGTGAGCTAGATCAGGTTAGATGATGTATTTTTATTTTAACACTTTAAATTTTTTTTATATCTTCATACTAAATTAACATGTTTGATCCTATTTAACCTCTATGTTTTCCAAAAATTTGCCTCTTCAAGACTCAATTAAGTCTAGACAATATAGTTAGCAATTAGATTTTTAGATTTTTTAGTCAACCAATTGAATTAACCTAGTCAATCTAGTTATATTCTTAAATTTAACTCTAAATAATCTTCATATTTTCAATTATTTCAATTACTTAAACTTGTAATTTCTATCTTTCATCAAATTTATTCAACATTTCAATTTATAGATTATCTTTACAATTTTTTTGGTTTTGTAAAATTGTTTCCCACATTCAATGAAGTTGACTTGGATAACTTAGTTCTATTTTTTATTTTTCAAATAAATTAATTTGACCTAGATGTTTGTGTTTTTTTCTAGCCTATTTATACAATATACTATATTGACATGTCTGACCGTGTTTTGTTATATTTTAAAACTAGATCAGTCAGGTTGATCTTATTTTGTGTATTTTAATTTTAGCATAAATAAGGTAGTTTAATTTTATTCATTATTAATTAATCTCAAGTTTAATTTAAAAAATATTTTGATACATGTTTATTTACATTATGAAATTGAAAATTGGTTTTCAATAATTGATTCTTGCCTTTATTTTCACTTTGTCTTTATTTCTCTAGAAATTGTGTTCTAACATTTTTAAAACTACTTAGATCCTATTGTGAATGGATACATACTACTCTATTTATGGTCCTTGTATATATTTTATATATATTGTGGTATGAGGGGATTTCCCCAATACTCATATCCATAATATAGATCTAAACATGCTCTTTAGTTTAGACATACCTCATGGTATTTTAGAAATGCATAGGATTTTCCTTTGAATTAAATATTAAGAATCCATCCATTTTATTGATATTATGGTACATCATTTATCAATTAATGTTGATAAGTTAATTCTATCTTACCCTTAAAACTAGGTTTGGTGAGATATGGGAACAACACTTCCTCCATAGTTAACACTCTGAAACATTATACTGTCACTATCCAATAGACAAACAACTATATTTGGAATCCTAAAAATCAATCAAAAACTTTTAGTACAATTTATAGATATTTTTTTTATATAATTAATTATCATTAATTGTTACAAAATTATATTTTTTGTTTATTACTTATTATCTTGTGTTGCATTGGATATTGTATTGATTAGCATCAATATAATTATATGTTCCATGGTAGATAATTTAATATGTTGTATACTTTACCATTTCATTAAAAAAATACATTGTTCAAATTAATTTTATAATTTTCCAAGATTTAAATAAATTAACAAGCAATACTTAGTATATTTTTATATTTTTCTACTTGCATAATAAAGTTGACTAGCTCAATTTAGTAGGATATCCAAATTCAATATTTTTTTCCTATACAACAAAGTTGACCATATTGACTTAGTAAGATGTCCAAATTTGGTATTTTTACTACTTATAAAACTAATTCAACCAAAATAAATTATTAGGATATCCAAATTTTATATTTTTATGCTTATACAACTAATTTGACCAACTTGAATTAGTATGTTTTATACTTTTCCATACTTCTCAAAATTACACTAGATCTTCCTAGCTGAATTCATATGTCCTGGCTAACTTAGTCTTATCTTCAAAAAACTTTTCTAGACTTCTCCAAATTATACTAGATTAACTTGTTTGAATCCATATGTCTTGACTGACCTAGTTTAATTTATCAATTCCTCTAAAATCCACTAGATCAATCTAATTGATCTCATTTATCCTAGACAACTTAGTTGATTTTATCATCCTTTTTTCTTTCTCAACCTTATATCTTACTATTTTTATTACTACCCTAATTAACATAATTAAATCATCCATTAATATCTTTCTTAATAAGCTCAACCCATTTTGAGTGTACATGGATTATTATTTACTTCCTACTTTAGCCACCCAAGAGGATATCCCCTCATGATGAAACTACTGTTGTCCCTTATTTAGGTCAATATAATGCAAAATGGTCCATATCACTCAAAATGATGATCTAGATGACCCCAAATTAAATGAAAATATTTACAAAATTCCCTATTTTATAATCAAAGTAATTGATACCAACATATGGAATCGTCATATAATAAACCCTCTCACTAATCCTAGGATTACCCCTCTAGCCAACACCAACATTATACCTTATAACACTAATAATAAAAATAAACCTATAGATACAACTAATCTTTACTCAAATGGTTCAAAAAATTGAATGTTATGCAAATAAATAATAACTCTAAAATTATCCAAATGCAAAACCATATCATATACATGGCAAGTCAAGCCCTTATCATCATACCTCTAAATAATGAAAATTTTGTTCCTCCTCCTCTTCAAGATGCCAATGGTAATATCATATTTAAACCTACCATGAGTAAAAAAATGGTTTAACATATTCAAAATTAACCTTTAGCTTCATTTATCATCTCCATATACATTGTAAATATCTCTCCAACCAATAAGTATGATAGAACTAAAGACCTTGCTATCTTCCTTAAATCATTTGACAATCTCTATAAGGATTGGGTCCAAACTAAACCTTTTTATACCACTAAAATTATTGTTAAAACTCTTATGGGAGATTCTCTAGAATGGTATAATCAACTTCCCCAACATTCTATATGGAAACAAGAATATCTCATAAATGATTTAGTCAAATAATTTAAACAAAATGATCTTATTAAAAATTGTTTCTATCATTTTATCAATTTTAAGTATTTACCTATTGAATCTACCCATACTTTTATCAAAATATGTAAATTACTAGCCCATAGAATATATCATAACATGAGTGATGAAAATCTCTATAAACTATTTATTACCACCTTAAAACTTTCTATTTAATATATTGTTAGAATATTTTCTTCTCAAACATTAAAAGAGGCTCTTGATCAAACTAAAAGACAAGATTTATTTATGAACTAATTTGAACAATCTCATAATTCAATTAAGAAATATTTTCAAACATCAGATAACATAATCACTACCATAAATTATCAACATAAATCCCCTCTAACTAGAATAGGTGAAGTCAAATCTAACACTGAAACTACTTCACACCCACCCTTCACGATGTCAAAAATTAATAAGCTTTTATCTCCATCTAAACCTTTCATATATAATAATACTACTCCCCAACCATGGTATGATCCAAATAAATTTTGTTGGTTCCATGCTAACATTGGTCATTCTCATGAAACATGTCATGGGATTATTAAATTTGTGATAACTTTCATGTTAATCAAGGCATTTGACCATGACACTATTATTATAATTAAACATCTTGATTATCCTAAATCTTCTCAAAAAGGAATTTTTGATAAATATATAAATTTAAAATCTCAAAAACATTATTCCATATATCACAATACATAGAATTATAATGAATATGTTTGTGCCATTGATGATAATTATGATCAATACTATACCAATTCTCAATATGTAAATGCAACTAAAGTCAATTATCATCACAAACATTCTCACAAAGATCATGTTACTAAACCTAAGAAATCATCTATTAATGATTAACTACATAATTACACTACCACTTCTCAAACTACATATTTTGAACCTTCTACTAGTGATGATCCACCTATAGTAGTGGACCCACATATACTTTTAAAAACAC
Organism: Torreya grandis; assembly: GCA_037957365.1. Lineage (NCBI taxonomy): Eukaryota > Viridiplantae > Streptophyta > Pinopsida > Cupressales > Taxaceae > Torreya > Torreya grandis. The sequence goes on along the minus strand of JARHVA010001150.1, from coordinate 3,666,157 downwards.
CCTTCCTAATCTACCAATCCTCATGCTGATTCTTATTCTAAACCTCATTGAAATTTCTTAAATGAATTTAATTATATGCCTTGTAAAATTCATCTCATGGAATTATTAATAACTTATCCCTCTCATTGTAAGTTTCTTATGTAACTACTACAAGACATAGAAGATCTATCATATAATGAATCTGAATTACCTCTTAATATCCATCAACCTACAAAAGTACATGCTATTGAAAAAATATCTTCTACCAAACCTTCCATAGAATTTTTAAAAGAAGATGTGATTAATGATGAAATAATATTTTGAGCTGATGAGCCACCTTTATTTATCAATATCAACATCAATAACACTTTAATTTTAAAATTCTTAGTTGATGAAGTATCGAGTATCAATATTAACTCTCTGTAATTAATTTAACAAATTAGATATTCTAAAGAAAATCTCAAGCAAACTAGACTCACATGTCATGGATTAAAAAAACTAAACAAAAACCACTTATCTATATGTATCTCTCTCTTAAATTTTAACAAAGATAATCCACACCAAAATTATGGTCCTTGATCTTCCCTTATCTTACAACATGCTTTTGGGATGTCCTAGGACTCATCATATGCGATCTATCACATCTTCTAGTAGGCAATGTATCAAATTTTATACATAATGGGAAGAATTATAAACATGAAGCTAATCTTAATCCATGGAGTATCCAAATTCCCAATCCTAAAATTAATATTTTATTCCTAATATATCCCACATCAATAGTCTTCATCTTCTTCAATTTATCAATGTGCATTCAGATCTAAATGTAACTCTCACATACTCAGAGGATGATGAACTTAATGAAATAAAAAATAGCTATAATACTACTTTATTACCTACATATGTCATTTAATGGCTTCCCTTCTCTTATTCCAATATATATAACCATTCATTTAATATAATAGACAAATTATTATCCTCCCCCATGAAATGCACATGAAGTTTCTTACACATAGGATGATTTTTTTCACAATGCATATGGTGTAGCCAAAATCTTTCTAAATCCATTATCCATGTCTCCTTGAATATTTAGTGATATTGGCCTCTCCAATACTCATGTTCCCACTAAAATAGATAACTTTTCTATATCTCCATCGTATTATGATACCTACATTATCGCACAAGATTAACCATGAGATTTAGATGTATTACATTATAAAAAGACATCAACTAGAATTCATGACTTCAATTATGATGTTCATTTCATTCACATATATTTTCATATTGAATCAAAACTATAAGGATATGTACCACCTATCAATGCACCTTTGATATATACTCCATGGGTCACCTAAGAAATCAACTAATCTGACATAATCCAACCCACTATTCCTAATTATTGAAAAAATCAATCTACTACATCAAGATCCAATACCTCCCATCGATACTCTTACATAACCCACTTTGATACCCATTATACATAATATAGTTACCACTAATTATGGTACTTCTCCCAACATCTCTATGCCAAATTATATTGAATAATCTCATACCCCAACTCTTGAAATTATCTTAAATGCACTAGCTATTATTATTCAACAAATATATTTTGAATTTGATAATCAAGGCAATCAAATTTTGGATCTTTAATTGCATGTTGAATATTATGGACCCTTGACCATGCTTCCTATTGATGAATCCATTATATATCTACTCCATTTTAATGAACATCAATTCCTATGCGAACATCATATGTTAAGTAATTTTGAGATAAAGGCTTATTTTTTTGATAACTTCATTACTATTATCAACCCTAACACACATCCTATTTATTCACTCCCTCCTCCCTATCATTTACAAGATGTAAATGCTATGCTTATTAAATAAACCATGGGAGTTAACTATGTAATAAATATTCTACATCAACCTATTCTTGTCTCTAAATAAACTCATCCTATTGAACATGATAATTTTAATTTATTCTTCAATAAATATCATGAAGCTTTTGCTTGGTCATATGAAGATATGTCTAACATTGATCCTAATATTATGGTCCATAACATCATTACTTACCATGATGTGAAACCCATGCACCAAAAATAATGTAAATTCCCTTCAAAAAATTTTATCTTATGTCATAAAGAGATCGTCAAACTCCTAGATGTGAAATTCATCAAAATTGTAGATTAATCTAAGTGGGTTTCCAAATTTATTCTTGTACACAAGAAAGTCACCATGGTTATTCACATATGTATATAATTTCATAATATTAAATTAGCTTCTCCCAAAGATAATTTTCCTTTACCATCCATTGATGCCATCATTTATTCCATAACTTGCTATGAAATGTTATCTATCATGGATGATTTCTCGAGATATAATCAAATTCACATTACTCCCAAAGGTCAAAATAAAACCACATTTAAAATAGAATGTGGCACCTCATGCTACATCAAAATGCCCTTTACTATTAGTTTTTTTGTGTGCCACTTATCAATCTACAATGATCCATGTATTTCACAATATCATACATAAAATCATTGAAAACTATGTCAATGAGCTTATCACCAAATACAAGCATTGTGATAATCATCTTCATGATCTTGATATCATATTTGATGATCTCATTATATACAGAGTTTGAATCAATCCCTAAAAATGTGTTTTTGAATCACCTCTAGTAAACTCTTAGGTTTTATAGTTTATCTTTGAGGAATTGATGTTTGATCTAGGTAAAATCAAATTTATTATCAGCATGGCTATTCATATATCTATTTTAGACATAAAATAATACCTTGGTAAATTTAGGGCAATCAAACAATTAATTATAGAGATGGATCACCATATTTATTCAATTAACTCCCTCATTAAAAAAGGTATAGCTCTATAGTGGAATTATTCATTTCAAAATTTAGTTGACAACATGAAATAATAACTCCTACATCCTCCCACTCTTCAACCTCCTTCCAATGATTGGCCTATCATCCTTTACACTTCTTCTACCCCATATCAATTGGGGTAATGCTTTCCCAAAAAAATGAAATAGGTGAATATGCCATATATTATATTAGTCATGATTTAATAGACTATGAGACATATTATACTAAAGTTGAACATGAGTGTCTTGCCATTTATTTCATAATTAAAAAACTTCACAACTACAAGTTTTATCAAACTAACTATGTCATCATCCAATCCAATCCTCTTCATCGTTTATTCTCAAAATATTTCCTACCTAGTGATATAATTAGAAAATGGATGTTTATTTTGATGTAATTTGACTTACAAATCATTACACAAAAATTAGTTAAAGGTAAAGTCATTGTTGACCAACTTGTTGAAGCTCTTATACCAGCCACTGATCATGTGAAAGACATACTTCCTAATGAATAAATATTATACATTGAAGCTCTCAATTGAAATATTTCACTAAAATATTATTTCCATAATTTTATAATTTATGTTGAGATAAATAACCTTTTTGAACCAAACACTTCCATTTCTAAAGTAAAAACCAAAGTCATCATTGAATAATTATCTCAAGTTATAATTGACCTACTTAAAGATACCTATACACTCCATTTCTATGGAACTAAATGTCTTTAAGGGGATAGGGTACGATGTGTCTTAATCAAAATTCATAAAAAAATTATACCCCTTACTTTTCAATTAACCTTCAATGTCACCAACAACATGGTTTAATATGCTCTCATCCTAGGCATGCAAGTGACCATTGATTCAGACATACCTAACCTACCTGTTTTAGATGATTCATAGCTCATTTATCATCAAGTTAATAATTAATAATAATTCAAGAGTGAAAATATCATCAATTATCATAAAATTAATACCAATATTTCTCGATAATTAAAAACATTCACCATCAAATCAATTCCATGAGATCATACTACCATAGCTGACTTGATTCATCTACCTCTTTTTTTCACCCTAATCAAAATATTCATGATTCCTAATTTCTCATACACATATAAAAATCACCATATTCATTACCAACCATTAAAAATTATATTATTTACCATGTTGAGGCTATAATTATCCAAAAAATCCCATGGTAAAAAAAATATAATATAATTTATCAAGTATCATACCTATCCCATTGACACTAATTCTTGTAAAAAAACTAGTATTCACAAATAAGCTCAAATATGTATTACAAGATTGCATACTATATTATTATAATGTTGATGTAACCTTTCTATATTATATCACATAAGATTAATATCCTTCCCTTATCGAACAAGCCCATGGGGGAATTTGTGGTGGTCACTGTAGTGGACATACTACAACCTGCAAATGCCTACGCATGGGATACTTGTAACCCTAACTTGAAAAAGATGCTATCACATTTGAAAAAAAAATTAATCCCTACTAATTTAATGATGATATTATCCACTCTCCTCTAGTTAATATTTAAACATTAGAATCTTCTTGGCCTTTCTCCATGCGGGGATTACATCTCATTAGTAAATTACCTCACTCTCAAGATGGTCATTTTTTCATTATCATGACCACAAATTACTTCACTAGGTGTCTTGAAGCTATTCCCCTTGGCCATGTCATTAGTATCACTATATACAAATTTATACTTAATCAAAACATTTTTTTCTTTAAAAATATCTACACCATTATTTCTGACAATAGTGGAAATTTCAAGAATAATGACATGAAACAATTATGTTCTAAATTCAAAATTAAACATAAATTTTCCATTACTTATCATCCTCAATGCAATGGCCAAGTAGAGGAAACTAAAAAAATTCTTAACTTTGTTTTACAAAATATCATTCAATATTTCCATTATGACTATAATTTAAAACTTTATCCCACTTTTTGGGATTATCACACTAGCATTTATACTACTAATGGGAAAACACAATTTTATCTAGTATATGGTTTTAAATCTATATTATTTATAAATTTTGAATTACCATCATTATGTATCTCTCTTAACATAATTATACTATATGATGAACTTAGGAACCTACCTAAATTCTTTAGACATTATTGATGAGCACCATATGGGTGCTTTACAACATAACTAGCAATGTAAAGCCATATTTTCCAAACAACATAACAAAAAGGTCAAAATTCATACCTTCAATGTTGGTGTCTTAGTCCTTCAATTATATTATATGCAAGATAATTAATGAAATTATGATAAATCAAATAGTAATGTCCTTATCTAATCCAAGATATTCTTCATTCTAGTACTTACATATTACAAACTAATGAAGGACATATTATCAAAGAACCCACTAATGCTCAATTTTTAAATAAGTACTTTTCTTAAAATGTCATTTCCAATACTTTTATTATCTTACATGTCTTTCATATATTTATATATAATGTGGTGCTAACACTTCTTTCTATTTTTTCAAAGCTACCCAAAGTAAAACCTTGCATCAATTCTAGTAGCCTTAGTTCCTATCATGGTCTTTTGGTCTATATACATTTATTCATATATTAATTTGTGAGTTTCATCATAAGACCATGGATAGGACTTAAAATCCTCATAAATAGTTTTTTGTTGTTTTTCATTTTTTAGTTAATCTTCAATTTTATTTTGAGTCATATATTTTTATCTTTATAAACTTAATTACTTTTTACACATACTTGATTTTCCTTTGGTGAGTTCTAGTGTAAAACCTTGGATAGGACCAAACCTTCCTCACAAAATTCCATTATTTCTTATAAATCATCCTTTTTTAAAACATTGTTGGTTTTCCTTTTGTTATTTTCACTAAAATACTTTAGATAATACCAGTCCTTCCTCACAAATCTTAATTTCCTAAATTACTTTTGTTTATAAACCTAATTAAGGACATTCCCCCAAAAATAAGGCAATGGTTGATAGTTGTGACTTCAAATTCTTAAAATCAATCACAATATTTTGTACTAATAAATTTAAATAAACTATTATCATGTCTTAATTCATTTACACTATTACTCATGATGATGATTCACACTTACCTATCATTGTACCATGTTTGAACTACACTTTTTTATTTCTTTATTTCTTTATTTATCTTAGTTTTTGTAATTGAGGTAACTCAAGCATTCCATGTTCACTTTCATCATCTCTCATATTCCATTCCACTATGGTCACACCAAGGTTATATTTAATATGCATTCTTATCTAACATGGAAGTATAAGAGTCTTAGACATCATGCTCTCTAAGTTATTTTACCTAGCCACTAAGTGTAAGTTATCTAGTGATAGTGATTTTTAACACCCATGTTTGGTTTTATGAATATGTACATAGGAATAATAGGTAAAGTCCATAAAAGTTAAAATATAAATCATTAAAACAAAAGTAAATATCCAAGAATTAAGATAAAAACATTCAAAATTGAAAATCACACCAAAAGACATGATTATTATTAGGCACACCTCCTATCCTAGTTGAAGCTCAAACTCCATAGTTGGCCTTATGATAGAGCCAAGGTCCATTGGTGTGAATTAGGATATTAGACTAGGGTATGAGGTATCATACTCTCAAAAATATATTTACAACCTAATTTATCACATAATTACCCAATATTCATAGTATATTGGCAACTCTATAATGGATCATGAAGAACATGGAGCACATTCTGGGAAGGTAGATCCATTTTACCTTTCTTGCATATATATAATTCATGGGATGATATTTATTCTTCACTAATTAATACAAATTTTTGTGGATAGGGAAAGTTCTATAGAGTCCTTAATGTTGATTATCTTTTTATCTTATAAATTTGATTTGAGTGAATTATTTCCAATAATGATTATTCACCTCGGTGCCACCATCATTTCCACAACCACCCATTTCATATCACCCCATTTATAGGAGGTTTTGTTTCTAATTTTTTTTCCAAACTTATTATTCTATATTCTTCATCTCTTCCAGACATGCTTAAAATAATATTTTTTTAGTTCTTCTATCATTAGAATAGAAGTTACATGTTCGAATAGTTACAAGTTACTTTCTTAATAATTGACTTATCCTTCTCAAATTCCCATCAGTTATGATTATGAATTTGAGTTTATTTCTTACCTTTTTTAAACCATTTCATTTTATTTCTTTTAACTTTTGATTTAGTTTTTTCATTGTTGATTATGGATTATTTCTTTTTTATCAATATTTTGTTAATTTGTGTTCTTTTTAATATTTATTTGATTATGGATTATTACTTATCTTACATTAATTTTGGTTCCATTATTCTAGTTTCATGTGTCCTTGGTTTGATTTGGTTTCTTACTTTTTTTATTTAGGGTGCATGTTTGGGGTTTGTCAATCATTTAGTAGCCCTAACTTTTAGGTTACCTGACTTATTCTCATTTTATCTATTTTCCTTAGTATTTTTATTCTAACTTAGCATTTATTACCTCATATTTCCAATTTTCCAAGTGAATTATTTGGTTAGGTATTATTATAATTTTATTTCCTTATGATTGTTTATTTTTACTCTTTATCCTTGTATCCTTAGGCTTTGTCCAAAGTAGTTAAATACACCCTCCATGATCAGGACTAAAAAAATAATAGATAACCATTTTTCAATTAAGGTAAGTCAAGGTATGTATGGGCACTTTCAATTATTTCCATCAATTCCTTATTGTCATTTATTTTCCACTTTCTACTAAAATTTATTAGGTCAATGTTGTGTGTTACTATGTTATTTCTAAAATCACCATCCCATGTTACAAATATGTGAAATGTGATGATATTTTAATGGGGCATATGTATACACAATATTTTTAAACTTTATCATTTAATAAATTTTTATATTTTGTAGGAATCTATTAAGTTTTGATCTCCCTAAGTTTACTCCTTAAAGGGTGCACCAGGAAAGGGATGGGCAGATCATTGGTCCTTCTTAAGATTATTGGTGAACCTTTTCATTACATAAACCCATTGCAAAAACTACTTATCCAACTCCCCAAGTAATCCAAACCCTATTTACATATTTATCTAAGATTTATTCTTTCAAATATCCCCTAACTAAGTAAACACCCTATTTTTGTATTAATCCATCTAAGATGATTTTTTTATAAAAGATTATGTGCATGATATGGAATTAAGTTAAGATAACTGACTAAGTTCAAGGCTTAACATTGACATTTTTATAACTAATTGTGTTAAGCTGGCCAATCTTTTTAACTAAAACTTTGTAAGGGTTAAATATTATTTGCTGATATAAATACAAACCTCATTTTAATCCAATAAGGAAGAATGTTCATTTTTGCATCATTATAGTTCACAATTCTACTAAATCTACATTTGAAGGAGCCATTTCTTAGGGTTTACTTTGGAGATAACATTACTTGTCTTATGGTAAGTCTTAGATGAAAAGTATAAATCTTTTAGACTATAGCTAATATGTACAGTGTAATCCTTAAAAACCCACAACAACCTCTTTTAAAGCATCATTTTCCAAGGGATTAATTAAAATTTGATAGGTTTGACCAAGGCAAGTATTCCTAATTATTGATATTTAATTTTATCGATAGATATTGTATAATTAATATGTGTTTTAATGTATAAATCCTTACTTAGATTAGTTCTTTGATTAAAATTAGTATAGATATAGGATTGTCTTTGATTTACATATTCCATTTTAGGTTATCTAGGCCCCCATTTTCCTACCATGATCCCTTGATTGTTTATTTATTTTTATCCATCCCCCTTTATGCCACAATATTTGGTGAGCATTAAATTAAATTAATTTTTTGTAATCAGACCTATTTAGGGTTATTTCATAGTATCATTTATGTAGAGGCTTTGGAACCCTCTCATTTTGTGTTGTGTGGTAAATGTCCATTGGTTAGGTCTATTAGATCCAATTTGATCATGTTATTGATATAAACATGTATGAAATGGATGTTAGTTGATTAAATTATATAATATTTGATTTACTAAGTCAAATAAGTTGTAGATATAAAAATGTATTGCAATGGATGTTAGTTGATTACCTTATCCAATCTTGTATTTACTAAGTCAAATAAGTTGTAGATATAAAAATGTATTACAATGGATTTTAGTTGATTACCTTATCCAATCTTGTATTTACTAAGTCAGATAAGTTGTAGATATTTCTTAATTTGTTAAGTACACCTTTTTTTTAATTTTCCACCTATTTTTCCTCTCTTATGCTCATTTTTTTATATCTTTAAATTTTTTCCTCTTATAATTTCATTTGTTTTTATTCTTTTATTTTTGTCTCCTCCTCTGCTATTTTATTTTTTTACCCCTCTTCTTTCCTTATTTCTTCTTCATATTCTCCTATATTTTTATGTTAGCTTCTTATTCACTTCTTAATATCTCTTTTATTTAATTATATAATGTTATTTTCTCCACATCTTCCCTTTCTTATTTCTCTTTTTTTGACATTTGTCTAGCGTATTAAGTGGATGACTCTACAATCTTTTAGTTCTTCTTAGTTTCTTTTGCAAGTTCTTATTCTAATTGCTTGCATTTTTGGATGATCTAATCTTATATTTATTACACATTTTTTCAATTTTATTTTATTTTCTAGGGCCTTTGATACATAATTTATATTTAAATTAGTTATTAACTCTATTCATTGGCATTTTTTAATCTTTCTTGGTCTGCAAGAGACATTTTTCATTTTGTAGTAGTTTTCTATAATGCCTCTTCTTGATATTTCTCAATTTTCATCTTATCCTCTTTGATCCTTTCCTTTGTATGTATGATTATATCCAATATATATATTATACAAGGACTCATAATACATCATCAAATTCATATAGACTAACCTCCACATAGTAAAAAATTGCTCTTATCACCCTATTCTTTCATGTAGTATTTGCATATTTGTGTAGGATGCCTACTTTACATATTATATCCTTATTGTGGCACATCCATAAAAGAGTTTTTGTATCTATTACCTTTATTTTAACCTCTCTTTCTTATTATATATTTATCTCTTATTCATTACCTTATTTAGAGGACTCTATTTTTGAATATTTTACTAGTGTTTTATCTAAACCCTTAGGTTTTACCACATTCTGATTATTTTTTCCCTTGCGTTCTAGTTGTGGTGAATAACTTATCCCTCTTTTCCTCCACTAATTTAGATAAAATTTTCCCTAGCTAATAAATATTATATCCTTATTGTGGCACATCCATAAAAGAGTTTTTGTATCTATTACCTTTGTCTTAACCTCTCTTTCTTATTATATATTTATCTCTTATTCATTACCTTGTTTAGAGGACTCTATTTTTGAATATTTTACTAGTGTTTTATCTAAACCCTTAGGTTTTACCACATTCTAATTATTTTTTCCCTTCTGTTCTAGTTGTGGTGAATAACTTATCCCTCTTTTCCTCCACTAATTTAGATAAAATTTTCCCTAGCTAATAAATATGTTGTAAGTGACCCCTCATTTTCATATATTGTCTAAATTTTCATTTTTTGGGGGGAAAACCCTTCTCTAGATGATGCATCCCTCTTCCTTAAGAGTAAGGGGGAGTAATATTTTTTACCATATCTTCTTCTCCCAACTCCTCCATGGTGGAAAAATCCTTGAATAAAAATGTATCCATGTCTTCTTCCTCTTATTATTATTCATTTAGTGTTGTTAAATCTATAAATTATCTACTTATCCTTGAGACCTTGGGGTGCTAGGTTGAGGTTGAGATTATTTTATTTATTCCTCTAGTAATGGTGTTTCATCTTCAAGGATCTCATCTTATTCCTCATTCTATTGAGAAACCACCCCTCGTTCACTTAATAAATTTTTTTTTCCCTAAGGTCTAGTGGTAGATTCATATCTCAAATAATTACAATATCAACTTGTCCATCATTAACTTTATAGGTCATATGTGGAAGGGGTGCAAATTTTTTAGCATACAGTTTGATGTGAAGTTTGTCTCTATAATATTTTTGTAAAGTTTTCTTGTAAATATTGAATTTACTCTTTAATAGATATTCTTAATCATTTTATCCCATTGAATAAACTTTTATACCTCTTATAATTCAAGGATATAATTCATTACGACTATTATTTGGGCTGCTATAGAAGAATATGAACTACATTTTACCATTGCCTTGGATCTCAAAATAGTGTGTGTAAAGTAAATATCTAGTACTAAAATAATTGAACCATATCAAAAGTGATGGATATTTTTATCTTTATTGATTTTATGGAGGTTCTCCAAGTATTATTAATGGAATATGAAATTTGGTCATAATAGATACCTTTGGAGACCATGCCATATGCTATCAACACACTTCTTTCCATTTTGAGTTGTGTTTATTTGTGTAGTAAACCTTCTAAGCAATGGAATTTATTGTAAACCTAATTTTAATATCCTTAATTTTTTTAATTGATAGGGCTTGACTATTAAATTATGTCCCTATAAAAATGGATAGGGATCTTGTATTAACATTATTCTTTCCATCATAATTATGGGTGGAATGTATTTCATGCATAAGTCCTATGATTGTTTGAATCACATTTGGTGTGATGTGATAGGGTTGGTCTATATATATAATGGCACCATGGTATTTGATAAATATCACTTTTTTCATGTTTTTCATCAATCCAAAGTAGGGGATCTAACTCCATACATCCAATTTTATCTTCACGATGGTGTTATATTCTAATTATTATGTGTATGGTTTTAATTTTATCATGATGATTCTCTCTACATTTAAATCCCTATGGTAAATTTATACTAAGTGTATCTTGATGTATTTTTAATAATATTTTACATGTGTTATGAGAGAGGGGACTTTAGAAAAAGCTCCCAATAGATTTAAGCTCTCTAATTTGATCGAATGTTTCTTATACTTCATTTTCCTAATTTATTTTGCAATGACAATGTGGGCAAGTTCCATATTTTATTCATTTAAATAATTGAGAAATTATCTTTCAATAGATTATGATCACTTCACATAAAATATTTGTAAATTTTAGGTACTCAAATGATTATGTAATTTATTATAGGAGCAACCCTTATTTTATAGTGTGTTTTATCTATCAGTTAATCACGTCGATCCATTTTAATGAAATTAAAACATTTATTATCCATGTTTATTCCTTTATAACACTTATGTTGTATTAAACATACTCCACTATCAAAATATTTTATGAATGGGGACCCACTACATCCTGAAAGGGGCTCATCCTGATGAGAAAATGATTTATTAATAATTATGTGTGTACTTAATATCATAATAATTCCCAAATTATAATGTCTAGGTTCCTTATTAAAGTATACTTATTTTAATATTAATAACATTGTTGTCTTATTGGTTATGTATGTTTTTTATGGTTATTTTATTCAAGATAACTTATTAATGGATTTTAGAAGTTTTTGAATGTGTGAAAGATTTCCAAGTTCACACAAGATTTTGTCTTTGAAATTTTTTTTGTCATGGTGCTTCATTAACATTTTTGTTCAGTGTGATACTTAGTCAAATTCTGTTTTTCAATGTTTTTGTTCTTTGGCACTTTTGTTCTTAGAGTCTTCAGTAGATTCTCAACTTCAAGTCCTTCACAAAATTTTGGTCATTGACATTTTTTGTTCATCAACACTTTTAATCTTTAGGAATTCAATAGATTCATAACTTCAAATCCTCTATGAACTTTAGGTATTTAATATTTTTGTACACCATGTTGCTTTTTTGGAATTTTTATTTGGCATGGTACTTAGCAAACTTTTTTTCATTTACATTTTTATTTGTTGGTACTTTTACTCTTTGGGACTTTGATAGATTCACAACTTCAAAGCCTGCATGAACTTTCAGTATTTGGCATTTTTTTTAACAGGGTACATCATTAGAATTTTTGTTTAGTGTGGTACTTAGTGAAATTTTGGTCTTTGAAACCTTCATGTGGCATGGGTTATTCATAAATTACTTTTGGCATATTGGGGTTCATTAATTTTATCTTCACACAAAATGGTGAGTGACGATTTAAACAAAAGTCCTAACATCTAATTGTCGAAGAAATAACCACGTAGCATAGTTATCCTCTTTTTAAAATTAAATACATAATGATGCCTGGTAAATGGATGATAATAGGGCAGTAGTTTTATCATATATGAAGCTTACATGGATTACCCACCAAAGTAAAGTGGTAAAGTTTGAATCAGAGTAAATTAAATCAAACCTTTAGCTATTAGGAATTAATGGCACATGAACCAAAATTAAAATTTTAGCCTCAAGATATATGATATTATTACAAGGATACATTATGTATTATTAATTTACAAATAAATTGACCTTGCTTTCATTTTAAGAGAACTAAGAATCCCTAGCTACTTGCATCTACCTATAAATTACTTTTGGAGAATGGCTTGCTAATCAAATTACTACCAAAATTTCCCAATAAAATCATGATACAATAGATTCATCCTATAGGAAGTTAAAGGGAGCTATTACATGATTAAAGTATTCAATTAAGGATTCCATAGAATATATCGACATGATATTTGACTTAGCGATGTTTAGGAACTAATAAGCCAAATACACTACACTATGGGATGTCATTAATGGAATAGATGCACACTTAGTGGAGGAAAACCAAATAAAATGACATAATAAAATAGTGACATTTGTTTCCACTAAAATTAAAATCACTCCACTTTACAGTAGCAAAACTAGAAAGTGATGTCATGTATTAACATAATCAGAGACCTCTTATTTGTAGGTAAGGTCTTTGATGTTTTTTTTCACCACATGAACCAGAAGACAATTATAGCATAAATAAATGGTGATTATTTATATAGGTTCTTATTTATTCATCTCATATATGCCACCTATGATAACCACTAGGTGGTATCGTGGAAGAATATGAATATAATTAAAGGTAGCCTACAAAAAAGGATTTCACTAGAGGAGACTATAAATCTCAAAGCTGACACCCTCATCCCAATTACAAAGTTTAGTATGGTAATTCAAATTGGGATGGCCCTACTATAGTGATTATTTGGGTATCCAATAATTGGTCACCTCTAGTTAAAAAGGGTGCCACTATTTGATTTATCATTGACATTTGAACTAACCTTTGCCCTCAGATAAATCATCAGTGCCAAGCTAGTAGAACAAATGTGAAAAAAAGATAAGAGGCCTACTAGAAGCCACTTATTCATAATTTATTACCTATTAGATACTAACATGTCCATATTTTACATCCATAATGGATAACTCTGGCGTCCAGTCTAGGATTGCATCAAAAATAGGGCATGTGATTATTTCTCATTCTTATACATCTATGTATACACTATAAACACCACAAAGATTATTGAGGATGTATATCTATAAGTTTGGAATGGAATACATGAGACCCACTCCTTAGATTATTTAAAATTATTATCAAGACGTTAGGTCTAAGGGGATATTACTAGTTATATCTTAATTACATAGTAATCATGGTGTGGGACAAATTCAACACCCATGTGTCTTCCCAATAATGTTTCTAATAAATTATCAAAATAGTAAATAGCCTACCAAATATAGTGGAGCATAAATGAGGACTTGAAGAATAATAAGAAGAAAGAAATATATAATGGCTCTTTATTGATGATTAGCATAATTAGTTATACCAATAGGAAATACTTTAGGGATGCTAGGATAAATTGAGAGTTTTACCCATTGGCCTCACAAGCACATAAAGATTGGGATCCCCTTGGCTTTTCTCAAAAACATATCAAAGGCTTGGGAATTCCATATAAACAATTTGATCATGAATTCATCTTCTTAAAGACCAAGGATTATGATGAGGTCCTTAAAAGGGAAAACATGGCAAGCCACTCAAAAGACCTCTTGAAATAAATTTAAATGGATCCATACCTCACTATTGATGTAATAAAACATAAGATTCCACCTCCAAGTGGCTATCCATTCACAAATTATTGGTCTTCAAGTTTGTCATAATATATAAAATTTCATGAAGAGCCCTCTCAACTAGCATCACATATGATGAAGGTTGTTAAGTAGGATCTTGGTATTGAAAAAAGCCATACTACTGCCAGCTCTTAGGGAGGATAGAAAGAACTAATTAATATCAATTCATATGATGAAGATGAAGTAGGACCTTAGGTGGTAATCCAATCCCCTATTATGAAAAGCCCAAATTTTCCACCTCCTCCTCTTGAACAAACCATTCCCCCAATAGGGAAACCAATGTTGTACTACAAAAGGAGGCCCAAAGCTCCCAAATCTCCTAGACAATCATCGAAGACCCTTACTAGTTCAAGAACTAATGCATCACCATAAGTAGGGACTGATGATCAAGATGAGGCTCTAGTATAGGTAGAGACAATTTTGCAAGCTAAGCGAGTTTCTCTAGTTGATTATCTAGAGGATGAATCTAAGGAGGTAGAACTAAAAAGTGCAAAAGTTTTAATCCTTGAAATTTTGAAGGGAAAAGAACCATTGGATCTCAAGCAATTAGGTGACCCTAATTATATTTATATTGCTATTAATTTAATTATTATTATCTCTACCACCCCCTTTTTTTCCACACCTCTTATTGTGTCTCTTGATTATATTGTTACTTTTATTCCCATTACTCCATCATTTCCTATCATCTCTACTTTTTCTTCAAATGTTATTATCCCTACTAATCTTGAGCCTAAGAGAGTTCATTTAGAGACCACCAGTGTAACCCTTACCACCCATCAATTGATCCAAATGGTTTAGTTGGGCCTTCCCATTCCATCTTATTCTACCACCCCAACTACTACAATAATGACATCCAAGAGGATGGGAAAGAAGATAGATTTTATATTACATCCCCTTTTAGAAATCAAGGATGTGGATTGGTAAAAGATAATCTTTACTTATCTATAAGCCCCACTTAAGGTTGAGGTATTAATGAAATATTCTAAGTACATCCTAAAATTTACTTCTTTTAAGGACACCCCATCAATTTAACCCTCATAGTTAGTGATTCCATAATGGGCAACAGACCTTACATCCCAAATTGCATAAAGGCCAAACTTAATTATCAAGATCTACTTATAGTGAGCACTATCTTTGATCAATCCATAGGGACTATGTAGAGAATGAATATGAGGAAGATTCAAGATGACTCAGGTAGAGACATAGTCTTAAAGGAGATATAGGATGTATTTTACCTATCCAAGAGAAAAAATAGGAAGCTAGGGGAGTCCCCTACAATGAAGACTTATCTACCTACTTAACAACCCAAACTCAAGACCTCAATGAATTATATAGGGTAACTAAGTAGGATAGAAAAGACCTTTAGTAGGAATTGGAATGAATAAAATAATAACAATAGGTTGTGTATGTTCTAAAATAGATAGAGGATGATGTTCAAAACATGGCCCTCAAATTATATAACATTCTTGAAACTATTAGGGTAATGACACTGAAATGTATCCCCTAATCACTAGTACACATAAACTGTTTAATTCTTTTTAAAAAGATGATAATATAATTAATTTATTGATCCTAATTATGACCAATAAGTACTCTATCCATTTAAATCTAATTATGTTAATTGAGACAGCTAACACTCTCAATTTGGTGATAGTTAGAATGCAAAAAACCAAGAATTAGGTTTCAAGTGCGCAGGCCTTGGTCCCCAACTTGATGGAGCATGAAAGGTAAGTTTTTCAAATTCTATATAAGCTCAAATTATCTTGAGTCAAAGACCTAGTAGGTAATCTAATTGCTAGATCTAGTTTTGATAACTTACTATAGTATGCAATAACCAATTTCAAAAAGGGACTTCAAGGACATTCTTTGGAATAAATTGGCTAAGAACTCAGTTATATGAGGAGGATGGTAACAAAAGTAAGAATTTTTTTGGTGGAGTTTAATGCTATAAAAATTTAACATGTATGCTTATTTATAGAGATCAACAAAATCCAAAATCCATATTTTATAAACATGGACATCATTTGAGCCCAACATAGTTTTTCTAGTAAACATTTTAAGGCTTAGAAAGAAAACAAGTATCTTCAAGTTTGATTCCCCCACTAGTTGTTTCAACTATCCCTGAATCTATAAAAACTAGGCCCACCATTGTAACAACTTTTGTCACAACAATAATAATTTCTAGCACATAAATGTTGCTGAATGTAAATGCCTCATAGATAAATTATTATGTTGTTTTTTGTTGGTGTTGTAACTATAAGTTTGTTGTAACTGGTTTGTCTCTTTTAAATGGTTGGTAGCATCCTAACCATGCATGTCATACATGTTCCTTCATGGGATATTGTTAAAAATAATGTAACTTTGAGAATGACTTGAGGGACAAGGTGTCCCTATCATAAGATATACATACATGAAACCTCCACATTTCAAAGGGATGAGAATTTTGATATTTGATAGAGATATAGACCTTTCTAATTTTTTTGAAAAATATGTGTTGTATATATTTATATTTCATGTCTATGTTATAGTTTTTATACATTTTATTTAATTTGTAGCTTAGTTTATTGATATATGGTATATCAATTTTAAGTATTTTATGGTTAATTAGCAACATTTTTATCAATTTAAAATGTGAATTAATAATTTTAGGTTGATAGATATTATTTTCTTACATTTTTTCTAGGTTACTCTTTATATTTGTGTATAAATGTCATTTGATACAACTTCCTACACTAGGCTATAGTTATTTTAAGGTGTTGTATGGGATTTTTTATAATATTTTATTAATAAATGCTATAACACTCTTAAAAATAACCACCTTTAATTGAAAATTAAAAGTTAATTGCATTGTATTTCTCAAACCTCTTTACTATGTTTGTCACTTCTATGTGATAAAGCATTAGTCCCTTAGCATTTATACTTGTTCTAAATCCAATTATAAATAATTCATGTTTTATGTTTATATATCCTCTTTACTTCCTTACCCTGACCTCTATTTGTGGTTTCTTTAAATCTTTTCCACTTTAGTTAAGTCCATCTCTATTCCATTTAACCCAAGTGAATCTAGGATGCATATCCAAAGCTAAACCATCCAAATTAATAGTTGATTCACTCACTAGAATTATACCACTGGTCACTATAATACCCAATACTTACAACTCATGCCTTAGAGTGAAGTAAATCTTTACCAATATCCCAAAACATTAAAAGTTACCTCATGATTATTTTTAGGTGTGCATAAAACCCACATCAACAAAACAATATAATCTAGTGTTAGAAGGAAGGCTTCTTTAATTACCTAAATAGAAAGATCACCAAATTTACACCAGATATACCTAAAATATTGAATATATTTGCCTCTGTAAATAACCTCATACATCATAACTTACAAACCCATCAAAATTTTAGGTCAGATAAAGGTATCTTGAGGAGGTCCTAGGCTAAGTCATATTTCCCAAATAGAATGAAACCCCCTCTAAGTTAAATGGTCCATCCATGGTTAACTAGTTTTGCCTTTAAAATTGTAGGAGGTGTCCATTATCTACCTCATAATCCTAAAAATTACCTCCTCTTTTACCCTTCAAGAGGTAGGACTATTTAAGAACATGTCAAATCTTTTAGAATTACTTTGGGAATATTGAATGTGATATATGAGGATGTAGCTTGTAGGATTTTTCCATTTATGTTGCAATATGTCATTTATCACTAGTTTCTCAATGTCACTAAAGGGTTGATATGATCTTGGAATTAATGCCAAAATGGTTTCCTATGATAGTTCAGACAAGTTACCAACCCTAGTATAGTGTACCAAAACTTTTCTAGTATGAAAAGAGAGCCCAATGAACCCATTATAGAATTAAATTCAATGTTTCAAAATATATATATCTAGGTAGATACTTCATATAAACTAAATTCCATCTTGGCCCTTTAAATGTATAAGAATGATTTATATCCTAAAACCATAGTGTTTGTGCATAGGGTAGCTAGTGTTACTAATTTGATACATTATTATGCTAAAGCAATAGAATTTGATAGATAAATGAACCCCTATTCTCAAAGCTTATCAGGGCCAAATGTGTATCAAACCTACCCCATGCAAAATCCAATTCCAAATTATCATAAAAAAATTATGGCTTAGAATCAAACCTATGCCCATATGCAGTTTCCTTTATCTCATACTATACCCAAGCAAGATTTAATTTTCCTAAATAACTTTTTCCAAAGTTCCAATCCCTAAAAATTCTAAGATTTAATCCCATTCAACACTTACACCACCTAAGGTGCCACTAATTACTCTAATAAATTTGAATTAGATAATATTAAAAGGATGGTATATAAATTGAGCAATGAATTGTTAAGCATGTAGAAAAGGATGGGAATTGTTGATGGATATAATACTAGCTATAACTTTAGCTATTCAAGGTACAATAAGCCATTCAATAGGTATAAAAAAAACATAGAGTAGACACCTAGTAAGGGGATGAAGATGAATATTCTAAAGGCAACATTGCTCAACTAGTGCATAGTTCATAACACAACTCAACATGAAAAGTTGAGATACATAGAGTATTGTACAATATTTGAGATCTTCCAAGAATAAATGGATAGACAAGAAGGTTCAACAAATCAATCTTAGCCTTCTTCTTTCAATACCTCTAGCCATGCCAACACTACTATGGTCTTTAACATGTATGATTTTTCATTTCTAATGGAATATGACAATGAACCATAGGGTATTACCAATTAAGTCTATGCCTTCCAAAAATTATAGAGGATTAATTAAAAACTAAGGGAAAAACAACCTTTCACTACTTCTACACTTCCAAATAACTATGCCACCACTCCTCTAGATACAAAAAATAATAATCCACCTCCCCCAAAGTAGAAATATCAAGTGGAACCCATGGAGTCATAGATTAGAAGATGGTAAAAATAATGTAGAGGATTTAAATAAGATCAAATCTCACATCACCTGCATGAGTTGGCTCAGATCATCGAATAGAGGGAGTTACTATTGAAATCCTTGACTAGAATATCTTATAAAGACAAGTTATAGATGGCAAAAGTGAATGTAATAATTTAAAATGATAAACCCAAGGTCTCACCCTTCCTATTGATAGTCAAAATGTTTGGTAAGGATGTTCATAATTATTTGGTGGACTCAGGAGCATAAGCCAATGTGATTCACATAGTTGTATGTAATAAATTGGGGTTGACCCTAGAACAATAAAAAAGAGTGGTCTTATAGATGGAAATATCTATACTACCATATGTCAAAGAATTTCTAAATGTATATATATATATATATATATATATTTGGCCTTAGATCCATGTATATAATAGTACATTGATATCCTAGTGGTTGACATCCCAAAATCTTATGGTCTGTTACTCAGTCAAGATTGGTCAAAAACCTTAAATGGGTAGATACACACCAATTTATCACATATGTGGATGCCATGGAAAGGTGTGATTAATTAAATTAGGACTGAATAAGAGTATAAAATGAAGTATTTTTTTACCAAATATAACACAAAAAATGAGGTCAACTTTACATCCTCCCATGTTGGCATTTATACCTTTACTACAGAAAATGGAACCCAACGCCAAGAATTTCAAGGATATTTGTAGTTATGGACTCTATGTTTTTATGGAGCCTAATATAAATAGGGTTTTGGTGTTGATGTTCCCCTAACTAGTCCAAAGGGGAAATAATATTTGGATGCACACATATTACATTTCCCTTACACCAACAACTAGGTTGAGTACGAGGACCTAATCTTGGGTTTACAGTTCACCTTGAAGCACCGTGTTAAGAATCTATAGATATTTGGTGATTATGAGATAATGGTAAACCAAATCAAAATAAAATATCAAGTCAATCTAGCTTACTTAAATAAATACAAGAATAGATGATGGGAAAAATAAGGCAACAAATGCATTGGAAGCTTCATAAACCAACTTATAACCACTCCAATAATCCAATATGAAAATAGTTTTAGTGGAGATATTTCCTTGTCCCTCAGTGCCTGATAATGTAGGAAACTTCTAGGTCTTTGAGAATGATCAACAAATTATTTAGTTCATTAATAATTATGGAACTTTTGAAGACTAGAGCATAGAAGAGAAAGACTTAGAATTTCTATAAGAATAAAACCTTGGAGATGATGGTATCATGTGTAGAGACCATGTTTTATCCACATCTATGTCTGAACTAGACTTTAGATTGATTTCTACCAAACTTTGCAAATTAAACCTAGAAATAATTGATACATCCAAATTCATTTGCATATCACATGTAAATTCTTAGAATCATTTTGAAGCTTCCTTATTTAGGGTATTACCCTGTATATAATAATAACCTCCCATAGAATCATCCCCAAATAGGTTGTGACCAAAAAAACTAACATTTTCAACTAATTGAGTGGGGCACTTAACCAACTTTGAAAAAAGGTTAAAAGACTAATCAAATTTACTTAATTTATTAAACCCAATTAAGAACTTAGTTAAATAATCCATGTGCAATTAATGAATATATAAATTAGAAATTCAAAAATACAAAATATTAGGCCTCTTTATCATTATTTTTGTGATTTGTCAAGCACTCAAAAAATATCTAATAAATATATAGATTTATGAGTCATATTGATTAATTGAAGAATATTAATTACATTTTTGACTCAAGTTCCACCACACATCTCATATCTAATCCAAGGATCATAATGGATTGGCCTAACCTATAAATAATATTTCCCTTGAAGTTTTCTTGTGTAATGTTATTATGTAGGAATACCTTTCAGAATATCTCAAGAAAAATTTATAAAGATAAAATTATTGGAGATAACTTCACATGCCAAGCCAATCCAAGCCAAGCCAAAAGTGACAAGGAGAAATGATGCAAGGAGCACCATTGATAAAGTCTCTTTGAGTACATGAATGAGCACATTCCTCCAAGGCCAAATATAAAATATTTCTCACAAAGAAAGTGAAGAATACTTATTTTGTCTTCTTTTATTTGTTACTTGCATTGTTCTCTTGATCTTGAGTAGCTAGGATTGAGGTGTTATATATCTATGTGTTTTTATTGGCTTTATCATACTAAAATTTGAATAACCCCTTCTTGGATTCCTATGTTACATAATGGAACATATGATGGGACCACACACCCCACAAATACTAATGGAAAAACTAACTCACACCCATATTTTTACATTTTTCATATAGCTTTTTATGTGTTTTTATTACTTATGTCTTATTTTCCTATCTAGTTGTCAGTTTTGTTCTTCAAGAAATAATGACTATGCCACTCAACCATTTTACTGCTTGACTCTACCACTCAAATATTCATCATTTTTTAGAAAATATAGATAGATTCACCATTATTTATCACCTATTGTTATGTTTTGACACCTTATTTATGTTGCTCAACACTTTACTAGTGTCACCAATACCATGTCCATTTTTCACCAACTATCACCATCATCTAACACCTATTTCTATCATTTGACACCTTACTATTGTCACTTAAATCCTTACTAGCATCATCAACATGGTAACCATCACCATACAACTATAACCATCATCCAACACCTTATGATGTCTCTCAACACCTTATTATTATTTCTTGACACCTTCATATCATCACCCATCAACCATCACCATCATATAACACCCAGTGTTATCACTTGAGACCTTACCACTTTCACCATCACCTACCAACTATCAGCATCATTTGACACCTAGTACTACCAGTTGATATTTGGTTGTTATTGCTTGACTCCTTACTACCATCACTTACACCATCATCATCACATCTTAACTATAACTATCATTAGACACTTGTTATCACTTGAAACCTTGATACTATCACTCGACACCTTACTACCATCACCAACACCATCAGTATTACCCATAAACTACCACCATTAGTGAACACCTATTTTTATCACTTGACACCTTACTATTGTCATCAACACCATCACCATCACCTACCAACCATCACCATCATTCAATACCTAATTATTTCATTTGATACTTTATTGCTATCACATAACACTCTTGTCATCACCTAATTATTCCTACCATCATTTGACCACTCCTATCATCAACCAAGTTTTGTCACTTAATAGTTACTTATATGAAACTAATTTAAAGGGAGAATATTTTAAACACTTTAAATATTCAATCACACTTGTCTTTTTGGTGCTTAAAAATTCACTTAAACAACTTTCCTTTTGATTTTCAAAGTTACAAGTACAAACTCAAAAGGGTCAAACATCACTTCACATTGTGTTTAGTGATCTAAAAAGAACAAAAGAATTAGATTAGTGCTCCTAACAAATTTTGATTTTTGATTTTTTACAAAAGTATTGAGTTTATTTTCCTAGATTAGTTTATTTTTATCAAAAATTCACATGTATTCTCTCCCCTATACCCTTTAGGGAACTTGGGTAATTAAAATCACATCATTTTTACTTATTTGTTTGAGTTTTACAAGTGAATAAAATTCACGTATACTCTCCCCAAGATCTAAGTGACTTGGGTGACTCATAAATTTCCCTAAAGTTCTATTTTCATGTGCTTCCTTTTTTGATTTGATTTGTGAGTAGGAATCATAACCTCCTCATAAGTTATCTCATAGGACGTTAACTCAAGGTTTCATCTCTTGTCACTATTATAACCCCATTCTAGATGGGTATACAAATTGTGTAAACTATTGGATGGGATAGTGGTGATAAGTTATCCTAAGTAGTTTAATATAACTTGGAGCTTGCACATACTATACATCATAATTCACTAAGAAGTACATGAATGAATTCAATATGCAAAGGACTAGACCATTTCATAATAAGCTAGGCTATAACCATCCAATTGACATGTTAATCCCTCATGTTATCCACTTGTTTGGAAAATATAAAGGTTAAAAAATTGTATATTTAGATCAACCCCACTTATCACAAAATATCCAACCAAATGATGACTTGATTTGGCACTCTAAGTTCATGCCACATACCAATGATTGAGAGAAAGGAGGGCTTAAAAAATATACCTACAATCACTCTTACTTTTTTAGATTAATAATTAATTCTTTTTTATAATTGGTATATCAGTTAAAATTTTGGTGGAGACTATGCAACCATGTCAATTTTTAGGGTAGGACTTGTACTTAGCTACTTTTTTTATTCTTTTACTTGAATTTGTTATAGGGTATAAAATTTATTTTTGTGTCAAACACATCCAGAACCAAGTCAATAATTTCAAAAAAAAAACACGTGATAATACCACTATTTTGAGTCAAGAAATGTTATGCTATCAAATTTATTCCAATCATTTTCCTTAGAGATTTTTAAAAACTGCCTTTTGTACTTTTATTCAAAGAGACATTGTTACACTACATAATTTGTTCTAACACATTTACCTTTGTGCAAAACCAAGTCCTAAAATAATTTTTTAAACAATTTTTATAGATAGTATCATTATTCTTCCCATTTGAGTCTAGGTCATTATTCATTTGAAAATCCAAGTCTTTCAAAATCTATCTTTCAAAGTTCATATCTACAACAATTAGTTTATGCTTGATTTTTGTTTGTAACTTGGACTTAAGTGGTTTACCTTTATATCTTTAGATTGTGAAAATTGGATAGATGTTTATTTTTATTTTTAATACCTTTTCTAGAGACCATGTTTGTCATTTATTTCAAATCATGATCCTTATACTTAAGAGTGTTTCACAATTTCAATGCCTAGATGAAGTTTGTTTCTAAGGACCTAATTAAATTTTTTTTCAAGACCTATTTCACTTTTCCTAGATCAAGTGTGTTGAGGCATTTAACTTAAAGTTACATTTTAAAGATTTTACCTTGACCCATTCATTCCCAAGTCTAGATTTTTTATGTTAGCTAAAGACCTAACATCGTTTTCATGTTTTAGACCTAATTTATTTATTTAAAAGTGTAGATTTGTGACATTATCCAAAGACATAACACATTTTATTTTATCAAAATAAGATTAATTTTATTTGAGAAAACTTACCATATACTAATTTAAAATACAAGGTTTTAGACCTTATTTTATTTGTGTAGTTCAAATCTCACATTCCCCATTCCAAGATTCGAGTTTGTTTAGAACACTTACCAAGACTAGGATCCAAGTTTGCCTTTTGTTGACTATTTGTTCCAAGGACCTTAGAGTGATAGTGATATTTTAGATCAAGTTTTTATTGTTAATTTTTTATAAGGGATCTTTTTTATGCTAAATTTATATCATTTAAAAAAATAGACTAAATTTTATTTTTAGGCCAAGTTTTCAAGACATTTGAAACAAGGGACCAATATTTTTAGACCATTTGCATGAATTAAACCTTTTATTCAAGAGATTTTAGCCATATATCTAAATATGCTTTACTATGCATGTAGTGGGATAATGTACAATCTAGATTGTGAGAGTGTAATCATAAATAGCCCCTTCATTCAAGACCCATATGGTGATGATGTAGTTTTTGAAATGGATCCATATCACTCTTATACTACTCAATATGTAGAATAAGGTCAATACCAATTAGAACAATACATGGTTAATGAACCTCTTTATCCAAGGTAAGAGCAATAACAAATGGCTCAATATCTTGTTAATATGCCACCCATCATTGAATAGGTCCAAAAATAGCCCTATTATGTAACCATGCTATCAAGTTATGACCCATACTTGTTTGATTCTCACTTGTTTGAAAATAAAGATGAGAGTTTAGTCATAGCTATAGAGGTAGTATAAAAATTCTTGATAGACTTTCTCCATGAAAGTCTACCTAATTGAGTTAGAGTGCCTAATACTGCATCTCAAGTTAGACCAATTGAGTAGGCCTCAACTAGTTACTATCAAGAACTCATCTCAATGACTAACTAAGATCATAATATGTTTGAAAAAGGAAAGGGCCCAATGGTATACCAATTCATTCACATGCAAAAATCATATCAGACATATCTTAATTTAGTGCATAATTTTAATGCTATGGCTATTTCAAATACCCCTCTTATAGATCTAGCTCCTTTAATAGGGATGCATGTTGATTTATCATGCCATGCAAACTTGAACATGGACACCTTTGTCTAAAACATGTTGGTTGGTGACATGTTCAATGTCTCAGTCATTGAGGAAGTGACTTGGTTTCTACTCAATATCATTTATAAAATGTATTGGATAGCACATATATGTATCCTAATTTGAACTAAGGTGGGTAGAGTGTACCAATACCAATACCATGATTGGTTCACAATAATAGGGGAAAGTGTGATTATTTCCCAGCTACAATAGGACACTAATACCCCTCAACTATAAAATTCCTCAAATATGTGATAATAGAGGGAAATTAGCTAGGCACAAACCAACATTCTACCCCAACAAGTGGTGAATGTTACCCCACCTCAATAGGTGGTGAATAATATTCTACTACAACATACATATACTAGTGTGCCACCACAAAAAATGGTGGGTTAATGACATATTTTATAATCAACAACATATTCCTATTAGTCAATAACATATGTTTACCACCTAATAAATACCCAATTCATAATAGGTGTTTATGTAACAAATAGGTCCCAACATACAATAGATACATGTTAGGAAATAACTACATTTTACCCAACATGTACCTCATATATAACAAGGACCCAATGTGACACATATTCTATAATAGGAATTTATTCAATGCTAAGTACCATATATATAATAGGGTTTGACTAGTTGATAATAAGTTCTTACTCAAACCCAACAAGCACAATACCTTCCACCCAGCCACATACTCCTATCACAACCATAGTTCCTTATAACGCAAAGCCACATTTTGAACCATAACCAAAATGTTTATAAATAATTAATTTTTTAATAACAACCTAATCCTGTTATATGGATTCATATTCTTTGGTAGATTGGTTTAGCAAACCAACATTTTATAGTACCCCAAGACCCCATTGTACCCTGATCAAAGTAATCCACCTTTGATCACCCAACCATAACCATAACAAATAGTATTATATAGATTCTTAGCTTGGTAATTAAATAAAATGAATGACATAATTCCAACCATCCAAATAGGAAATTAGACTAAGAAGTTCAAATTTGAAGACCTATGCTTGTATCCATTTAACATGAGGTACCTCTAAATACTGTTTCCTCTAGTCTATGATCCATCAAAATTTGACAAATACAAGTGTAAAGGAAACACTAGGGAGATTTTAAAAGAGTTCTTTGTCTCTTTATAGCTAGCAGCCTATAATTACATATACTTGTTTCTTCTCTTTCCTGAAGCTTTGGTGGATATGTCTTGGAGTGGATTCTTAAGTTTCTAAAGAATTCAATGTCTGATTTTTATGATCTTTCAAATAAGTTTGTATAACATTTATCCTATAATATTGATCATGAGATTTTTGTATTTGATTTGAGGTAGGCTAAGCATAATTTTGGTGATATCTTCCTAAAATACTTACAATGGTGAAGAGTGCTTGCTAGCCACTTCACCCATAATTTAATTGATGAATAATTGGTAGTTGTGTTTACCAAATAATTACATAGTGAAATACCTTATGATTTAGACCTTTAGTGTGATCACACATTCAAGGAGATCATTGAAAAATGTATGCATATTGAAAATTACATTATTAATAAATGGATTATCAAGTTGTCTTTTTATACAAGGGAAAATGCAATTGACCTACAAATCAAACCTAGCTCAGAGAAGATAAATCACACTTACACTTCCACTTGTTCATATATTTAGATAATTGGGTTCATGAACAATACATATCCACTTGACCTAACCAATGGGTATCTTATGATAATAATATCACTAGATAGGTTTCCAAAGCCTCTAGTCAAGAAACACCATGTGATAACCCTATCTAGGTCTTATGTTTTCTTATATTCACAAAGTAAATTAAAATCTAACATAGTTATCATCAAAGCTCTTGGAACAAAATGAGGGTAATAAACATAAAAAATAAACATGCATAGGATAATTATAATTAAGCTATGTATAGATATAACCTTAATGCATGGAGGTATAAATACATTAAAAAACCATTACTTATGCTACTTCTATATACTAAAGTAAAGGAGTAAAGTTAGAGATACTTACCTTGAAAATGGACCCATCAAGACTTGATATATCCTTTGGCCAAAGATTATTTGAAATAGGTTTTTGTGGTTTTTAAGGATCACTAAGATAGGCTAAAACATCCAAGACATTTCTACAGATAATATTCTTCTCCAATTATAAACCCTAAGTAATGACTCCTCAAGTAGAATGGTGGAAGATCAGATTGTAAAGAAGTACAAATGAATAATTAACTTCACCTCTCTCTAATAAATAGAAAAAAGGATGTGTATATATAGATGAATGTAACCCTAAAACTTTTCAAAACTTTATTTGATAGTGTTATCCCAATTCACCCCTATATTTTTCATTAAAAAAAATATGTTAGGTCCTAGTCTAAGTTAGTCGAGGCTGACCTAGACCTATAACATGCTAATATTAATTTTAATATAGGGTCATCCTAGGATGACATTGTTCAATAAATGTCAAAAAGGGTTTTTGGCTTAGGTAGGGGATAATGAAGGTGGTGAAGTACTTATAAGAGTGTTTAATAGAGGTGTCAAAGTTTAGAGAAATGTATAAGAGAGGTTTGTGTTAGTTGAAATTGGTGGTATAAGGGAAAATAATCTTGAAAAGCATCAACAATCTACCCAACCCTTTCATGGTTCACCTTTTAAGTCATACACTTAGAGAGATTCGAATTCATCAAGTTATTGAAAGAGAGAAAGCATCAGTAATTGATAAAGTTTTAAAATATTATGTGTATATATATGCCTCACTCGAATCTCATCACGTGTCACTTCAGTGTAACATGGGATGGTGCTTTGAAAAAAAAATAGCAAGACACAATATTGAAGTTAAATAAATTGTAGTATGTTAAAGCATAAAATATCTAAAAGTAAATGATTTACAAATAAATAACTAAAAATAAAACTAATGTATGTGTACCTTGACTTACCTTTATTATTGGATGGTTGTCTATTGTGTTTGTCGTTTTGATCATGGAGGTCACAAAGACTTATTCGAACAAACCCAATGATACAAAACTAAAGATTAAAAAAAAATAAACACAAGAAATCCAAGATAACTAAAAATGTGTAGGTATGATGTACTTGTAAATTTGATAAGCTAGGGTGATAAATGCTAAGTTAGGACCAAATTACCAAGAAATCTAAATTAGGTTAAATTGGGTAACCAAAAATCCAAGGCTATTAAATGACCAAAAAACTCAAACAAGTAAAAATTAAGTAATAAAGATAAACAAACCATGTCAAACTAAGGATACAAGTAAAAATGGTAATCAAACATCAATGTGAAAGTAGTAATAATCCTAAATTAAATAATGATGGGCAAAAAATGGTAAAACAACATTGATGAATGAGAAATAACAATCGTTACTCAATAATCAATGGAAAAAGTACATAAAAGGGAAGACAACATTGGTGAGTGAAAAATAACAACCCAAACTCACTCAATAATGGAAAAATTACATGAAAGGGAAAACAACATTGGTGAGTGAGAAGTAACAATCCAAACTCACTCAACAATGGAAAAAGTACAAAAAATATAAATGAATGCAGTTGTCTAAAAAAAGTACAAAAAATATAGAAATAAATACAATAGTCCAAAAAAGGAGATGATAACAAAAAATTTCAAATAAACTAAGGTAATTCTTGAAATGTAAATCCATGATATAAATAAGATAATCCATAGTCACTCAAGCTTACTATTTTTTTTAAAGATAGATTAAACCAAAACAAAGTAGTGATAACATGTTTTTAAGATGTGAATAAGGAAGATAGAAATGGGTAAACATATTTAGAATCAAATTTGCATATCAAGGGGGTAAATGAAATGGGTGGTGGGAAAAATAAGTAAAAATAAAGGTAAAGAGACTCTTTATCAATGTCAAGACACTTATATTAATTTTTTAAAAACAAGAGGACTTTCTACATTAAGGACTCTAAATAACTTCTCCTAACCACAAATATTAGGTCATCAAATAAATTATGAATAACATCCCATGAAGGATATATGCATGAAAATTAAAATGGGAATACCTTCCCACAACATGTTCCCCATTCTTCAAGACTCCTTATAGAGCCAATGGTCTACTACTAACATTGGGTACTTGTGTTAGAAAGTAAGTTGAACTATAAATTATTTTAAATTATCCTATTATGATCTACTGCCCTACCATACCCCAATGGACGTTAGCTCTATCATGAGGCTAATTGTAGAGTTTTATCTTTGATTAGAGATAGAAGATGTGATATAAATAATGTATTTTGGTATGATGTTAACTTTTATATTTTGATATTACCTTTTTAACATTTATTGTTATTTTAAATATTTGGGTTTTAAATTTTGATGTAATTTTTCTATTCCTCCATATGGATTCAAATAACCAAACATGGTTTTTAAAATGACTATCATTTGAAAACTTGGGGCTTGGTTGCTAAGAAAAATAACTTAAAGAGCATGGTGTCTAAGATTCTTGTTTATTTATGTGAAATAAAAGTTATATCTTGACTTTGACCATATTTTATCTAAAGTAGAATGAAAGGAAAGGAAGTTAAAGGGATTTAACATGAAATAATTGATTGAATTCAAATTGTAAAAAATGTGATAATGTAAAAAGGGATAAATGATAGATAAGTATGATTCTTTATCATAATAATGTATGGAAAAATTCTAACATGACTTTCTATGCAATTTTTATCCATAAAAGAAACAAAAACCAAAGCTAAGAATATGGGATCATAGAGTTGTAACCATTTATTAACATTATATAAAAGGAACACTTGGTTTAATAAAGCTGTTTTGAAATAAAATGGTGATTTTATGAGGAGAGCCTAGTCTTATCCATGGTCTTACACTAAAAATCATAAAATAAAAATCCAAGTGAGTGAAATAAAGTCAAAAATGGTATTTTTGAGGAGGGCTTGGTCCTTTCCATGGTTGTACACTACAAATCACAAAATAAGAACCTAAGAGGATGAATAAAGTATGTGAAAACAAAATGGTAAAAATGGTATTTGTGAGGAGGGCTGAGTCCTATCCATGGTATTACTCTAAAACTCACAAAATAAAAACCCAATATGGTGTAAAAAACATTGGAAAATAAAAAACTTGATATGAAAAATGAATATATGAAATTGAAAGGAATTCATAAGGAAAACTAGGTTCTATCCATAGTATTACAATACAACTCATGAGAGAAAGAAACCAAAGGACTAAGGGAAGAAACTAAGGTTTGTGTAAAAATAAATTAATGAAGAGGGTGAGACTTGTGTATAAATACTACAAGAAGTGTTATTAGGATATCATATAGAAAAATGATAAGAAGGGAAATAGATAAGCAAGATATTTCTTCAATAATTGTGCATTAGTGGGTTCTTTGAAAATATGGCCTTCATTAGTTTAGAGGTGATAAGTGTCAGGACCAAGAATATCTTTCACTAAATAAGTACCCCACCATTTTTGAACATATTTTCCTTATTTATCATGGGTATAGTATAATTTAATGACAATATCACCAATATTAAAAGTGAAGACTTTAACCTTTTTATTATGTTTCTTGGTGATACGAGCCTTATATTGGTAGTTTTGTTGAAGAGAAGCTAGACAATGCTCATCAAGAAGATTGAGAACATGAAGTTGAGCTTCATGTAGTTCTTCATTGGGAATTATAATATGAAGAGATGTACATAAGGAGGAAGATTGAATTTTAATGGTAAGACAGACATGGAACCATAGACTAGTGAGAATGGTGTTGCCTTAGTGGTTATATATATGATAATATAATAGGACCAAAGTGTAGGATATAAATGAAGATGAGAATATAGGCAGGTTGATAAAATGGTCTTTTGTATAATTTTATTAGTGGACTCAGCTTGGCCATTGCATTATGGATGGTAATGTGTGGAAAATTTGTGAGATATTTTAAATTTATCACATAATTATCTCATGTCCTTGTCTTTGAAATTGCGTCCATTATAAAAAATGATAGAATTTGGAATACTAAAGTGACAAATGATCTATTTAAGTATAAATTTATAAATTGTGGTTCCCATGATATTAAGAAAAGGCATAGCTTTTACCCATTTAGTAAAATATTTTTTAGTAGTGATGATAAAAACATGGCCATCTTGTGACCAAGGTAGTTTTCCAATGAGATATAATTCCCACATGGAAAATGGCCAAGGAGATTCCATAGTTTGGATATTAGCTAGTGGTGAATGGATTAAATCATTATGAAGTTTTCAAGGACTACACTTTTTAGCAAAATCGATAGTGTCCTTTTCTAGATTAGGCTAAAAGTATCCCATACATAGGAATTTATGGGTTGTATCATGTCTATTATAGTGACCACCATAGATGTCCTCATGTGCTTGTTCAAGGAGAGGAGGGACCTCTTATTTCATTACACAATGGAGTAGGGTACCTTTTGCATTATGATAATAAAGGGTATTTTATCAAAAGACATATTTAAAAACTTATTTTCAAATTTTAGTCTTTTCATGAGAATCCACATCTAAAGGATAAGTTTGATTTTAAAAGAATTAGATAATGTTTTATACCATGGGCTCTATTGAATAGTGATAACCTAAATGTGGTAGATAAGTGAATCTTGTGATTATATGGAATTGGGAGTCATTAAGTACTTTATGTGGATGAAATAGAGATATTAAATAAGCAAGAGAGTCAATGATAGAGTTATAATCTCTTAAAATAGGCTCAATGGTAAAAGAGGTAAAATATTTGGTGAGGGTTGGATCCATTTAATGATAAGTGATAAGATTTTCACTTTTACATTGGTATTCATCATTAACCTAGTGGTAGATAAGTGGGAGTTAGCCAAAGCATGTAGATATGAGACATCTATGTTAAGTGTCACTTTCATGCCTAAGATTAATGCTTTATATTATACTATGTTATTAGTGACATCAAAGGTTAGTAAAAATTTGAAAGGGATTATTTTACCATGAGGATTAGTTAGAATACAACCTACCTAGCTCCTTGGATTCATTTGTCACCATCAAAGTATAGGGTCTAAGTGTCTTCATGCAAATTGATGGTGACTTCAAAAAGCTATTTGATAACTACTTTGGATTTAGTAGTATCAAGAATGACACAAGTATCTTTTTGGTTACTTATCTCTAAATCAATAGTGAAATTATGGAAATAATCTTTAAAAGAGATAACCTTATTGAGACCTTCAATATAGAGAATGTTATCATCAAGGAGACTATCTTGAAGGTGATTTTTAGTGGGTATAGGTGCCACTACAAGTTGTTTCATAATGACTTTCCATTTGATAGATTTTTGTGTTATGATTCGAATGTCAAATTCTATTAAGATAACCATCCACTTGCCAATTATATCTCCAAGTAGAAATTATTTGGAGAAAAAATGATGAAGTAGATTGGAATGGAAAATGACATAGGTTGTTTGATAGAGCATGTAGTGATGAAGATTTTAAGCTATAAAATATATAGTAAGGTAATCACATTGTACTTTAGTATAATCTTTTTCATAATCAATAAATCCTTGACTAATATAGTAAATAATATATTATCTTCTGGTATCATCTTGTTAGGAAAGCATTGGCCCAACTAATATGTGAGTAGAAGAAGTGTACAAAATTAAATGATGATCATTGGAAGGTGATCGAAGGGTAGGAAGATGGAGTAAAGATTATTTCATGTTGTCAAATGCCTT
Organism: Torreya grandis; assembly: GCA_037957365.1. Classification (NCBI taxonomy): domain Eukaryota; kingdom Viridiplantae; phylum Streptophyta; class Pinopsida; order Cupressales; family Taxaceae; genus Torreya; species Torreya grandis. The sequence goes on along the minus strand of JARHVA010001150.1, from coordinate 3,632,490 downwards.
TTGACAAGAATCAGTCCATTTTAGATCATTGCCTTTTTTAATAAAGGAATTAATAGATTATATGTAATAATCCATTTTGGGGATGAATCATTGGATTACCCCAAGCTTTTCAAGGTAAGTGAAAAGTTTGGAATGGAGCAAGGAATGGGCATGTTGACTATAACATTGATTTTAGCAAGATTAACATCAATACTTAGAAGAGAGATTAAGAACCTTAGAAGTTTAATAGATGTAATTCCAAAGACATATTTATAAGGGTTGAGTCTAATTTTATACTTGATTAATCAATAAAATATGATGGATAGATTGCAAATTTTTAATTTGGAAATGAGGTCATCCACATAGGTTTCCACAAAATTATGTGTAAGATCATGAAAAGTGTAGGTCATATCCTGCTAATAGGTAGATTTGGAATTTTTAATCCTAAAGGGAATTTTAACATAGAAATATATTCCCCATTATATAGATAATTTTGTCTTATATTAGTCTTTATGGGATATGTGAATATTATTGTATCCTAAAAAAAATTCCATGAGTGACAACATTTCATATCTAGTAGTGGAATCTACTATGGCATCTATTGAAGGTAAAGGAAAATTATCTTTGGGATAATTGAGGTTAAGATTATAGAATTTGATGCATATGCGAATAATCATGGTGAATTTTTTTTTGAATGGGAAAAATGTTTGAAATCCATTCAAAATATTCCATAGGTTTAATAAATTTAGCATCTAATAGTTTGATAATTTATCTATGGCATAGGGTGGAAACTTCAGGTGGAATTTTTTATTATTTTTTCCATCTAGGTACCTGATTAAGTTGTGCATAATGATACTAGGGTCAATAATTAGCATATATTCATATGATAAAATAAAAGTCTCAAAATATATATCAAATAATAGACTAAATTTATTATGTTTGGTTGTATGATTTCTCTAGAAACTATTATAGGTCTATGAGATGAGGGTGTGCCATATTCTATTCTCATGGTTTCTTCAACAAGTATATTATTTTTGTCTTGAAAATGATATGGTATATTGGGAAGAGAAGAAATGGGATTGGTTTTGGGATCAATGGTTGCAATGAAGTTATTAAAATGAGGAGCCTTTCATTTCAAATTTCAAAGTTTGTGATGTTGTTGAGGAAGTTGAGGTTATCTAGCATGGAAGAACTCAAGTATGGCTTCATTGCTAGATAGTGTAGGTAAAGGTCCATAGTATTACATATCCACTTAAATATAAATGATGTTTTTACCATGGTTATCATATTTAGAATGTATCAGGTGTACCCCTATTACCTAGGTAGCAAGGGTGATCTTGAGAGTAGGTGGAACTATGGAGGAAGGTTGACTGAATTCAATTATATTGATAATAGGCATATCTTTAGAATCATTGAAAGGGAGGGCATTTGGTAGAGTGACTAGTGAATAGGAGGTATAGAAGTTTATAGAAGTTTTAAATGTGAAAGAGGTAATATTTATTCAACAACCCAAGGAGTATTGATAAGTGGAGAATTAACTAGAGGTACATGACCTTCATGTTCTAACTCAATGTCTATGGAAATGGTATGAATGACTTGATTGAAAGCATGTATTTTATCTAAGGTTTGTTGATAGTGTTTAACATCCAAGTATCATGATTGAGCTTGGGCCATGATGTATTTATCATCATAGGTGGGAGAGGCTGTAAATTATTGTGTTTCTAAAGGAGTATTATAAGGTCGTATGCCCAAATCACTAAATTTATAAGGTGACATGGTTAAAGGGTCTTGAAATAACTTGGCCACTCCATAGTCATTAAAAATGAAATCATATTCTATATAAGATGATTCATGTACATTACATGGATGATGGAAATTAGTGATCTCGTCAATGAGAGGGATGCTAAGATCATGAGGTAATCAGGAATGAGGGAGACACTTTGAAATGTAAGGAGGTATCTTGGTGGTATTGTAGCTATTTTTCAAATCATTTGTCTCATCATCATTAAAATTGAAAAGAGTGACCTGTAAATCTAGACTCATATTGATGAATTCAAGTAAAAGTGCACTATTAATTCTTAGAATAGTTGGAATCCAATACTGAGATTTGGGGTTGAGAAGATGAATACTCCATGAGTTAGGATCGACCTCATGTTTATACATTTTTACATTATAAATGAAATTGATATAATGGCTACCGAAAGAGGAAATATCCTAATGTGTTGTGTCCATGGGTGACTTAGGAGTATATTATAATATAAGGTTAATTAAAAAACCATAAGCTTGGTACATATGATTTTGGGTCCAATAGTAAGAGGGAGATAAATATGACCAAGTGGTTTCTGATTGGTCTTGTCAAATCCATAATAGGTTAGATGAGTTTCCTTAAGATGGTCTTTATTATTCCTAATTTTTTAAATGAGCCAAAGAGATGTCACATTAATTCATGACCTTTCATATTCTAATACTTTAAGAATAAGGGTGGTATTAATGGTTATTTTAATAAAGAGAGGTGGGTCATCAATATGAGAGATAATTTCATCATTGATCATGTCTTATTTAAATAAATCTATAGAAGGTTTTGAAGAAAGATAAATAATTTAAATGGTATAAACTTATGTTAGTGGAGGTTTGTGAGAAGGTTTTTTCACTTCTAAGGAATATGTATAATCAATTTATTATAGTTGTTGCATTAGGAATTTATGATGATAGGGAGAAGTGTGAACTAACTCCATGATAGGTATTTTGAAATATATAGATTTAAGTTCATGTAAGAAATTATAATGACTTTTTGAAGAGGAAGAGCCATCACTAGGTTTGGAAGGTAAAATATTTTTATTAGGAAGAGAGGTAATTAGAGGTTTGTATTAAGGGTGTAGTTATATATGCACATAATATTTTCAAACTTTAACAATTTTTGATGCTTTATCTCTTGTAGGAACCCATCAAGTCTCAATCTCTCTAAGTTCATGCCTTAAAGGATGCACTGGGAAAGGGGTGGGTACAACATTAGTTCTTCATAAGATTTTTTTCCCTCATACCAAAAATTGATATCTACATAACCATATCCTATACACTTCCCTAATATTTTCCTCCTCTCTTACACATTCCTCCAAATAATTCATCACCTTAATTATTTCTACCTAAACCTAAAACCCTTTTTGAAATTTACCAAATAATGTTAACCTAGGATGACCTTATATTCAAATTAATATTATCACATTACAAGTTTATTTCAGCCTTGATTGACCTAGATCAAGACCTAACTTGATTTTATCAATTAAAAATACAAGGCCAAATTGGGTTGACCCTATCGATGAAACTTTCAAAAAGGTTTAGGATTAGATTCACACACACACACACACACACACACACACACACACACACACATCCATTTCTACCATTTATTAAATATAAGATAACAAGAATAATATTATAGTATGCATCTATTTATTCACCATTCTACTTGAGGAGCATTGCTTAGGGTTCTAATACTACATCTGAATATATGGATCTTGTCTTATGGATAAGTCTTTTGGATGTATAGATAGGTTGTGTAGCCTATATTTGACTTATCATTGTTATCCTTACATACCACAACAACCTCTTCTGAATCACCTTGGTTAAGGGAGAGATTTAGGGTAAACAAGTTCATCTTCAAAGATAAGTATTCCTAACTTTGTTCCTCCTTTATTAAAGTAAATATATTTTTATTTGTACTTATTTCCCATGCATTAGGATTTTTGATACATTAGATTAATTATAGATCTTCTATGCATGTTTACCTTTTATATTTATTAGCCCCACTTTATGCCATAAGATTTGATGAACACTAGGTTAGGTTTTAATTTACTCTGAATTTACTTTTTGAATATATAAACCATAGGACCTAACTAGGGTTATCACATGGTTTTGCTTGACTAGAGGATTTTGAACCCTCTATGGTGATGTTATTGTGATAATATACCCCTTTTTTAGGTCTAGTGGATCAATCTTGGTCATGACCCCAAATGTCTAAATGTATCAATAAGAAGCGTAAGCATAGTTTATCTTTTTCAGAGCTAGGATTGATTTGTAGATTATCTTTATTTTCCATTAAATACATTCTAATGAATCTGACATGAATTTAACCCTTGTAGTTTTTATTTCATGTATTAATTTTATTATCATATTATCTAACCCATTGATATAGTCTAACATTATGTGCACAGGTTTAACACACAGTCGCTCCAAAATGACTATGTTTTCTCTGTACATGGCTTCTACAAATATAGGTGATTAGATTAATCATCTAAACATAGTATTATTATTCAGTTATATTATTTCATACTTCATCAAAATAGTTGACTCTATTCATAGTTCTTATTTTTTAGCATATAGGTTTACAGACATAGTTGAGCTTGTCGACTCTTCTCATAAATTATTTTCAACACAAGTTTTGCATACTTTGTAGACCTAGTCGACTCTATTTGTATAATATTAAAATCATTATTTGAGAAACACAACATAAAATTTGAAAACTAAACATATTAAAAATTACCAAGGTTAATTCTTACGTTCTCTATCATTTTTGGTTTTCATTTACAATCTTATTTTTCATATTTTTTAGTCTATAAAACTACAACCTTACAACAAACTAGGTCAACTAACTCAACATAGTTATGTATATTATCTTATATTTGGAAAACATAATTGACCTATTTGACTTTATTTTTTCATATCTTGCTTCCACTAAATGGTAGCATCCCTATCAACTCTATTATGTATTATTTTCATAAAGTATCACCTAAACTAACTCTATACTCTTTATAATCAAATAAATTAACTTATTTTTCTAGTAATTAATTTAAATTTCATTTTAATTGTTTGAACTCTTAGAGTAAAAACCATAGATTGATTATATGGGTTTTTAATTTATTGATTTAGTCACATAGCTTTTTGCTTTTACATACACTTCCAAATCACTAAACACTAAAAACATTAAACATTTTCTTCTTAAGGTCTACCTACTTAGATTTCATCACCAAGGGGGAAGTTGAATTGGTTTTCTAGCCTAGTATGAAAACATGGTTGATAGTATATATTGTAAAATCACCTAACACCCTTATCATTGTGAAATTTTGAAGTGAGAGGGTAGGACCCAATAACAATCCAATACTATTACTAATACAGATCCCTTTCAACCTAAATTACTTAAAACTATCCATATATTGATTTTATAGTTCCTTCTTACAACCAACTCCCTACCACATTAATTTCAAAATTTATTATAGCTTAACAACTTTCAAGAATTACCAATTAGTTAACATATAAATTCATGTTTCACTACTTACTCTTTAATCATTTTTATTTTGTATTAAAAATCTTGTATTATCCATAATTGGTGTAAGGTTTATGTTATGTGTTACAATTAGATCAAAAACATTGATCTAATTGATTATGTTCTTCATTTTATTTTTTTATCTATCATCTTTCAAAAAAATTACCTATTTTCAAAATACTATCATCCCTGTCGATATAGTCTATTAAAGATTGTCAGTCTTACCTTGTATACATAGTCAACCTATATGACTATGTATATTTTATTCTATTTAGTTTTTCCCTTTAGAGTACATAGTCAACATGTAAAATTTTTTATATTTTCATCATATTCTATTTATTATCTTAATGTACATAGTTAACTTGTACAATTATTTTTTTTATTCCCTATTCTATTTCTTGTCTTATAGAACACTATTGATTGGTTCAATTCTATATCTTATCAATTGATCCTTCTTTATATGAAACTTTTAACCTCTTTTCTTCATTATGAATTTTATATTTGAGGATATACAAATTTAAATTAGATAAACACGATGATTTTTACCAATCCTAATAGGTTTCCCAAGACATAACTTGTGGTACCCACCTTGGATGAAAACAATGTCCATGTTTCCACTCATACTACCAATTATGGGACTCCTCATTTGCCCTCAGTTCTTAAACCTTTTTTACCATTATAAAATGATCATGATTTATATTACACAACTGAAATTATATTTTTCATTAATGAATTACATAAACATAGAGGAAAATACCATTAGCCATTTATAATCTAATGATAGGTCCTCATGTAGAAGAACCTCCTTCACCCCCCCTACCTTTTCTCATGGAGTTTGGAGAACCATTTTATTTGCATCTCAACCTTTTCCTTTTATTATGTTTCCTTCACATACCATGACATATTTTTCTATGACTTATTCAACCTCCATTTCAAGTGTCTCTGCTAACATGGTAGGTTCAACTTCTAGTGGGCCTCTTCAAAAGACCATTCTCCTTAACAATTCTACTATGCACCTTTTTCTACCAAATATTCTTACCACTAGTTCTTATTTTTATACCAATGTTAATCATGCCAATAGTGTGGAAAATTATAATATTCATATTTCAACTCAATATATTAATACTAATACTAATGCATCATATGATGTGCACACTAGTCAAAATACTGCCCAAACTAACCCATTCTTATTACAAACACTTAATCAAATGCATACCTTTCAAAATAATAATGAAAATCAAATAATGCAAATGAGAAACCATCTCATTCATATTAAAAACCATATTTTGGCCAAAAAATTTCTACATACAAAATTTTTTCCTAAATGGATCAGGCCACTCCCCTAGACCATTCAGTGACTTTTGCTTTCAGGACTAGTCTCATTCTAGTCCTGACTTGATGATGCAGTGTAGTATTCTAGAAATTCTTGGTGTGGTATGAGGAGTTGTGTAGAGTTTTTTTTTTATATTGGATGATCCAATGGTGAAAATATAAACAAAAAATCAAGACCCTACCTCATGTCTATTGTAATATTTTGAAACACTTTAAGTAATTTTTAAGGTGAATTTAGAGATTTTAAAGAAAATGCCTAGAAATGGGTCTTGAACTACAAGTGAAGTATCTAGCTAGTTTCCAAGGTGTTTGAGATTCAAGGAAGTAATTAGGTTTTTAAAAGAGTCAAAATATTTTATCAAGTCAAAATTTATGTCTAGAGAAGCTAATATGCCCAAAATACCCTCAAAAGTGCATTAGATGACTTAAAGACCTTCAAAATAAAAATTATTAAGTGAAAAGTGACTTTTGAAGAATTAAAATTTATTTTTAATTATTCCCACCTCATTATGGTTTATTTTACCTATTAATACATTTTAAAATCCATTTCAAGTCATTTGGAGTGGAGGAAAGGAGTTTGGGAGTAAAAAGATGTATTTTAAGCCTTTTAGAGCCTTGGTTGAATAATGTTTTGAAGGTTTTACATAATAAAAGAGATAAAATATCATATTAAGGAATCCATTGTTTAAATAATATCTTCTCTTATGCCTTTGAAATAATATTCAAGAATAAGAACTAGTAGAGGTAAGGAAAACCTAATAGCTGCAAACTAGTCATGAAATAGGTTTTCTACCATTAATGGAGGTCGAAGCACTTCAAAATGTTTTATTAAGGAGGAAAGGTAATTTAAATCATAATAAAATTTTCCAAAGTTTTTTATTTTATATATAGTCTTTTGGTTCTTCATGCTAATAAAAAACCATTTTGGGTAGTCTTGGACTTCTCTATGAGAGCCATAGGTTTTCACTCTGTATGGTTAGGAGAAAGGGAGTTAGTCCAAAATATTTTTGAAATTGATAGAGAACCTATTTGATTTATAATTTTTGGCATCTATTATCTGATTCATCTCCACAAATTTATGAATAATCACTAACAGTGCAGGGGTGTCTAGATGGCTTACTCATCCAGATAGGGTCCATGTTTTCTTCTAGATATTTTATTTAAGATATCATGGAGAATAATTATTTTTAAATTTATTTTATCTCCATTTAATTGTGGTTTTATTATATAAGTCATCTCTATTATGAATTTTCACTTAAAAGGATAAGGTCTTAGTGTACATGTTGTTTTGATCAATTCTACTACAAATCTTATTTTCTCTTCATGGTGGTCATTATCAAAAGTTTCAAACATTTAATAAATAATATATAATCCTAAAAATTTATGTAATCCATATGTTTTCTTAGAATAACCACCCTTTATCTATTGAGATTAAATATGTAATATAAAACACGATCCAAAATGGCATTTTAAACAAGTTTTTGGAGTGTGAAAGGAAGTTTCATATTTGCAAATCCATATAACATGGTTTGGGAGATCCAAATACATGTTTATAATGTATTTAAATCATTTATAGGATAAATTTATTCATCCAATACCATGATCTCATCAAAAATCATGGGACATCATAAAGAACTTCACTCTCAACACATGATCACCTATAGTCCGTACACTTTCTGTACATAGGACAAGGGTGAAAAGAGCCAACAAGGTTTGATGATTGGATTCATGTTTCTAGAGGTTAATTGGATTTCAATGTAATATATTTAAATATTATTATATAATTAGAGATAAGAGACAAGGTAAGAAATAGTAGGCTGGTCTCAAATGTTGTCAATAAGCCAAATAATCACTTACAATAGTGCAAGCTTCACTACAAGATGAAAATGATCTTGATTGATCATAGAATCCACCTCATGTAAGTTAAATGACCCCACTTTCATAAATTATAAAAAAAATAAGAAGGACTAATATCATCCTAATGTAAACTCAATCCTGGGAGTCAGGTTGAAAGAGATAAATAACTTTGTTTCATCTTATTAGCATTTGCTAAGGTAGTTTTATGGAAATTAAGGTAATTGGCATCTTTTTGTATTTACTTAACTCAATAAATATAAAATCCAAAATCATTAGTTTCTAATAAAATTGGATTAAATAAAGGGTAGGTAGAGCATTAAGACATTGTATATCTTGGAAACCAGCTTCTCAACTCCTCAGTCTATACAAGTCTGTAAAAACTTCACCTATAGCCATGTGTTGAAGGAATGCACTAAAGTGCCAATGCACCAAAAGAGGAAGTGTGATATGGTTCAAAATTAATTTGGAGATCTCAATATATGAAATGATATCTTAAATCATAATTTCAACATCCAAAAGGGCCTTTTATTATTGGCATTTCACTTACAACCTGTGTTGACAGAGTGCAAGTTAGAAAGTAAGAAGGAGAAATGGTGTGATAAAAAGGTGTATAATATTGATAAGTGTCTAATAAAGGGTAAATATCATGATATAATTATTCTAGAACATAACCAATTCCTTTTCATCACTCATACCATTATGATAAGTTAAAATAAAATAACCTCAATCATGAACTAAGGAAGCATAAAAAACTAGGTAGTTAACTAGATAGTTTTAGGAAAAATGAGTTTTGCGGCATCTATAGGTATAATAAAGTTCTAAATTTTGTTATATTTTGTGGTCATGAGTGGTTTTATATATCTATAATCTTGGTTTTCCCACACTAATAGTGAAAGTATCTACTATTTTATCACAACCCTATGGTTTTAACCTCATGTGAGTGTTTTTGAGGAATTTTATGGTTATTTTAAGTCTTCCCAAAAAATTTAGAGTGATCATATTCAAAATTTCTAGGACAAATTAAGAAAATTGCAAGTTGGTAAAATTTAAGATTTTGGCATGTAAATGTAGATAGTCACAAAATGAATTTGTGAGGCACTTAATGTATTGATGATGAAATATAATTATTGGATCAGTTTTATGGGTATTTATAGGTTCCAAAAAAATTTGCTGAGGTATTTAGACCTTATGAATCTCAAGATTCACATATTTATTTCTACCCATGTCTCACAATTCACATTTTCTAAGTGTGCATCAGGCCTAAATTATTGATTATAGATAGCTTTATTGAACTATGATGGTATAAAAATTATTTTAATAGTTGTGTGGTCCATAAAAGTCCTAATTAAAAAGGAATTAGGTATTTGGACCTCATAAAACTCAATAAAATGGAAAAACTTAGACCTACACATACTTAGAAAGCTAATAAGGTAGTGTTATGGAAGAGAATCCTATCTGAAGAATAAGGAGTTTGGATTGAATGAGATATATAAGTGGTCTAGATAGAGGGAGGAGGGTAAATCAAAAATTATATAGGTATTTTTTTGTGTGTGGAAGGATTTATAACCAAATAAGTGGAGTTTAAACATTACACATTCATGCATAATCATATAAAGAAGGTACATAATTCTATGTTTTCCTCAGTTTTGGGCATATGAAGATTTCTAAAGGTATCTAACCTAATTATATAGATTTATGAGGTAAAAAATACCTATTAATGGTCATTTTTCCCTTCAAACATCCTCAATATCAAGATATGAATTTTAGAATGCTCTCGGCCTCTACAAGCAACCACCTAGGGTTTCTAACCAAAAAACCTTATATCTCCTATTTTAACAAGTGAAAAATTATAAAAATATGTAATCAAGTCTATTTTTTCATGTATTAAGTGAATAAAATGGTCTTGGTTTTATACCATATGGTATAATATGGATTTGAGCTCTAGGTAAGTGTGATAGGGCTCAAGAGGCCTAATTGGAAGGATGCTAATAAAGGAAGTACCTTATAGACAGAGTTAGAGATTGAAAATTTGTGAAAGGTTGAATGAAGATAGAGGGTGGTGAAAAGTAATCTCATATCCTAAATAAGGTGATATTTTCTATAAATAAGTACAAATGTAATAAAAAGGCTACAAGCCTAGTGGTGTTATTATGAGCTTGAGATGTGAAAGTGAGTATTGGTGGAAAAAAATAGGCTTAAAGGGGTTTGAAAAAGTTTAATATGATCAATAAACATAATCCAAGTTGTTAAATTACACTCATGAATCCCATAATAATATTTGGTATTTTGACTGGAGAATAGCTTGTGTAGAGTGGGCAATGTGATGGAGACTTTTAAGACAAGATGACCTTAAAGAGGGATGGTGGTATCAAGGAGTTAGTGTTTAAAGGAAGTGGATATAATATTTGGATTAATATCATGCAATAAATGATAACTCAAACTTATTCTAAGATGTATTTCCATGAGAGCATCCACCTACAGCCATGAGGGTATAGGCCTATCTCCAAGCTTATGGATTTGATAACATAGTGGTATATCTTGGAGTTTCATGATGATATGGTAGAGTTTATATTTCACATGGAATTTTCATGAAACAATTAGCGATGGAATTATTGGTTAATTTTGACCCACATATGAAGCTCTTACATGTTTTGATAAAGTAGTGGATCAAAGGCTTTGAAAAAGGGGTCTAAGATTGTAAATTAGGAAAGTCCAAGTAGATTTTCATAATGCTCAAGAATTCAAGAGCATGGACTAGGTTGTACAAACCTTAATAATCCATTATAACCTTGAAATATTGATCAAAGGATGAGTTTTTTAAGGTTTTAATCTAGACCATCACTTAGAAATCATACAAGAGCAAATGGACCAGCTAACTTATGCAATTTATATCTTCACTTAGAAGACTTGCACAACCAATGGGTCATGTTTAATTATAGTTATACATGTTAGGGTCATCCTTAGTAATTTTCATGCCTATGTGAGATTTTTGGCTCGAGTTATAAGCTTTTTTTAGATATACTTTTAGGGTGGAATGTTTGTGCTAACATAAAATTTAGGCTCTATAAAATAACCATTTAATTTTAAAAATACCACTAGAGATTAAAAAATTCCATGTGACCATCATTTGATGGGATCATGAATGTATTTGACACTTACATAGACATAAAATTTAAGATATAGCAAATAGAAATATAATGCAACTTAAATTTCATGGTCACATGAATGTCATTTGACAAGAGAATGGATGCTAATGTTAAGCTCATGAGTTAGCCATTTGGGTTTAAATAGTGGGTCCCAGCAGATCTAATATTCCTCACTTGATCTTATATCTTGATCTAATGGTGTGAGAGGGGTCAAACAATTAAGGGGATCAATAAGTTGACACATGGCATAAGTGTATGAGGCTATAAACTAATAGCTAATGCTAAGAATAAATGCACATCTGACATGTGACACAAGCTAGGATAGATTTGACAAGTTAAGGGGAAGATCGATGGCTAGCACTTGATCATATAGATTGAAATCAATGGAGTGAGAATAGGTCAAAATTTTAATGGAGCCAAGTTGGATTATCAATAATAAATGGGAGAAAGGTCAAGCTATGACATTTTTGACTAAGGTCAATGTAGCAATTTGACTTGGGAAAAGTAAATGAATGGACTCAAGCTAGTGAAAAATACACAGAATCAAGCTCAAGCTTGACTTGAGTTAAACTAGGATAAAGAATGAGGACCAAGCATTGCCAACTAAGTTCCATAGAGTTAAAATAGGTATTTTAGACCTAATATAGGGCAAAAGGGTGGAAAATTATTGTAAAAGGGACCATACATCGAACATAGTGCCATCTATATAGACTATAGGAAAACCAATAATAATAGATTAGTTTTCATCTATAGTTGATTCAGGTCTAGTGTTCAAAGTAAGAGATAGTTTGTGTAAAAAACATAGAAGATCTCATCCTTCAACATAGTCATAATCTCTTAATAAGCCACTTCTCAAATTAGATACAACATGGCTTAGTCTAGATTTCTAGATTCAAGGATTTGATCCTCATGAATAAGTCAAGCGGGCTTAGGGTCCCAAGGTGGTGAGTTGGCACTTAGAGAGGCAATTAAGGGAATTTATTACATTTAAATATACCTTATCATCATTCCAAATAAACTCTTTTCTTCTCATGAATCTCTTAGTAAATGAAAGGATCCTCTAGATTATGGAAGAAAAGTAGGTTAAGCTTGTTGATAAGGATCAAATTTAATTAGAGGAAGGCACATATGCAAAAGGAACCAATCAATTACCACCACATTTCTTGATGACTTATACACAGTTTTCCCATCCCTCTTTCTCTCTTTATGCTATATATAGAGTCATTTGAGACAAAAAATGGATCCTCTATATGTTTTCTCAATTTTCTCTCTTGGGAATGACTAAACTTTGCCAAGATGGAGCTTGTAACCTCTTGAGATGAATATAAGACTATTTTAGATTTCATTGTTTTGGTATAGTGTGTAAATTTCAAATTTGCATATGTGGTAGAGGTTTATCCCTTATTAAATTATGACCTCACCTAGTTACTAGTTCATCTTGTTATGCAGATCATGTTTAGTGTTCTACATCTCTAAATTGAAGCCCACATGTGGATACTGTGACTGGTTAGTTCTTGCTTTAGACCTCTCCATCATTTCCCTTAGATTATATCATTTGTTGAACATCTTCATGAAACACTAATGTATGATAGATATTTGGAATCCTAGTTTCAATCTTGTGTTTGTTTCATTAGTGTTTAAGAGTCAAGCATGGTGGATCAACCCATAATTTAGGTGCATCACCATTGTTAGCTTAGGTTCTCTCTCTCTCTCTCTCTCTCTCTCTCTCTCTCTCTCTCTCTCTCTCTCTCTCTCTCTCTCTCTCTCTCTCTCTCTCTCTCTCTCTCTCTCTCTCTCTCTCTCTCTCTCTCTCTCTCTCTCTCTCTCTCTCTTCCTTTTCCTTAGTCATTAGTATATTTTAGTAGTGGGAATAAGCTAAAATTATGCATCAAAGGAGATAGCCTCATTAAAAATCCTATAGTTTTGACCCCATTATTGGATACCCATAGCCTAGGCTTAGTCCCATGTTGAGTTAGATTTGGAAGTAGGACCTGAACACTTCTGCTATAGCTAGGGTGAAATCTAGATCTCTAATAATTCTAGCATACTTGATGGGATAAGGTCTAAAAGAGTGGAAATATCTAAATGAGTCTTTCCTCTAATTAGATTTTTGAATCAAGCACATTAGCACCAATGGTGACTTTGAATCAAATCTTCTAGTTATGATCAAACCAAGTATATCTCAATAAAGTTTCTAATCAATTTTTTGCATCTCATTTTACCTATGAGGTCAATATGAATAGATATGATAAATATCCATATTATCCACCTCCTTATCAATAGTCCAAATATGATCCTCATGATCCATATATGTAAGAGTATCACCCCGATCCTTCCTGTAGATAGTAAGCTCTTCATAATATTTCTCCTCATCAACCCTTTCATGAGCTATCCATACCAAAACCTTATGTGCCTCAATATACACCACCGCATCCTTCTTATGTGCCACTGAATCCTCCTTAAGAGACCGTTCCAAGTGACCCTTTGAGTATGCCAAGTTCATCATGTGTTTCTCAGACTTTTCCTTCCTATAAATTTATCTAAGAGAGTTTTCAAAGAAATAAGGAGATTATTATGGAATAGTCTACTATTGTGATCCAAGACTCCATCCTTCCTCAATAACCCCTTATGAAGTCCTTCAAGGTTCCAAGCTGGAATCAAGTGGTGAAGTCATGGGGTGGGCCATGTAAGGCAAGACTAGATTTGAGAGCCCAAGATAAAGTAGGATATAAACCTATACAAACCTCTCTCATCCCTCAAGAATCTTCTTTGGCTCCTTATCTTCATAAAGCCACTAACTACCTTAAAGAGGATATATTCTAAGAGAATATTGATAAGTAGATTAGAGAGTTAGAGATGAAGACAAGGAAATAGGAAGAGAGCTAGAATTAAAATCTCAAAGGAGAACATCTATCTTTCCCATCTTAAAACCAAGTCATGCAGTCAAGTAGATCTAAAACTACTCAACCCTCATCCCTACCTCCTCAAGAATTTAGGTCATTTCCATCTTGAAAATCCTTCCAAAGTAACATGTCAAAGGAGGAGGGCATGACTATCAAATACAAATAGTTAGACCAAGGAGGTGTTCCATATGTTTCATCTCTCTTGGAGTCATCCTAAGAATATAGTATGCCACTCCTTAAATAAGTAAGAAATGAACTCCATGTTGAACTCATAACTGATAATGATGAATTGATAGAGTCAAATGAGGATATCATTATTTGGACACCACTTGGTAAGAGCAAACATGTCTCAGTAATTCATGAGGTAAAAAAGGATGAGTTGTAGAAGTAGGTGCAAGTTGGAGATGAGATCCAATAGGAAAAAGACCATTGGTAGTAGTTGTACCATGATTTCATGGGTGAGATTGATGAACTTGAGATGATAGAATTGGATGATGAGATAGTGCATCAAGTTAAATATTCTAAGGATTCCATTAATATTTTGGTGTTTTAAGAAGGTAGTGTTACTTTAGAGTTGCCCAAGAAAAATTATAAGGCTAGTATTGATGAGAAATTGGTAAAAATATAAGGTATGGATGAGATTGATATATGTCTTGTTGAAAAGGATCAAGTGCTTGAGAAGGTGGACAAATAATTTCCCATAGAGGATAATGACAAAGATTGGGTAGAATATGTAGAGCTTCTTGATGAACCTTAAGAACTTTCAACCATTAATAAGCCCATTCTTAATGAAGACACCATGGAGACCAAGGAGGTATGCCTTATTAAACCACCATTGGAGGTTGTAGTTTAAGAACCATATGAGAAAGTTGAAACTATCTAGTTACACATTGCTGACCTATTTAGATTTTCTTGGTTCTCATTAAGCATCATGCAAAAAAAGATGATAGTTACAATAAAAAAGTAGGCATCAAGACCAAGGGTCAAGAAGTTGTATGATTTATTCAATCCCAAATCTTATGAGGAAAGAAAGTTTTCAAACTTTCATTTTGATCCAAGAAGAAAGGTACACATAGTTTTAGGCTATATATTAGATTCATTTTGTTCAAATTCCTCCAAGTGGAGTGTCTGGCACATTTGTTCCATATTTTTTTATAGGTTATTTTCCCTTTAAATAAGTGCCTTGGGCACTCTATCATGTTTTCTTCTCATTTTGGTCTTAGTTTTTGTTTCAAGAGAGGTTAGAGTAGGATTGGCACTAGGTCACTATTTTGGACCCAAATAAAGACTCCATGCCCAATGGACTAGTTGAGGCACCTAGTCTAGGTTCTTTTACATAGACAAGAATGGAACCCCTATGAGTCAACAAAAATGTTGGCCAATTTTGGCCCACATATGAAGCTCTTGCATGTTTTGATAAATTAGTGGATCAAAGGATTTGAAAAAGGGGGTCTAAGATTAAAAAGTAGGAAAGTACAAGTAGATTTTCATAGTGCATAAGCATTCAAGAGCATGGACCAGGTTGTACAAACCTTAAGAATCCATCATAACATTGAAATATTGATCAAAGGATGAGTTATGCAAGTTTTTGATCTAGACCATCACTAGGATGTCATGTAGGAGCAAATAGACCAATTAATTAATGTAATTTATATCTTCACTTAGAATCCTCACATGACCAACAAATCATGCACAATTGTAGTTCTACATGCTAGGATCATCCTCAAAAATTTCATACCCACAAGATTTTTTTGGATTGATTTATAATAATATGAATATGGAATTATTGAGTGGAATGTTCATGCTAAAATTAAACTTAGGCTATAAAAAATAAACATTTAATTTAAAAAAGACCACTGGAGCTTTAAATTAACATCTATGTACCCATAATTTTATAGGATTAAAAACATATTTGATGGTTACACAAACATCAAATTTAAGATATATCAAATAGAATTTTAATGGATCTAAAATTTGATGGTCTCTTGATGCCAATGATGGTCATGTGAATGTCATTTTATGAGATCACACACATCAATTTTAAGCTCATGAGTTAGACATTTAGGTTTAAATAGTGGGTCCCAGTAGATATAATGGTCTTCTCTCAACCATACATCTTGATCTAACAGTGTGAGAGGGTTCAAATAGTCAAGGGGATTGAGAGGTTGACATGTGACATAAGTGAATGAGGTTTTAGATTGATATTGAATCCTAAGAATGAATTCACATTTGACATGTGACACAAGCTAGGATAGAATTGAAAATTTAAGGGGAAGATTAATGGCTAGTACTTGATTATATAGATCAAAATTAATGGAGTGAGCATAGGTCAAAATATCAATGAATCTAAGTTAGATTGCCAACAACCAATAGGAAAAGGATTAATATGGGACATTTTCAACTAAGGTCGATGGAGCAGTTTGACTTGTGAAAAGAAAATGAATGGACCTAAACTAATAGAAAATACATGGAACTGAGCTCAATCTCGACCCGAGTTGAACCAAGATAAAAAATAAGGACCAAGTATTTATATTAGAGTTTTATAGAGGTAAAATAGGTATTTTAGACCTAATATAGGCCAAAAGGGTGGAAAATTGTTGTAAAAGGGACCAGGCATCAGAGTGTCATCTATATAGACTATAAAAAAAAC
This sequence comes from Torreya grandis, assembly GCA_037957365.1. Classification (NCBI taxonomy): domain Eukaryota; kingdom Viridiplantae; phylum Streptophyta; class Pinopsida; order Cupressales; family Taxaceae; genus Torreya; species Torreya grandis. The sequence goes on along the minus strand of JARHVA010001150.1, from coordinate 3,615,303 downwards.
AATAATCTTAGATTGGTTTTCATCTATAGTTTATTTAAGTCTGGGTTTCAAAGTAGGAGCTGATTTGTGAAATAAATGTATAAGATCTCATATTTTGACATAGTCATAAGCTATTGACAATTTTCCACTCAAAGTAGATATAACATGTCTCAGTTCATATTTCCAAATTTGAGGGTTTAATCCTCATGAATAGGTCAGGTGGGATTAGGATCCCAAGGTGGTGAGCTATTACTTAGAGAGGTAGTTAAGGGAATTGATTATGTTCAAATAGACCTTGTCATCATGTAAAGCAAACTCTTGTCCTCTAGTGAATCTCTCAACGAATGAGAGGATCCCATAAATTATAAAAGTAAAGGAGGTTAAGCTTGTTGATTAATATCAATTATGATTGGAGGAAGACATGCATACAAAAGGAACCAATCATCTACCACCACATTTCTTGATGGTATGGACCATTTCTCCACTCTCCTATGCATTGTTCGCATCCCTCTTTCTCTCTTTCTACTATATATAGAGCCTTTTGAGCCAAAAAATTGTTCCTCTCTATATTTTCTTGGTTCCCTCTCTTGGGTATGACTAAACTCTGCTAAGATGGAGCTTTTAACCTATTGAGATAAATACAAGACTATTTTATATTTAATTGTTCTATTATAGTGTGTACATGTCAAATTTTCATGTGTTAGAGGTTTATCCCTTATTAAATTATGATCTCACCTAGTTACTAGTTCATCTTGTTATGCAAGTCATGTTTAGTGTTCTACATCTCTTGATTGAAGCCTGCATGTGGATACTATGACTAGTTAGTGTCTTGCTCTAGACCTCTCCATAATTTACCTCAATATAGATCATTTGGTGAACCTCTTCATGAAACACTAATGTATGATAGATATTTGAAATCCTAGATCTAGTCTTTTACTTGTTTCATTAGTGATTAAAAGTCAAGTAGGGTAGATCAACCCATAATTAGGTTTCCCTTTCAAGTTTCTCTTTATCTCTCTCTATATCTCTCTCTCTATTTTACTTGGTCATTAGTAGGTTTTAGTAGTGGGAATGAGATAAAATTATGCATCAAAGGATCTAGCCTCATTAAAAAATCCTAGAGGTCTAACCCCATTATAGGATACCCATAACCTAGGGTCAGTCCCATGTTGAGCTAGATTTGGAAGTAAGACCTAAACACTTATGCTTCCAACTAGGGTGAAATATATATCTCTAATAAGAATTAAGTAAAGGATAAATTGGAGTGTCTAAATAAGCTATAGTTAGGTACACCTCATAATATACACCTATAGTCATGGGTTGACACAAACATACCTATTATTATGAAGAGAATGAAAGCAAATGGGAATAATGAAAGAGTTTCATATCTTGAAGATAATTAATATGAACAATGAAGGTTTTAATTAGTTCAAATACCATGAAGCAGCTCCAAAAACTACTTTATATTCAAATTCAACCTTGAAATATGTGCTTACAATCACACTAAAGAGCAATTCCATCTCATATAGTCACACACTCTCTCAATCAACTCAAGATGCATCCATTCAAGGATATAATCTTATAAGATAAATTATAAACTATAATTATGAGTGGAAATATTAAAAACCTTATAAATATCATGAAACTACTACCAACTCATCAAAGTAAGTACATAGGCCTGTCTACAGATCTAGACTATGTAGGGCCTAAAAACATTGTTAAGAAGTAAGTATGATATAGATATGTTTTAGAGATGGTTTAAAGTCAATTTTTAGGTATTAAATGTGCCATTTTAGTGTAATTAATATATTTAGCACCTCCATTTACTACAGCATCCACCTATAATAGTGTCAAACATAGTTAAGGATGCATTCAACTTTTAAAGGTAGTTTTGAAGTTTTGGAGCACCTACACATGGAGTCAAGACCTAAAATTTGGTGAAGAGGGTCCTTGTGACATATTATATCCCAATATTATTTATATTTTTTTTGATAAATAATTTACATAGTTTCTTAGTTGTCTTAGACCTAAGGCACTCTCCATGAAAATTTAGGCACACTACTGGTAATTTTTGGTAAAAATCACCTACATGCCTTAATATACATGATCCAAGAATGAAAATTTGTGTAGATACTAATCATTATTTTTTATAAAAATAAATAATATTTTTAAGGCTAATATAATATGGTAAATACCCACTACTTTTTATAGTTACCCACATGTCTATTGGCAACCATCATGGAGCTAGGAAACATTTTTGAAGTTCACATGTTGGTGGATGGTTTTGAATATCATGGGAGTGTTTGGTAAGATTAAAAAAATGATATTAAGTCTTAAAAAACCTATTTTTAGTTTATATAATTTTAATTTTACTGCAAACCATGCCCTTGATGGCAAAACAAGCAGGTAGGTAGCCATTCCCACATATAGTCTTGAGAGACCATGAAGATAAAAGTGAAACTTGAGCATAAAAATGAGGTCAAAAGGGATGGGAATGAATTTTATTAAATGTTTTTGAACAAATAATATACTCCTATATGTGATTCAAGCCCAAAAACCTAGTGTTAAGCCTAGAAGCTAGCCTTAAGGCTTAGAAGGCATATATCACATTAAGACATTAACAAACCCTATCAATACAAGATGACACATTATTAAGGTATTATTATATGTTTTAGAACATTAATGAGGTGTTTTAATCAGGTTTTAATAGTGAAAAACCATTTTCACTCTCAAGGAGAATTTAGAGATTTTAAGTCTAAGACACCCATTTTGAGCCCCTCTTCAAATGCTCATATATTTCACTACATAAGGAGTTGAGCCAAATGACATTATTATTTTTTAATTACCAATATTTAATTTAATTTAATTATGTATTGAGGTTTGTTTAGGGGCTGAGGTTTATGAACAATCATTAAGACTATAAGTAGGCCTAGAATGCATGCAAAACCACATAGGTAAAAGTTTTAAATACATATATTAGGATACCTTTTGCATAGGAACCCAATATTATTTTGTAAGTTTAAGAGTTATATAGGCTAAATATTAATTTAAATAAGTTATAGAATGGAGGCATATATTTTATGAACAATCATTTAGAAGGTGAGCCTACTTAAGCTACCAAAAGAGCCTTTTTGACTACTTTTGGATTTTTGGACTAATAGGTACATAAAATGGCCTATAATTACTTTTAAACTACATAAAATGTGTAAATAAATATATAAATCTCGTGTATAACTTATTTTTCATAGGATATTGGCATGTGTGGGTGCCTAAGAAGCCTAGAATGGCCCAAAATGCCTCTTTTTATAGGTCTTCAAAAAGAAAAATGGTATAAATGCATGGAAGAGGCCAAACATGACTTGAATCAACATTATATGTCACTTATATCTCTTTAATGAATTTATAGGGTTCCTGTTGAGCTAAAGGGTGAAAACCCCAAGTTTTTTGACATTTTATGAATTGTTATAGGTATAATTGTGATTTATACCATTATTTTAGGTCTTAAAGGTGGTCTAAATATTCATTTTATTCCTCATATAAATATTATGGATGTCTATAAGCCTTCTATAGGTCCATAAGTAGTTCTCATAATCCCACATGGCCTTAGGAATAGGTTCTTGCATAGCTCATTGAAGGTGGATCAATCTTGAAGTCCTCCATCAATGGATTCCAAGAGATATGTAGGTTTCATGGAGTATTTTGTAGGTTGGAGGATAAAATATTAGTTTATAATTAAATAAATCATCAAAAAGTAAACACTAAAAGATAACCTTTAGGTTCAATTGAAAGCATAAAGTGCCAAGGTCACTAACCATCATGTCAAGTGACTTCTAAAAACCAAGTGAAATGGGGTGTAGAAGTGTAAGTGGGAGAGTTTGGAGGTGGGGAGAGAAACATTGAAAATTAAATTAAATTTATAAATCTTTGAAGACTTTTCCCATAACTAGTGGAGTGTGACATCATCATTCTCAAAGTTTTTGTCTTATTGTGCCTTTTTAGGCCAATGAGAAGGATTGAAGACCCTTTTGACCTTTGGAGGATAATTTGATGAAAGAATATTAGTGCCTAATTAATATTATTTTTTTTTAGACTCCATGGATTGTTTTTGAGTGGAATTTATTGAATTTTAAGTTCTTCTTGCTCCTCTCTTCTCCTCTTTGTTTTATTTAAGAGACTAGTTCTCTTCATTGTAATTGTTCTCCTCATTTTGGTATGGTGTATCCCAACCAATTTTTGTAAGAACAACCACTTGAATCAATAACAACTTATTTTTACTACCTCTTTGCTTGCCAATAGTGAGATATTCATTTTGTGCATGATTTCTTTATGGGGATGTGTTATTCCTTGGTGATTATCTTTCTTTCTTTCCTTTTTCAGGTATTCCACCATTGTTGTATGTCTTAAATTGTGATTCTTTGATCACTGATGATGGTATAGTGTGAGTTTGATACTCCTCCATACTTCATTTGTTTTCTAGTTAGCCTAGTTTTAGAAATGTTGATGTAGAAATGGCATATTTAAGAGGTTATGTGAGTGAGGTTTGTCTTTGAGATTCCATAGTGTTAGTTTCATGTAAATTGGAGTGTCTTTTAGTTTGATGCATCACCTTGTTTTATTTTTTCATTCATCCTTTCCAACCTCTCTATCCCTTTTCCAATCATAATCAATAGTTTAGGTGATCTATCAAGAGGACTAAATTTCTCTAGACGTTTAACACCATCATAAGATACCCATAGCTAGGGGTTGTTCCTATTTTATATCTAGAAGTGAGAGAGCTTGAAAAACTCTCCCACAAGGGTGCAGTTCTATGCTACAATAGTTTCTAGCATGCTCGATTGGACTACTACATTCTTCACTTCACTAAAGGGTTCTTGGTGTTGATTTTTAGTGTAATCAATAATCAGAGGCATGTTTGAAAACATCAATGGAAACTCCACTATGAACATTAGCTTCTCAAGTAGCCTAACTACCTAAAATTAGAATTTTGGTATGTATACTCAAACTCCTTCTGATCAACATAATTATTCTCTACCACAACATCACTCATATTAGGGTAATAAGATTTATGTATTTCCTCCAAGTGGCACTTAATAAACTTCTCAGCCCTATCATGGCCTTTCCTTCCCTCCCACCCCTATGTATTACCAAAATCAACCTCCTTTGCATTCAAGTCAATCCTCTAATTCTACTTTTTAGGACTATGTTTATCCTATTACATCTTTGTTAGGATTCAAGAAAGAATTATCAAATTATATTGAGTTGATAGGGTATATTGGTATGGTTTTAGAGTTTTTTTTAATCATCCCTATCCATGTTCTACAAGAGGCAAGGATTTTTTTTTAGTTGGTTAAAAATAAATGTTGAGTTTGTGAGAGGGTGAGCAAAGTGTGTTTGGGAGGCATGGTCCAAATCTTGGAGAGTGTGTTGATATCTTATGAATATCAATAGTTCTAGTGAAATCAATCTTATGTGTCCTCTCCCCTCTAAGATCCTCAAGATCAAATTTTGAGAGTTTCAAATTAGACCCCTAGTCAACCTTGTCAAGTCCCATCCTTATCAAGAATCATAAAATCAATACTAGACCGAGGGATAATAATCATGAAAATCAATAAGGAGGTTGGAATTGGATAATAATTCCTAATTCATGTCATGTAAGGGATAAAGAGATTATTTTATGAGTTTTTGAATGTGTGGGAATCCATTAAAGAAGGTGTCTATCCACATGTTTAAAAGCTAGAGATGGAGTGGGTGATATCCATTAAAATAATGTTAGAGAATTGGGAGAAAGAACATATCAAAACAAAAATGTTAGTTTACCCTCTCTTACCCCTACACACACTCTCCTTCAAGAAGATAACCCACCATGGATCTCTCCCTATTCCAATGATCCTAGTTATATCATGCTCTCACTAGTGAAACCACTCTCTTCTAGGCCTATTCTAGAACAAGAATACAACAAGGTTATTTTACCCTCTACATTTCACTCATGGTAATCAATAAAGGAAGGCATAGAGATAAAGGAGGAGGTGATGGTTATGGTAGCCCAAGAGTTAGTCTTGGAGAAGAAGTAAGTTTTAGTTAAAAAGGAAAGTGGTTTATTCATAGCTCATCTCAATGAGATTACTTTATAAGAGTTCAAAGACTCCATCTCCCCTCCTTAAGATACACCAAAGATACCTCTTAAGATCCCTCATTGGATTAGTAATCTCCTAAGTTACAAGTACAGTGAACTTTTTCACCCTCCCACCATATCCCTCTCAGAGAAAGATCATATTTTATTAATGATAGATAAGGAGCTTCTAGTCATAGATGAGCCAAAAGAGGACAATACAAGTGTCTATAATAAAGAGATCATGATAGGCATTCCACTTCATTCAAAAGGGGAAATTTAGGTTTTGATCAGCCTTCTTGGCATGGATTTGACACTAATTGGGTAGATCTTGAATGGAATATTTAATGTCTATTCTACATAGATGAAAGAGAGAATCAGAACTAGGTACTAGAGGTTGGTCCACTTCAAGATGAGGTGTTAAATGAAGAGATCCCCAATATGTTTGAGTTATAAGTAGATAAATTAGAGCTTAAACAAGACAAGTGTGATGTTTTGTACCTTGGTTGGTCAAATCGACCCTCATTTATAGTTTACAAAAAGATGAAATATTGATTGAGGTTGATGAAAGAGACATCTCAAGTGCTCAAGTGATATATTTTGAGAAGAATACTAGTAAAGAGCCTCCAAAGCATGATGATTTAGACATTGCTTGCAATGATGAGCCTCCATTATATATATAGTAATAATACCAATATGGATACCATAGATTAGGTCTTGGTGAAGTTGAGAATATCTCTCTTACAAGTGACCAAGAGGAAAATTCCTTTTGGGATGAACTAGAGTTCTTTTGCCTAGGACTAGATAGTCCACCTTCACATACAAAAGAGTCATCAAGTGAAAAGTTATAAAGTATTCCTATAACCCATCATGAAGTAAGCCTAAATAGATTCCCCAAATATAAATAACATAAACAAGCATTTCTTGAACCAATAAGAGATTTTGTCTACATTGGAGACATGTTTGTCCATTTCATCTGTTAGATAACATGCCAAAAGGATTGGCAATCAAGTAATCTAGATCACCAGGTTTGGTGCCTCAAAAGAAAGGTATTTTTCATCCCTGTCTATTATAAGTGGATGATGCTAAAATATTTCTATAGGTGGAGGAAATTAAAATAAAGTTTTAGCCTTGTACATATTAGAGTAATTTTTTTGTTTTCCTCTAAGTGCCTTGGCGCATTTTCCCTTTCATTGTGTGTTTCCCTTCCCTAAGTGATTTGAGAACATTTTTGTTTTGATTTGGTTTATCCTTAATGTTTCAAGATTCCCAATAAAAATTTTCATCCTTGTGATGAATTGAAAACTAATTTGAGAAATATTTTTGTTACCCCTTAATCCTAATGGATAGACTAAGGCAACTAGTCTTTTGCATAAGTAGGCATGCAATCCCAAGAGGTCACCAAAAATGTTAGCCAAAATTGACCTACATATAAAACATTTTCCTAGATGTATCAAGTCACTCCCCTAGACCATTTAGTGACTTTTTATTTCATGACTAATCTTATTCTAGTCCTAACTTGATGATGCAGTGCAATATTTTGAAAAGCCTTGGTGTCATGTGAGAAGCTATATAGATTCCTTATGCAGTGGATGATCTAATGGTGGAAAGATAAAAAAATTCATGACCCTACCTTATTTCCATTACAATATTTTGAAACACTTTAAGCAAGTTTTAAGGTGAATTTTGAGATTTTAAGGAAAAATCCTAAAAATGGGTCTTGAATTGCAAGTGAAGGATCTAGAAGGTTTCCAAGGTGTTTGAGAATATAGGGGAAATAAGGAGGTTGTATACATAATATTTTTGTAATTTTATTGATTACTAACACTTTGAATCTTGTAAGAACATGTTGAGTCTTAATCTCTCTAAGTGCATGCCTTAAGGGGTATATCGAGAAAGGGGGGCAAACCATCAGTGCTTTGTAATATTGTTGTCCCTTTTTTCACTTGTCATATACATACTCATAGCCTAAAAACATTAAACCTAATATCATTCTTCTTAGTCCTAACCATTCCAATCATTTTCCTCTTTCTATCCTCCTTTTCTTGCCTTAATTCCCTTTTTGACTATTAGTTGAACTAGGTCGACCATGGCTGACCCTGTACAGTTTAGGGTATTTTTCACTTTTTAGGTTTGTTAGCATTTCAGCCAACCTAGCTTAGACATAGTGAATTATCCATGAAAACATATAGGTTCGACCATGGATGACCCTATACAACTAATGTTTTCAAAAGGATTTAGGGAAAGATCTGCCTATATATACAAGTTCATTTCCAACAATTTGAATATAGAGACGTGAAGACGAATAAATGCAAACAAACATCTTCTTATTAACCATTCTACTTGAGGAATAAAGCTTAGGGTTCCATACTTTCTTTGGAGATAAAAATCTTGTCTTGTGGAGAAATATTTTGGATACATAGATAGGTCATGTAGCCTAGAGCTGATTTGTCTTTATCACAAAAATCTCTTATAAATAACCTTAGCCAAGGGAGAGATTAAGGATCAGTGGGCTTGTCTTCAAGGTAAGTATTCATAAATTTATTTATCCTTTTTAAGAGTAGATAGATAATGAATTTTTTCTTCTTTCTTACATGAATTAGTATTTTGTATACATTAATGTGAGTATATGTCTTCTATTTATGTTTGTTTTAGTAGTTTTTTATGTTTCTAACCCCTACTTTGTGCCATAATATTTGGTGTGCACTAGATTAAATTTACTTTCTTATTTATTATCATAAGTGAAATATTAAACCTAGGACTCTTTTAGGGTTGTTACATGTTTGTGTTAGAATGTAGCATTTAGAACCCTACCTCACATGGTGTATTATGATAAGTGATCCCCTAACTAGGTCTATTGGATCCCCATATTGGTCATGCTATCACTTAATAAATGTATTTCTAATTGGAAGTGTTGGTATTCTCTATCTTCTTCAAGTCATGATTGATTTATAGACATGATGCATTTTTGATTACATAAATTCTAGTGAAACTAATGTGAAACTAAACCTTGAAGGATTTATTTCACTTTCTTTCATTATTTTTAACATTATTTTTATCATATATTTGTCATACTGGATTGACTCTATCAACCCAATTCTAATCTCTAAACACAACTTTTTAAGAATAAGCAATTATATCAATTCAAATAACCTAGTACAGGTTTCCAAACTTCTAGTTTAGGCTAATAGGTTAACCCAATCAACCATGTACACTTTCAATCATTGAGAAAACATACTGGGTCTACCATGGTCTACCTTGTACATTTTTAGGCTTCTATAATAGGTCCCTGTATAGCTTGATCAACCTAGTTGACCCAGTTAGAAAGTTTTGCTAGCATTCTTTAAGGTTATTGATTAACAATCTTCCTCATTTATATCTTTGATCTACCAAGATTCCTTTTTATCTCTCTATCTCTTTATTTTACTATCTTTCCTTTCATAGTTTGTAGTCTTCAAAATTTCTCTTGCATAGTCAAGGAGATCAACCCTGTTGACTTAGTTTTGTGTTTTGTATGTTCTTTGAAATAGCTAGGTCAACCCTAGCTAACCCTTTACATTTTTATACCTTGATTTTATAGTAAAATTTCAACCATATTAACCATATTATATATTTTTTTCATATAGTGTCAACATTATACCTTGTTTCAAGTTGGAATTAATCTCTATATGCTAGCAATTAGTTCACACATTTCCTTTCTTATTTCTTGCACACTTAGAATAGTTCACATAGTCTAATTAGGTGTTTTTTTATTAATCATTTAGTTTAAATATTTATATTTTATGTAAACATGGCCAAATCACATAGTCTAAACAAGCATTTTAACATTTGTCTACCCAAGACTAACCTACTTGGATTTCATCACCAAGTGGGAAGCTGACTTGATACTCTGGTCAAGTATAAAACATGGTTAATGGTATATTATGGTTAATCACCCAAAAAAATTATAATTATGATGTGTGAATTGAGGGGGTAGGCCCCAATACCAGACCTATATCATTTCCACTATAGTCCCTTTCAACCCAAACTACCTAAAATCATCCTTAGATTGCTTCTAGTTCCTTGCTTTACAATCAACTGCCCATCACAACTAAAATAATTTCTTAAATAATCTAATAAACATCTTAGGTTGACCAAGTATTTATCTCTTTAATTTTCAAGTTGATTGATTTCTCTTTTTTAAATTGTGTGTGCAAAAACTTGCATTATCCAACATTAGTTCAAGGTTTTGTCTTATGTGCCTCAATTGGATTGGCTAACATTGATCCAATTGATTGCTTGTTTTCCTTCAACTATTTATTTCCTAGATTAAATTAAAAAAATTCTTATTTTAGTTCATAACTTTTTATCTTTCTTTTCTTTTTCCTTGTCTGGTATACTAGGTCAACCTAGTCAATCCTATACCTTTTTATAGCCCCTGTGCACTGTACAAGATCGACCTAGTCGACCCTGTACTATTTATATCCTCTTTTACCTCTTTTTACAATCTTTGTGCATTGTATTAGATCAACCTATTTGACCATATATAGTTTCAAAGTCCCTATTTTTATGCTAGGTTGATCCAATTAACCCTATCCTATTTCAGTCACTTCCTAGTTCTTTGCTTTCTCATCTCTCTTCCTTTTCCTTCATCATAACATTTTTTATTGACAATGAAACTGAGTTATAGTCAATATAAATGATGGATATTACCAACCCTCATAGGTTCTCCCATAGACAAAGTAGGGATCCTCTCTTGGATGCTAGTAACATTCATATTACGACTTGTATACTAAACTATGGGACCCCTCATAATACCTCTTCACAAGATAATCCTCTTTTCTCACTAGAAGATCAACTTGAGTTAGATTATACTCTTGAAATGATTTTCTTTATCTTTAAATTTCCTCAACATCGAGGAAAATATCCTTATACCATTTACAATCTTATTATTAGTGGTAAATTTGATGAGCCTCATTCACGTACTCCCAGATTCTCAGCTATATTTAGGGGTACCACTTTCTTTCATTCATATTATCTTCCTTAAATTTTGACCCCTTCTCATACCATGACTTATTCTCTAACTTCTCCCACCTCCATGCCTAGTATCTCACCTAACATAGTAGGTTTTACATCTAGTGGGCCTCTCTTGAGATCCACTATCCTTAATCCATCTACTAGTGCATTGTTTGATACCTATGACAACAATACCTCTAGTGATTCTTCCTCTCAACCATTCACTAGTCCATATTTTGTTACACAAGAAAATTATGCCATGAGTGCATCTCAATATCATAATTATTCTCAAGCTCCTATCAACAACAATAATGGTGCCCAAGCCACTAATACTAACACTAATGTCAACCCTAATAATTTTAGTAATATTAATCAAACACATCAACTTTTATTGAAAACTCTCAATCAAATGAATAAATTTTAAGATCATAATACAAATCAAGTGATGAGAATTCAAAACCACCTTCAATATCATTTGAAAGCAATGGCTTGGGGCACACATATCTCAAATTTTCCCCCTCCTCTTCAAGATTCTCAGGTAAATATCATTCCTAAACCTCCTTTAATAAATAAAACCATCAACCATCTTCAAAATTTACCTCTTACTATTCAAATTGCTAACACTGATATAAGAGGTATAACACCTATAATTTCTTATAATGGATCAACTGATCCTACTCTTCATCTTAAGACATTTGTAAATATTTATAAGGATGGGGTCAAATTAAACAACTTTTCCACTACTATGCTCCTTGACAAAACCATCACATGTGATTTATTAGATTGGTAAAATAAACTTAGACCACATTTCATTACTAGTTTGTAGGATTTAGTGAATGCTTTAATTCAAGAATTCCAAACTAATGATCTTCCTAAAAACACTTTGGCCCATTTCAAAAATTATAAACAAAATGAAAATGAAACCACTAAAGCCTTTATTAAAAGATGTAATATTTTGTGAAACAAACATGAACATAACATGGATGATGATAATATTTTCCATCTCTTTACCAATACCCTCTTTATTAAATTATAATATTGAGTCCACACTCTCTCTCCACATACATTGGAGGAGACTATTAACTAAGCTAAATGTCAATATTTCCTAACAAATCAATTTGATCCACCCTAACCTTTTTTGGGTCCTCATCTATTACTAAAGAAAAAGAACCACAATATTACCAATGATGGTGTTAAAAATTTTGATGACACCATTCACAATGTTCAATCCATCATTCCTAACCAATATTTGGAACCAACTTTCCCTTCTCAATAATATACTAATCCTCATTTATCTTCACCAAAAAATATTAATGTTCATAAACCTCTATCCTTAGCTAAATTTATTAAGTGTCTACCCAATCCTCTTCCATGATATCTTGACCCTACTCATCCTATGAAATCTTAGTATAACCTAACAAGTTTTGTTGGTTTCATGCTAGTTGGTGTCATTCTCATGAGACCTATAGATAACATCATCATTAACTATGGATTTTATTCTTGGAACTAATTTTTATCACAACTCTATAATTATAAATCATAAACAAGATTATGAAATTACTTTCAAGGATTATAAATCACATGCCAAAACTCAAGCCTTGAATCAAGAAAATACAAATTTAGATATCTATAAAGACCCTCTCCCTAATCACCAACTGATTCAAGACACCCACTACAAGACCATCCCTTCCACCAATAATGTTGAAATACTTGTTGAACCAACTTCTAAAGAGAATGTGGTTATCATGACTAATATGCGAAGGGTGGTTTCTTTTATTGGTTCACAACTTATCTACACTCCATCTAGAACATATTGTGTTATCCAAGATTCTTCTCCAACTCATTTAAATGAGTTGGGGCAAGATGACCTTATTACCTTTGATGATCTAATTTATGATTTTCCCTTGGATAACATTTCCCATTATATTTATACCATTATTCCATTATCTTCCAATATTAATGATACTCAAGCTTCTACTAACACTTCTACCAATTCTCAAAATCAACTTGAACCAACTACTTCATTATCTCAACATAAATTATAACCTTGTTGTAAACCTTCTTCTCATTCTTATCAACAAAAATTTCAATGCACTTCATCTCCTCCTATTGAGGACCTCCTTAACCATTACGCACCTATATCTAAAAACCTTCTTATGGGATATGATGAGTGCGATCCCATTGTAGAGCTCACTAATCTCTTATCCCAAATTTCATTCCTTGAGCTTATGAGGACTTCTCCCCATCATAAAAACTATCTTATGTAACTATTATTCAAGATGAGTGTTCCTCATCCTCCTCTACTAGGATGAGAGGCAAATTAATCTAGTTTTTAAGATAGTATATTACAATAAATTAAAGATATGTCTATCAACATTGATGAAATTATAAACACTTATCTTTCTTTAAAAAAATTCATATCTTATATGAATCCTAATGAGTTTCTGCTTCATTCAGATGATCCCTCCTTATTTATTAGCATCCAAATAGTTAATACCTAAGTCAAGAGTGCATTTATTGATGAGGTTTCCAAAACATCTATCACTTATATAAATTTCATTAATACTCTTAGATATTCTAAATGTAATCTCAAGTCTACATGGAACACATGCCAAGGATATGATAGAAGGAAAATGCCTCCTATAGGATGCATGTGACTTCCCATTACCATCCCACTTATCACCATATATATGAAGGTGATTATATTTAACTTCCTTCTTTCTTATAACATCTTTCTTGGTAGGCCGTGGACTCACCACATGAGAGCAATCACTTCTTCTGCATACCAATGCTTTAAATTCCCTCATAATGGAGGCATTTATAGGATTCAAGGTGATACTAACACTTGAATTTTAGAATAATTTCAAGATCATGGTGTCTTCAAGATTCCTAATATTTATATTTTTTTAAGCTTTCAATTTTTGAGTCACAACATCTCAACCTTCACATTAACTCAACTTGAGGTTATAGCGGGCATCCTAAGCTCATTGGTAATATTCATCCCAAACTTTTAGACTATGATGATGATGACCCTGATGAGATTAGATTAAATATTAAGACTTATAATCTCTCACCTCATATCATCTCATAACTTCCTGGATCCTTACATCCTCTCTCTCACAAGCCCCCATGCAATGACATTCCCATAGTCTTAACTAAGACTAGGCATTCTATTCACCATGCTTCTTCAGATGACAAGGTTATCCTTACCTATGTCATTAATCTTCACACCTTGAATTATTATGATTTATATTCCTTAGATAATTTATTATTATTTGGTCTTGTCCAAGCTCGTCAAGTCAAGATTATCCATTATCATTCTTCTTTACTTGAGTCCTTTCGTGTATCTCATCATTTTCCTTCACTTATAGTTCTTAATTTTTTTATTTTTTCCTTTATAATAAATAATATATTATGATTACACCTCTATATTTATAGGATCCATGTAGTACTATACTCATGGATCATGCTATGATCAGGCCTTACCACTTTGCTAGGTATCCTGACCCTCATAGCTAGTTTACTCTTGAGGGTAGTGCAATTCTTCCTACGCCTTATGTATATCCCACTCCTCTCTCAATATATAATGACATAGTTAAGCCTCTTCCCACTCCTTCTATGGTTTATCTTATTCATTCTCCTACTGTCACTGAGCCTACCCTTGCTTCTGATTCTATTGCTCCTTCTATTGAGCCTAGTTCCATTCCTTCCTCATCATCACCCTCCCTTGGTGATAGTTTACTTCTATTGCCTAAGATGGATCATATACCTACCAAATGGGATGATGAGTGTTTTCTAGATTATTCTACTCCTATTTTACCTCTTTCTTTGAAATTTTCTACTAAAACCACTCAAAAGTGTATATGTTTCTTTCATGGGATAGATAACCAATCTTCCAACCATTGTCACAAGTTATAATAATATATTGATACCTTGTATCTTTCTTCCCTATCATCAGACAAAGCCATACCTCCCTTGAAGGTACTTCCTAAATATCTAGCCAAGTATGGTGAGGTATATTATCTATTTCATCTATGCATCACCCATCATACTAATCATTATCGCATCTTATAGCCATTCCTAGACCTTCTACCACTCCTTCCATAGGTCATTCTAGCAATAATTCTCCTCCTTCTCCCATGGCTCCACCTCCTATGGTCCTTTCACCATATTCTATGCCTCTACCCATGATTCCTTCACTTTTGGACCTTTCCTCACCTGTGGATCCTTCTCCACCAGTGATTCCTACATCTCCCATAGAGCCTACTCCCACACATTTTCCTAACTATCCCTTGCCTAATTTTCCTCCTCAACATGATACTTTGAGCATTCATACTTATTTTGTGGAGGAGATTATAAAATAAGCATTTGCCCAATATTAATTAAATATTTATGAGACATTAACAATAGTTCATCTTTGGATTCATAGAGATTTAATCAGATGTATTAGATAATGTGTGTGGATAGATATATCAATATTTATGAGCAAATGCATGGTGCTTTAACATTTCTATTTGGGTTGGACTTGTGCTCCAATATTATATTTATTTGCATCTATTGTATCATTTAACACTATGTCAAATTTTAATTATCGTATATGGTGATTTCTTACTTGTTATATTATATATTTCTTATCTTATCATTTATATTTTGCATATGATTGACTATCTTTATAATTATTTTCTCTTTTTCTTTATTTTTTCTCATAACTCTTTTCTTTCCTCTTCATGATTGTTTGCTTTCTTATCTCTATTTTTCATAGGTAATTATCATTATGACTTGGTTGTAAAAACCCTATTCCCTTTGGTCAATTTCTCCCTTTTACCATGTGATTATTTAGTAAACATTCCTACTCATTACTATCTCCTTACACTAGTCCACTTTTTTTGGATCTCCTTTTTCCCTTCTTTATTTTCTATAAATTAAGCTTATACATAGTTTAGACTTGAGATCACATGCTATTTCATTATCAAGCCTAAGTGTCATAGTCATTCTTTCTCTTTTGTTAATTAGATTTCTTTAGAATTAGGCTACAACTCATTTTTGTGTGTCACTTCATCTCTCATGATTGGTCATTCC
The DNA here is from genome assembly GCA_037957365.1 of Torreya grandis. Lineage (NCBI taxonomy): Eukaryota > Viridiplantae > Streptophyta > Pinopsida > Cupressales > Taxaceae > Torreya > Torreya grandis. Next base: position 3,599,141 of record JARHVA010001150.1, on the reverse strand, counting down.
AAGTCTATATGGAGGGGGAATTTTAAAAAATCCATACAAATTTAAAAACCAAATCATTTAAATAAAATGAAATGATATCAAAAGGAAAAATTATTATTATAAGACAAATCACAATAAAAGACATGATTCAAATCACATCTCCTTCTTATAGTTGAATCTCAAACTCCATAGTTGGCCTCACAATAGATCCAAGGTCCTTTAGCATGTGGTGGGCCTGTAGATTATAAGAGGAGAATAAAAAAATCTTTTAGTGCTACTTACTTTCTCACATAAGTACCCAATATTTGTATTAGACCGATGGCTCTATAAGGGGTCCTTAAGAATAGGGAACATGTAATGGGAAGGTAGGTTCATTTTATTTTTTTGTACTAATCTACCTTAATGAGTTGATCTTAGTATCACACCTATTTTCCTACAAATATTTGTGTCTATAGAGAACATGTTTTCTTTGTACATAGATGACCACTAGTCACTTAGTATCTTATCATGTCCTTAGTATGCCTCCTATCTCCTAAGGTCTTCTCATGAGATGCCTAAGTCTTGATTTTTACACTCTCTTTTTCATTCCCTATATCCTTTATATTTCCTCTTGAGAAATATTATTTTGTTTACTAATCACTCCCCTTGGGATCTCATTTTTGAGTTGCATTATAAGACCATGGATAGGACCCAACCATCCTCATAAAATACCATCTTTTCCTTTATATTACCCACACCCTTGATTACCTAATTTTTCTTATTTATTACACCTTAGTGGTGTTCTCTTTGTGAGTTTTAGTATAAGACCATGGATAGGACCCGAAATTACTCACAAAATTTTCTAATACACAAGTCATAATCTAAAATTACATGTGTCAAATATGAGATAAGATTCAATTTATTATGAGGTTATACATCATTAACATGCTTCCCAAGTTGATTTATTATTTTTTTATCCTTGCTTCATTTCTCTTTCATATTTTTATCTTAGTATTTTTTAGTTCATGTAATAATTCAACCATTTCTTGAATTTGTCATACTTCCCAACTTGAATTAGTGTGGTCAATTTAAGACTAGTCTTTTGCCAATTTTGTTTTTTTATACTTCACAACATGATATAGTATGATTGATTGACTTAATTAATTTGTTTTTATACCATTTTTTCTCTTTCACATACCTTCCATTTTATTATATTGTTGTCATACTTCCCAACATGAATTAGTATGATTTTACTTGTTTTAATTTGGTGCAAAAATCTTTCACTTTGGTTTAAAACAAATCCCTTTTTACCATCTTGTTTTACCATTTCTTGGTTCTTTATACTTAGTCATTTCTTGTTATTACACATTTCCCTGCTTTAAATAGTATGTAGCACATTTTATTGATTAATTCTATTTTTTAAAGTCTTTTTTACCTATTTATTTTTAACCATGCATGTTTTTTTAATAATGATAGAAAACAAATCACATCTCATATATTTCTTATATCATATACAACAAAGCTAAACATGTGCTAAAAATAAATATATCCTAAACATACACAACCTTAACCATAATTAACAACCATAATAAAACATAATGAAAACATACACAACCAACAAAAAATATTCCAAAATGATCTATATATACATATCATAAGTTTTGATACAACCAATAAAATCATATATAATGCTCTAGCTTTATGGTTGGGTCATATCATGTCTATCTCATTGCCTAACCACACTGTTTGCTAAGGCCTTAATCTAATCCCTCCAAATAATACACTATAAGGAGGTCATTCAATATCTCATTCCCTCTACCTATCCCTATAGGTATGCTACCCACACTTTTGACTCCATTAGCTAGGTCTAAATCTTTGTCATCTATGCCACTATGGCTAGATGCATAGTTCTTTCTTTAGCCAGGGCCTACCATGCTTACATCTTAGATACACCCATATTTGATAGTGGTTAAATCCTCTCTCTTTATGCATATATCTATATCATTACCTCCCCAACTATTCTAAACTAATTCACTTAAGATGAGGTAGATGGTACATTGGGGTCCTCTAATATAGTTAGGTCATATGGTTATACAATCTCATCTAGGATGTCATGGAGTTATCCCCTCACTAAAGACCCACATATCTCCTATGAATCATCAAAAACATATAAAAAATCACACTATATGTTTATTATATCATTGATCTCTACTTCCAAATAAAAAATTAAAGCAATAATTTAACCATCTTTTTTTACCTATCTATGTCTTGGCTACTATGGTCTCACCATCTACATGACCACTTAGCATAGTCTCCACATATGCGTGGCATCATAGTACCTCCTCCATAGGCCACCTCCTTATATCAAATCCATATATCAGAGCTCACATCTATCTCATCCATCCCTCCTCTAGCTCCTCTACTAGCTTGTTAAAGATGACATTGATCTTTGTTATCTACTTATTCTTCCATCATCATGTCCTTAGTGTTTTTAACTCTTCCTAAAATGGAAATAATAGTAATACATTTGGTATCTCTACCTCTACCTCCCTATCCTCCTACTCTATCCTCATCAAGCTTGAAAAGTCCATGGCCACTCATAATGTGGTCTGAGTGTCAATCTCATTATCTATGGTTTAAGTCCTCTCTTCCCCCATGGATGTCTCACATGTCAATCCCATTACTTGAGAATAAATATTAGTATCATTGGATGAGTTAAACCCATCTATATTATCACTTATGCCACTAGATATGGCTCTCTCCACTATGTGTAGTGTTTAATAACTTATGTCCTCTCTGTCATTAGTGTAACTATGTGCTAATTCACCCATGTAATCATTATGTTTCCATATGGATACTACACTATGTATGTATTACTTAATTTAGTGTTGGTATGTGGGGCATGACTTGTTTTACCTATTCCTCTCTCCATATCTATACTTAAGGAGACTTATCATCGACTGCATGGGGCAACCTAGCTAGCTGATAAATAGGAAACCTCTCATATATCTAGGTTGTTAGTAATATAATTGGTCCCATGGTTAGCTACCCTCTAAATAACATCTCATATAGATCATGTATGAGTTATACCTAGATGATAGATCCAAAATATTATAAAAATTGCTCCTTTAGCATCATCCTACTCAATGCTACCACAAATAATCATACCTTGCCATCTAACTTATGACATAGCATCTATTGTGTCACAAGTCCTATCATAACCTTTTAGATATATAGAATCTATGATGTATATACATCATCTATACTAACTCTCTAACCTCCAAAAATAATCTTTGAGTATATAGCTCATATGGATAAGGCTCTCCTCTCCTTTATGCTATCTGGTATTCCTATGGTCATTGATGATCCTGCTATGAGTAACTTGTGGATGGCATGTACATCCTCTAGTGTGATGGTAACCTCTATCACATCCCCATCTAACTCCCATATGAAGGTGTTATTAAATCATTCTTGGTAACTAAGGAACATGACTAATAGATCTAAACTCATGGGGATCTTACACATATCAGTTATGCCTCTTAAACTTATATATACTAGTATAAACCTATATCTATCTGACAATATTTCTAATAACACTAGTAACCAAACCACATCCACCAATCTCTAGAACCTCCATCATCTCAAAAACTAAGAAAAAATAAAGGATGTATTAGTTCCTTCATGTCATGTATAGTCAAAATGCATTATTTTTACATTTTTATATTAAAAACAAGCCTAATTACTTTTAAATTTATTCAATTTTTTTAATTCTACCCTTTTTCTATCTTATTCGGTCCTTCTTGCCCTCCTTTGGTCATTTCAAGCCATTCTATCTTTTTTTTAGCTTTTTACATGCTTTTTTGTGCTTATTATGGTTCTTTGGTCAAACTAGTTTGACCAAAATTTCCCTATTTTTTCCTTAGTTGACTCCAAAATCTTAGCCAACCCTCTTATTTTCTCCTTCCTAATGTTGCATTATCATTTTGGACCTTTTGAACTAGTTGGTAAACCACATTAACTTGGTAGCTTGCTAAATATACAAGGTCAACCCATACCTACTAGGTTGGCATTATGGATTTTTCTTAAATTTAGCCTACTGGGTTGATTGGGTCGACCCAATTCATTCTGACTACTGACCCCTTGTATTTTCCTAAAAAAGTGTGTTTTTCTAGCTTTCTTCCCAATTATTATAAACTCATTTCCTATCCTATTATTTTCTACCCCTAGAATCTAATTTTTCCTCTTTCTGATATCTAAAAATGCTTAAAATTCAAAATTACTATAAATTCATTTAATTCAATGCAAATTTCAAAAACTAGTTTGAGATTCACAGTTGCATACCTGTAGTGCACCTGTCACTGCCTCTGGAGCCTCTCTTTGTCTACACTATTGTCTCCTTGCCATCCTAGATCATTTTATCTCTAGATATCTTTTTTCTCTCTTTCACAAGTCAAAATAAAAATTGACTTATCTTTTCCCCTATTTATAATCCACTTTTAGCAATTCAAATTCTTCAATTATTGTTCTATAAATTCCTTGTTTTTCATATATCTTTATTTTTACTCATACATTTTCAAATACATAAAATGCGTTAGATTATTGATAACTAAGAGATTATATTCCACTATCATATGCTTATCTTCTAGTTTTTTTTTTTTGGCTATTTTTTTCACTAACTTCTACAGGTTCACCTAGTGTTATTCACACTAGATGCCTTCACATCTCTTACAATCTAATTATTTATCTACAACACTAAGGTAAGTAAATATATGTGTTTTTAAATTATGTCCTTTCCTTCATCTTATTTTCTACTTACTACAATTTACTTATCAACAACATTGTGTGTTATCATGTTTTATCTGAAGCACCATCCCGTGTTGCACTTACATGACACATGATGAGCTTCGAGTGGGGCATATATATGCACATAATATTTTAAAATTTATATTTATTATTGAAATTTTGTACCTTTTATAAACCTATCAAGTCTAAATCTCTCTAAGTTCATGCCTTAAGGGCTACATCATGTAAGGGGTGGGTAGACTATCAATGCTTTATGAGATTGTTGTCCCTTTTACCACTTTCCATCTACACACTCATCTCCTAAGAAAATAAACATAAAATTATTATTCTTAGTCCTACCCATTCCAATAATTTTCCTCTTTCCATCCTATTTTTATTTTTTTAATTCCATTTTTGACTATCAATTGAACTAGGTAGACCATGGTTAACCCTGTATAGTTTAGGGTATTTTTCACTTTTTGGGTTTGTTAGCCTTTCAGCTGACCTAAACTCTAACCTAGTGAATTCTCCTTGAAAACATATAGGGTTAGCCATGAATGATCATGTAAAGTTGTAATTTTCAAAAGGATTTAGGACAATATTTTCCTATATATACAAGTTCATTTCTAACCGTTTTAATAAAGAGAAGAAAATAAGAAGTGTGAATGAACATTATGTATTGACCATTCTACTTAAAGAATAAAGCTTAGGGTTCCATAATTTATTTAGAGATATGGATATTATCTTGTGGAGAAGTCTTTTGGATACATATATAGGTTATGTAGGCTATATCTGATTTGTCTTTGTTATCCTTACATACCACAATAATCTCTTTTGAAGCACCTTGGCCAAGGGAGAGATTGAGGCTCAGTGGGTTCATCTTTAAGGTAAGTATTCCTAAATTTATTTCTCCTTTGTAAGATTAGATTAATAATAAAGTTATGTTTATCTCTTTCATACATTATAATTTCATAAATGTTGAAATTAGTATATGTCTTTTATGCATGTTTAGTTTAGTTGTTTGTTTTGTTTCTAGCCCCCACTTTATGCCACAAGCTTTGGTGTTCTCCAGATTATATTTACTTTCTTGTTTATTAGCATAGGTGAAATATTAAACCTAAGAATATTTTAGATTTATTACATGATTTTTTTATACTATAATATTTGTAACCCTACCTCACATGGTGTATTTTGACAAGTGATCCCTTAATTGGGTTTAGTAGATACCCATATTGGTCATGTTCCTATTTAACAAAAGTATTCTCAATCAGAAGTGTAGGTATGCTTTATATTTTCCAAGATTGAATTATAGACATGATACATTTTTTATTGCATACAAAGGTTTTTACAAGGTTTCATAGATTCTATTCAATAAAAAATGATGTTTACAGAATCTAATATTCCCAAAAGACCCTCAAAAGTGTATTAGATGACTTAAAGACCTTCAAAATAGAAATTCTTAAGTGAAAAAGTGACTTTTAAGGAATTTTTTCTTTTTTTAAATTCCTTTCACCTCCTTATGGAATTTTTTACCTATTAAGACATGTTTAATGCCATTTTATGTCATTTAGAATGGAGGAGAGGAGATTGGGAGTAAAAAGATGCATTTTTAAGCCTTTTGGAGCCTTGGCTGAATAGGTTTTTGAAGATTTTCATTAATAAAAGAGATTATATATCATATTAATAAATCCATGGTATCCCTAATATCCTATCTTATGCCTTTAAAATCATATTCAATCATATTAATAATCAAAGGTAAGGAAAACCTATTAGTTACAAACTAGGTGTGAAATAGGTTTTTTTACCATCAATGGAGGTAAAAATACTTAATAAGGTTTATATAAGAAATGAAAGGCTATTTAAATAATAAAAATTCTTAAAAAATTATTGTATTTCATATAAAATATTTTGGTTATTCATGCTAATAAAAAATCATTTTGGGCAGTCTTGGATAGCTCTAGGAAAGCCTCAAGTTTTCACTTGGTATGGTTAAGAGAAAGGGATTTGATCCATAATATTTTGCTAATTTATATGGAAAATATTGGAATTATAATTTTTGGAATTTTTTTAAAAATTAATCTCCCCATATTTATGAATAATCACTAACAATCCAGGGGTTTGTAGATGGCCTATTCATCTAGACAGGGTCTAGGTTTTCTTATGTTTCTTTGCTACAAGATATCACGGATAAGAATTATTTTTATAATTTTTTATAAATTTAGTGGTGGTTTCATTGGATAATTCATCTCTTTGAGTAATTTTCACTTGAAAGGAGAAGGTCTTAGTGTACATGTTGCTTTGATGAATTTTGTTGCAAATCTTATTTTCTCTTAATAATGGTCATTCTCAAAATTTTAAAGCCTTCCATAAATAATATATAAGCCTAAAAAGTTATGTAATACATATTTTTTCTTATAATAACCACCCTATATCTATTGAGAATCAAGATGTAATGGAAAACATGATCTAAAATGGCATCTTGAGCAAGGTTTTGGAGTGTGAAAGGAAGTTTCAAGTTTACAAATCCATATAAAATGGTTTTGGAGATCCAAATACATTTTTATCATTTATTTAAATAATTTATAAGATAAATTGACTCATACATTCCCATGATCTCATAAAAAATCACGGGAGATCATCAAGAACTTCACTCTCTACACATGATCACCTACAATCTATACACTTCCCATGCATAAGACAAGGGTGAAGAGAGCAAATAAGTTTTGATGATTGGATTCATTTTTTAATATTTTAATTGTATTTAAATTTTATATATCTCAATATTATTGTAGAATGAGAGAGAAGAGACAAGGTAAGAAACTATAGGTTGGTCTCAAATGTTGTCAATGAGCCAAATAAGCACTTACAATAGTTCAAGCTTCACTCCAAGATGAAAATGATCTTGATTAATCATGGATATCCACCTATTGTAAGTTAAATTACCCAAATTGAATAAATTATCAACAAGACAAGAAATACTAATATCATCCTAGTGCAAACTCAGTCTTGGGAGTTAGGTTGAAAGAGATAAACAACTTTGTTTCCTCTTATTAGCATTTGTTGAGGTAGTTTTTTGGAACTTAAGGTAATTGGAATCTTCTTGTATCTACTTAATTCAATAAATATCAAATAAAAAACCATGATTTTCCAATAAAATTATAGTATATAAGGGTTAGGTAGAGCATTAAAACATTGTACACCTTGGAAACTAGCTTCTCAACTCCTCAGTTCGTACAAGTGTGTAAAAACTTCACCTACAACCATATGTTGAAGGAGTCCAATAAAGTTTCAATGTACCAAAAGAGGAAGTGTGATATGGTTAAGAATTAAATGGGATATCTAAATAGATAAATGGATATCCTAAAGCATAATGTCAACATCCAAAAGAGGCTTTTTATTATTGGCATGTCAATTACAACCAGTGTTGGTAGGAGAAATGGTGTGATGATAAGGTGTATAAGAATTATAAGTGTGTAATAAAGGTAAAGATAATGTGGTAATTATTATATAACATAGTCAGTTACTTTTCATTTCTCTCATTCTAACAAGGTGAAATAGGACAAGCTCAGTCATGAACCTAGGAAACATTAAAAACCAAGACACTAACTAGCTACTTTTAGGAAAAATGAGTTTTGGGGAATCTATATGTGAAATAAAGTTATGAAATTTGGTAAATTTTATGGTAATGAGTGTTTTTATCTATATATAATATTTTTTTGGTTAGAATAATAGTGTAAGTATCCATTTCTTTGTCACAGTCCTATGCCTATCATTGATGGAGAACAGGGAGCTAGGTAAGCTTCTTAAAGGGTTATAAGGTATTAAGAATAGTTTTAACATAATGTGAGTGTTTTTTTTATAAATTTTATGGTGATTTTAATTCTTATAAAACCTTTTTAGAGTGAGAATATTCAAAAAATTTAGCATGCAAATGTAAACAATCAAAAAAATGCATTTTTGAAGAACTTAAAGGATTTAATGATAAAATATAATTATTTTATTAGTTTTATGGGTCTTTAAAATTTAAAAAAACATAATTGGGTATTGATACATTATAAATATCAATATTCATCTATTTATTTCTCCTTACGTCTTGTAGTTCTCATTTTTTGAGTGTGTAGGAGGCCTAAATTATTGATTCTGGATGTTTTCCTTGATTCAGGATGAAAAAATGATTGTAATATTTATGGGGATCACCATAGGTCATAATTAAAAATTAATTAGGCCTTGGGACCTTATAAAATGAAATGAAATGAAAACCCTTAGACCTATAATTGCTCAAAAAGTTAAGAAGGAAGAGTTATGGAAGAGAAGTTTGTGTGAAGAATAGGGAGTTTGGATAAAATGAGGTATATAAATGGTTTGGATACATGGAGGATGTTAATAAAGGCCTTATATAGGTATTTTTTTGTTTTTTAAGGATATAACACCAAATAATTAGAATATAAACCTTACACATTCATGCACAGTCTTATAAATAGGGTATAAAACTCTATGTTTTGTTCAATTTTGGGAATATGAAGATTGTTCAAGGTATCTAACCTGATTAGATAGATGTTTGATGTAAAAAAAGACTTGGTAATTTTAATTTTTCCATTGAAACATCCTAAAGCTCAAGATATGGATTTAAGAGTGCTATTAGCCTCTATAGGTAGCCACCTGGGGTTTCTAACCAAAAAACCTATATCTCTTATTTTAACTAGTAAAAAATCCTAAAAACTTGTAATCAGGTCTATTTTATCATGAATGAAGTTAATAATAGGGTTTTAGTTTGATAATATATGGTATAGTATGGTTTTGAGCTCTACGTAAGTGTGATAGGGCTCAAGAGGCCCAATTAGAAGGATACTAAATAAAGAAGTACCTTATAGATAAAGAGTTACATCTTGAAACTTTATGAAAGGTTGAATGGAGATAGAGGGTGATAGAAAGTGGTCTCAAATCCTCAATAATGTTGATATTTTCTACAAATAGGGAGAAAATGTAAGAAAAAAGGTTACTAGCTTAGTGGTGTTGTTATGATCTTGAGATGTGAAAGTGAGTATTGGTGGAATAAAAGGAGGAATAAAGGGGTTTGAAAAAGTTTAATATGATCAGGAAAGATCATCCAAGTTGTTATATTTCACTCATGAATCCAATAATAAGATTTGGTATGTTGAATGGAGAAGAGCTTGTGTTGGGTAATGGGATGAGGGAGACTTTCAAGAGAAGATAACCTTCAAGAGGGATGGTGGTATGAAGGATTTAGTGTTGAAAGGAAGTGGATATAATATTTGGATCAAGATCATACCATAATTGATAACTTTAACTCATTTTAAGATGCATTTCCATGAGAGCGTCCACCTATAGCCACAAGGGTATAGGCCTATCTCTAAGCTTATGGATTTAATGACATAGTAGTATATGTTGGAGTTTCATGATGAAATGGTAGATTTTATTGTTCACATGGAAGTTTTATGAAAAAATTAGTAATGGAATGAAGTCAAAGGATAAATGGGAGGTCCAAACAAGCTATAGTTAGGTACACCTCATAATTTACACCTACAACCATGGGTTGACACAAGCATATCTCTTATTATGAAGATAACAAAAGAAGAAAGGGAATAATGAAATATTTTGATAGATTAAAGATAATTAATATGAAAAATAAATATTTTAATGATTTTAGATACCATGAATTGGCTCCAAACACTGCTTGACAGTTAAATTCAAGCTTGAAATATGTGCCTACAACTACACTAAAGACCAATTCCATCTCATATAGTCACACACTCTCTCGATCAACTCGAGATGCCTCCATTAAAGGAGAATTTTTTTTAGATCACATATACACTATAATTATTAGTGGACATCTTAAAACACTTATCAATATCATGAAACTATTGTCAACTCATGAAAGAAAGTATACAAGCATGCATATGGATTTAGACTATGTAGGGCCTAAAAAACATTATTGATAAGTAAGTATGATATAGGGAGGTATTAGAGATGGTTTAAAGTGGATTTTGTGTTATTAAAGGTAACATTTTGGTGTAATTAATATCTTTATCACCTCCATTTCCTAGAGCATCCACCTATAGTAGTGTCAAACATAGTCAAGGACATAATCAACCTTTGAAGGTAGATTTGAAGAGTTTTGAACTTTTGGAGCACCTACACATGGATTAAAGAGCTAAAATTTGATAAAAATGGTAATTTTTAAATATTATATCCTCATATTATTTATATTTTTTTTGAAAAATTAGGGGCATATCCACTGTTGTCTCAGACCTGAGGCACTCTTCATGAAAATTCAGGCAACCTATTGGTAAGTTTTGGTAAAAAGCAACTGCATGCCTTAATATGCATGATACATGAATTAAAATTGGTTTGGGTAATAATAATTAGTTTATATAACTATACATAATATTTTTGAGCTAAATATAATAGGGTAACTACCCACTATTTTGTTACAATCACCCACATGTTTATTGGTAGCCACCATTGGAGCTAATACATTTTTAAAGTCTACATGTTGGTGGAGGGTTTTTTTTATCTCATAAGAGTGTTTGGTAAGATTAATAGGATTATAATCATTCTTAAAAAACCTATTTATAGTTGATAACACTCCATGTTCAATGCAAACCATTCCTTTGAGGGCTACAATAAGAAGGTAAACAACCATTCCCACAGATAGGCTTGAGAGACCATGAAGAAAAAAGTGAAAATTGATAATAAAAATGAGGTAAAAATTTATGTTAATTAATTTGAATAATTTTTTTTAATCCCTCATTAAATCCTTGAAACTGAGTGATAATCCTAAAATCTAGTCTTAAGGCTTAAAAGGTCTATATCACATTAACGCATTAATAAACTTTATCAATGGAAGATGACACCTTATTAGGTATGATTATATGTTATAGGACATTAATTAGGTTTCTAAATAATTTTTTAATAATTTAAAATTCATTTTCACTCTCAAGCAGGATTTCAATCTTTTTAAGTCTAAGACACCCATTTTGAGCCCCTCATTAGATGCTCATATATTTCACTACATAAGGAGTTGGGATAAATGATCTTAGTATGTTTTTATTAACCATATTTAATTTAAATAAATTCTTTATTTAGGTTTTTTGAGGTCATAAGGTGTATGAAAAAAAATTAAGACTATAAGCAGGCCCAAAATGTATGCAGAACCCCACAAGCAAACTTTTTACGTATGTATATTTGCATAGATTTTACATGGGAAAACAATATTATCAAGGAATTTTAAGGGGTATATATGCTAAATATTAATGGAAATAATTTTTTAATTAATTCAGATATTTTATAAATGATCGTTAAGAAGGTGAGCCTGCTTGAGTTGCCAAAAGAGCCTTTTTGACCAATTTTGGGTTTTTAGACTAATAAGTCATTAAATGGGATATAATCAATTTTTAACCACATATAACATGTATATTAATCTCTCAGTCTCATTTATAAACTATTTTTTAGAGGATATTGGCATGTGTGGGTGCCTAGGAGGCTTAAAATGGCCCAAAAATGACTATTTTTATAGGTCTTCAAAACAATAAATGGTATAAATGCATGGAAGAGGAATAATGGGAATTTAATAACCATTATATGGAACTTTGAGATCTTCACATGGGTTTTTAGGGTGCCTCGTTGAGATAAATCATTAAAAACCCAAGTTTTTTTACATTTTGTGAATAGTTGCACACCATTGTTGAAGGTATTCAACATGGTATAAATCTTCATTTTCTTCCTCAAAGGAATTATTCAAATGTTTGGAATATTTTATAGGTTTATAAGTGGTTATCATAGTGCCAAATGTCCTTGGGAGTAGGTTCTTGCATAATTGGTTGAAGGTGGCTCAAGCTTGAAGATCTCTATTAATGGAATCCAAGATATTTGTAGGTTTCATGGAATATTTTTTAGGTTGGAAGAGAAAATATCATTTGAGAATGAAATAAATAATCATAAAGTAAACACTAAAATATAACCTTAAGGTTCAATTGCAATTATAAAGTGCCAATAACACTAACCATCTTATCAAGTGACTTATAAAAGCGAAGTGGAATGGAGTGTCGAAGTGCAAGTGGGAGAGTTTTGAGGTTTGGAGAAAAAGGTAGAGCTTCAAATGAGACTTCTAGATCTTTTAAGAATTTTCCCAAAAATAGTGGAGTGTGACATCATCATCCTCAATTTTTTTGGTCCTATAGTGCCTTTTTAGGTTAATGAGAAGGCTTGAAGACTCTTTTGACCTTTAGAGGTTAATTTGATGAGACAAGATCAATGCTTAATTAATTTTAATGTTGTTGAGACTCCATGGAAGGTGGTTGAGTGACATTTATTTAATTTTGAGATCTTATTATTATCTTCTCCTCTTTCTTCTATTTAAGAGACTTATTATCTTCATTATAATTATGCTCCTCATTTTGGTATGGTGTGTCCCTACCCATTTTTTTAAGAAAAATCTCTTGACGGAATAAATAAACTTATTTTGCCTACCTCTTTGCTTGCAACTAGTGATCTAGTCAACTTGTGCATGATTGATTTGTGGGGATTTATTATTCCTTGGTGATTGTCATTTTTTATTGATTTTTACAAGTATTTCACCATTGTTACATATTTGAATTTGTGGTTCTTTGATCACTGATGATGGTATAATGTGAGTTTTATACTCTTTCATACTTCATCTCTTGTTTAGTGGGCCTAATTTTAGAAATATTGAATTAGAAATGACATGTTTGATAGTTTGTGTGAGTGAGTTTTGTCTTTAAGATTCCTTAGTGTTAGTTTCATGAAAATTGGAGTGTCTTTTACTTTGGTGCATCACCTTGTTTTATGTTTTCAGTCATCCTTTGAAACCCCTTTATCCATTTTCCAAGAAAAATCAATAGTTTACGTGATCCATCAAGAGGAACCAACCTTCTCTGGAGTTTTAACCCCATCATAAGATACCCACATCCTAGGTTTGTTTCCATTTTATATCTAAGATAGATAAAACTTGAAAAAATCACCCACAAGGGTGCACTTCTATGCTACAACACCAACCTTAACAGGTTTCATGGGGAGCACAAAATATGAATGCCCCACATCCTCTTAGGGATTCCCATGGTAACCTTATCCCACAACCACCCCTCATTAATAAAACAATCAAACATGTATACAATTAACCTCTTAAACCTAAAATTACTATAATTGACTTAGGAGGTATAACACCCACCATTACCTATAATGGATCCACTAATCCCACATTGTATTTAAATACATTTGCCAACCTTATTAAAGATTTAGTCAAACTTAACACCTTTGATACCACCAAACTATTAGATAGAAAACTCTCATGAGATGTTTTATATTAGTGCAATAAATTAAAACCCCACTCTATTAATAGCCTTAAAGACTTGGTTAACCCACTAGTCCAAGAATTTCAAACTAGTGATCTTCTTGAGAACAACTTATCCCACCTTATAAATCACAAACAAGTTGAAACTAAAATTGAACGAACCTTAATCAAATGAAGGAATAACTTGTCTAACAAATGTGAGGATAATATGGTGGATGAAGACCTCTTCTAATTATTATTGGGTTGAATAAATGTGAGTTTCACTAATGTTCTATACCCCAAATTATAATATTGGATTAGAACTCTCTCTAAAAACTTTGGAAGAATCCCTTGACCAAGATAAATGACAAGACTTCCTCATGAATCAAGTCAAACCATCTCAACCTTCAACAAGAACTCATATGCTAATTAAAACTAAAAACTATCATGCAACTAATGATGGAATTATCGATACCTATGACACTATCATAACATTTAAGAAATCACTCCAAACAATTCTATGGAGCATGTTCCCCCTCCAAATAACACTCCTACTCCTACATATTCTCAAAGTAAATACACTAATGTCCATAAAACATTATCCTTATTATAGATTAACAAGTGTCTTCCAACACCTCTACCATGAGATCTTGCCCCACTTGCCCTATGAAATCATGGTATGATCCAAACAAATTTTGTTGGTTTCATGCAAGTTGGGGTCACTCTCATGAGACTTGTAGACAATTACAAAATATTTCTATGGATTTTCTTCTTGGTCCAAAATTTGATCATGAAACAATTATTAGAATTTGTTAATAATCATATGACATAGCTTGTAAAACCCATGAAATGTAAAATAAAAACCAAACTTTAAACCAAGATAATGCTCACCTTGTTATATACAAATATCATCTTCCCAACCACCAAGATAACATCAACAAGCCTACTCTTAAAAATAATGTTGAAAGTCTTATAAACCTCACTACTAATGAAGAAAATGTGGTTAATATGACTAACATGCAAATATTATTTTATTTTATCAACTCTAATCCAACACCTATGCATCACACCTCTCAATGATTTTGCATCATTCAGGACACTTCCCCATCCCACCTAATGTAATTAGGGCAAGAGGAACTTATAACCATTCAATCACCACTCTCAACAACACAACTTTATTATACCTATCATACGATATCTACTCTTCCCCCATCATCCACACATAAAGACAACATTCCCTAAAATTCCAATAGTATTTATTTAACCCAATCAAAATAAATACCTTAACTAAACATCCCTCCACTTAAAGGCAATCAACCCATTTGTAATCAACCCAAGCTAACTACACCCTATCAACACAATTTCAATTTCACTTCCAGCCCTCCTTCTACATATATCTTGAAACATTATGTGCCTACATCTATCAAGCCTCCCATGGGTTATGATGAATAGGATCTAGAAATTTCTCATCTCTCATCTCAAATACTTTTCCTATAATTAATGTGAACTTATCCCCATCATCAAAACTGTTTCATTCAACTATTGTTTGAAATGAACATCCCTCATTCTCTTCTAGTAGGATGTGAATCTACCTTGTCTAGATCAAAATATAGTATCCTTCAACAATGTGAAGAGATGTCCATAAATTTTGATGAAATATTGGATACTTATTTTTCACTTCAGTTTCCTATCACTTACATGATCCCCAATGAGATACTACTTCATGCAAATTATCTTCCCCTATTTTTTAGAATCTAAATTGGTAATATCTAAGTTAATCATGCTTTAATTGATGAAGGTTTAGGTACATGTATTTCCTCCCTTGAATTCATTAAAACACTTTTATATTCTAAATGTAACCTCAAATATACATGTATCACATGTCAAGGATATGATAAAAGGAAAATGCCTCCTCTAGGTTGTATTTAGATTCCCATTACCATCCCTGTTTTCACCATCTATATGAAATTTATTATTTTTGACTTTATTATTTCTTATAAAATCTCAATTGGTTGACCTTGGACTCATTGTATGTGATAAGTCACCTCATCCACATGCCAGTGCATCAAATCCCCCCATAATGGAGATATTTACAAGCTTCAAGTAGACATGAACCCTTGGCATTTAGAACGATTTCAAGAAAATGGTATCTTTAAAAATCATACATTTAAACCTTTGCTTAGTATCCTATTTAGTTAATCCTAACTCTTCAATTATTTCATCAATTTTACTCAAGGTTATGATGGTTACCCCAAATTAATTAGGAACATTCCACCTAACCTCCTAGATTTTTATGATATTTAGTCAAATGATATTAGCCTTAAGATAAAAAATTATAATTTATCCCCTCATATTATCACCCAACTTACTCCCTCTTTGTAACCTCGATCCCATCAACTGCCTATTGATGATATACCTATTGTCTTAACCAATATTAGGCATTGAATCCATCACACATCATCTAATGATAAAGGCATACCTACATGTACCATTGACTTGTATACACCTAAATATGATGATAGTTATGATTTAGACAACCCATTTTTATCTGGACTAGTCCAATCTAGAAAATTTTAAATTATTCAATATTACTCTTTTTTATTTTAGTATTTTCATTTAGCTTTTAGCATTCCTTCCTTTATAATACCTAATACTAGTCTTATTCCTATTTTTCATAGGTTATAGATGGAGAAATCATTTGTTACACCTCCAATAATAGTAGAGCCCCTCAAGAGCATGATAATAGATCATTCTATGATATGCCCTTATCACTTTGATAGATACTAAGATACTTATAGTTTATTTCCTCTAAAGATGCTAACTACTATTCTTAAATCTTGTGTATGACTAGCCTCACCTTCAAATGATCCTAATCCTATTTCTACTCCTACTTTACCTTCAAATGATACTTGTATAATTTATATTCCAACCTCTCTTTATCTTAGCTATGGCCTTCTTCCTTTATTGTAGAATGATCCCATGCCCACCCAATACATTGATCATCCTTATTGTGATATTAAAAAATTTGTATGTCATTAGAACAAATATTTCTAGTTATATCATCCACCCCTAGATTCTCCTTCCACTTCTTCTACTAGTAGGACCCCAAAGCCTACTAAAAATGTATATGTTTCTTCCATGGGATATATAACCAATCTTCCATTAATTTATATAAAATTAGGAAATATATTAACACATTGTGTCCAACCACTACTTAGCCTAAAGATAAGGATATACCTCTTCCTAAGATATTACCAAAACATATACCTAAATATGGGGAAGTATATTATCTTTAGCACCATTGTGGTTCACATCATACTAAGCATTGGCATAGTCTTTAGAATCACCTTCGTAATGACCCATAGTCGATACATGCATTAATAATTCCTCCTTTCATAGGTCACACGCATAAGAAGGCTCTTCCTTCTCTGTAGGTTAAACCTCCTCACCCCACATATACTATTTCCATTCAAACATCTATTATTCTCCTTGATTATCCTATGCATGATATCCCTTATGATCATGATTATGTGTTAGATAAACCTACATTTTTATTCAAAGAGATTTTGAAAGAAGTATTTGTACAACTTTTCATGAGGATTGATGAAAATCTAATGGTAATTATAATCCAGCTTCATATAGATGTTTTAATTATCATGGATAGTTTTTTTGGTCAAATTTATCAGTATTTATGAATAAGACATGGTGTTCTTTCACATTATTTTATGTTATGATTTTGGATTGGATTTTTGATCCATTTTTAGATATCTTATACACTTGAATTTCTATCAAATTTGGTTTCACGTATATATATTACATGAATCATATATTATGCTTTATGTGTTTTATATGGTTTCATTTATTTTAATATTTCTCATGGATTCTTATCATGATTTTCATGATTCAACACTTATGATTATGATTTCACTTATTTCATGTATTATTTTTATTTTATAATGATTATTTTCTATCTTATCTCACTTAAAAATTATATCATTATTATTTTAACTTGGTTATACAAACCTTGATTCCATTCATAATTTGTCTCTACCATGTGATCAGTTAGAAAATAAGACATCTCATTGTACTCCTATTTACCATTCTAATTTGATCTCCCTTTATTCCTTTATTCTCTTTTAACATACTAATCATACATAATCTTGAAACTTTATATTACATATTAGTTCATAGGTAAGTCTAAGTGTTTAGTCAATAATATATTTGGATACTTATCATACCTTAAAATAAATTGTAAATCTCATTTGTGTGTATCAATTCCATCATTCATGTTGTTTATTCCAAATATGTATGGAGGAGGGATCATAAAATCCATAAAAAATTTAAAATTCAAATCACTTTAAAAAAAATGCAATAATTCAAAAAGGCAACATACAAATGCAAAAGTCTAATCACACCAAAATATGTGATTCATAGCACATATCTTATTTCTAATGAAAGATTAAACTCTATAGTTGGAATCATGATATATTTAAGGTACATTAGGGTGTGGTATGACAGGATATTGGGATAGGATAATTTTTAAAAAAAAACCTATAAGTACTACCTACTTTATCACACAAGTACCCAATCTTCACTGTAGAATGATGGATTTGTAAGAAGTATTGAAGAATGGGAAACATGTTATGGGAAGGTAGGTCCATTTTAATTTTATTGTTATAATGAATTGATATTAGTATCTCACCTATTACCTATATATACTTGTGCTTATTATGAGTATCCTTTGTATTTTGACGGCCAATATACTCTCAGTGTCTCTATTTTGTAACTAATTGCCTCGTGTTTCCTCAGGTCTTCTCACAGATGCCTATGTCATGATTTTTACATTCCCTCTATCATTAAAACATTCCTAATATTTACCCTTAAAAAAAATTATTGTGTTAACTAATCATTCCCCCTAGGGTTTCCCTTTGTGATTTATAGTGTAAGATCATGGATAATATTAGGCTCTCTACACAAATTACCATAATAAAACTTTTTCTTGATATCATTCACCTCATTGATGTTCCCATTATGAGTTTCAATGTAATACCATGGATAGGACTAGGCCATCCTCAAAAATTACCACATTATAAACATATTTTAAAATCATTCCCATAGTTATTTCCACCTCATTGGTGTTCCCTTTGTGAGTTGTAGTGTAAGACCATGGATAGGACCAAGCCCTCCTCACAAAATATTCCAATACCATTTAATACTATAACCAAGTCACAATAAAATTACATGTGTCAAATTTGAGATAAGTTGTGTTTGATTATGAGTTACATGTCATTGACATACTTCCCATATTTATTTAGTATGTTTTATGCTTACTTCATAATCCATTCACTTTTATCTTCTTATTTTCTAATTCTGTATATGTTTGCAACTATTTTATTAAATTTATCATACTTTCCAACTTGAATTAGTGTGATTAATTTTATTTCCACTTATATTTTGTTTTTTTTCCATACTTTCTAACTTGATTTAGTATGATTGATTAACTTTATTATTTGTTTATTTTTCATACTTTTGAATTTCATGTTTCTTCCATTTTATTAAAATTTTTTTTACTTCCCAAAATGATATAATGTGATTTTTATTTGTTTTAATTTGGTGAAAATATATACATGGTTTGAAAACATTTGTTACCCTTGTTACCATTTTTTGGTTATTATACTTATTCATTTTTTGTTTTTACACATTTCCCATTGTGATATAGTGTGTATTACATTTATTTTGATTAATTATACTTTATAATTTTTTCCTTTTTATTTTTAACCATGCATGTGTATGACATAATGTTAGAAAATAAAATATACACCACATATTTCCCATAGCATATACAACAAAAGTAAAATACATGAACTAGAAAGGAAATTTATCCATGCATTCACATCCAAATCCAAATACAACTCAGAAGATCAATGAAATGGAAATATATATATATATATATATATATATATATATATATATATATATATATATATATATATATATATATATATATATGTATGTATGTATGTATGTATGTATGTATGTATGTATATATGTATGCATGTATGTATGTATGTATGTATGTCACATCTTTTATGAAATAAAAGTATAAACAATAATAGCTACATTTATAAAGTTGTGCTCCATCCTATGTATCTTGTGGTCTTGCCACACTACCCATGGATGTCAATGATTGACCCCTCTAAATGGTTCATTATAAAAAGGTAGTCTAGGATCTCAAGTCAGCAACCTATCCCTATAGGTTAGACACCTAATCCTATACATATCCAAGCTGGATTATGTTTCTATATGCATGGCTTTCTCCATTGTGAAGGCCTACTAGGCCTAAGCCTCTCTAGATCCTACGCAAATAGGTGGTTGTAACCTGTTACCTCACACTTATAGTTATTTCATGACCTCTCCCATTAGTCTAAAATAACTCAAATGATTTGGGGTAGATGGAGCCATATGATCATCCAAAGTGGTATGGTTATATGGTGACATCATCCCATATAAAATATCATGATATGCAATCATAATTAGTGCTCCCCACGTAATCTCCTCTATAGTAGCAATATCTATACCAAATATACATTAGATAGCATATATATATATATATATATATATAATCATCTATCTAACATAAAATATGATGAAACTAATGTTATATTTCAAAAACCTAAACTAAATCAAATCATTTCTTACTAGTACTAGTATCAGTGACCATAATCTTAGTACCTTCTCACCTATTGAGCACCTCCTCCATTGGTTGCCTTTTCACCAATGTAAAACTAGGATTCACCACCTAAGACTAACATGGTCCACTACTCAGTGGCCTCTTTATAGACCAAATGTGCCTTAGACCCACTATAGGATCCCCCTATGTGATAGACAACATCTGTGACTCCTTACATTGACCATGTATTCATCTCTAGTGAGCTCATGGTGGAAACTGACACCTCTATTATGGTCCTTCCTATGGTTACACATTCCTTGTATCCACATGCATGATGACATATCCTCTATGCCTTGCTACCTCCTGATGTTATGCCTAAATAACCCATGGTCTATCTCTCTAAGGCCTAATCATTGGTATATCAATAAGTGCCCCTCTACCTCCTCTCCCTCTCAAATCTCTAGAATGTTGTGCCTAATAATTAGTTACTACTAGAGGGTATACTAGATGTGGAAGTCCTATTTTCTTGGGTACATGATCCACTAGATGAGGCTCCACCAATAAAGTGTAGTGGCGTGTGATCTACACATGTACCAAACATGTAGCAAGGGTCATGTAACTCACCTATATAGTAGTTATATGAGTGTATGACTAATACATAATTTACCCTCGTGTGATAATATATAAATCTATAATATGGGGCACAAATCATGCTACATGATCCTGCCTTCATCGAATGACCCAAGGTAATCTATCATAGACTGTATGGGGAAACCCGTCCAATTGATACATATATAATCTCTCATATATCCATATTCTTAGTAGAATAATATGTCCCATCATATTATACCCCTTGGAAAATATCCCATATATGTTGTGCATGAGCTAAAACCAAATTATAGAACTAAGACCATAAAATACTCCCTGATTCAAAATCAAATAGCAAAAGGCTATTTCATATAGCATTACCTTATCATTAGAATTATGACACAACACTTATGGTATCACAAGCCATATCATAGCCTTCCAAATATCTAAAAATTCCATTAGATAAAAATCAAATAAAGTAACTCATCACTTAGGATATATCCTATCCAAGCATGTATCCCACAGGGTTAAGGCTCATCTCTCATCATCGAACTCTAATGTATCTCAAATAACTAGTGTCTTGTCTATAGGAATCCCAAGAAATGTATGTACATCATATAATGGGATTTCCACCTCTATAGTATCCCCCTCCACCTCCCATCAAAAAGTTTTGGTCAATCACTCTTATGTGCCTAGGAACATGACAACAAGATCAACACTTAGCAGGATCCATCTCATATCTATAATGCCTCCAAATCCCAAGGTTATTAGTCAACCTCTATCTATGTTAGACAATTGCTTTCATAAATCTAGTAGCCAAGATGCATCTACTAGGCACCAAAATATCTAATTTCTCTAGAAAATATCAAATAACTGAGGATGTATCAAATCTTAATGTCATAATAACAAAATACATTCTTAAAAAAATTAATTACTTCACAAACTTGTTTGATATAATTTTATTATTTTACCCTTTTTCTTACATAATCAACCTATTTGATACTAAATCATCCCCTTTTCATCTTTAGCATACCATATTGTCCCTTTGATACACAGTCAGCCTCCTTTGGTGAACTATATCAGCCACATAGTACAAACTACATTGGCTAGAAGGTACTATGTCAACCATTTCCCTTCTTAAAACTAGATCGACACCCTACTATGTGTTCAACCATATTCAATGACATAATATCAGCCCACTTCTACATAATCAACCCCCTATTTTTTCCTCACCTTGCAAGCTAAGTCAATAGGTATGATTCTATTCTTAGTTTGAGGTGCCCTTTTAACCATTTACCATAAATGTCTTATGTAT
Organism: Torreya grandis; assembly: GCA_037957365.1. Classification (NCBI taxonomy): domain Eukaryota; kingdom Viridiplantae; phylum Streptophyta; class Pinopsida; order Cupressales; family Taxaceae; genus Torreya; species Torreya grandis. The sequence goes on along the minus strand of JARHVA010001150.1, from coordinate 3,576,518 downwards.
TTATTGGTCTGATATTTTCCTACCTAGTTTCCCATTTTACAACTAGTCTACCTAAAAATTTCCTAGGGTTAGTTTTAGTGTCTAGATTTTTTTTACCATCCATTTTTCTATATTTAGCTTAATTTTAATTAAAATTTTGAAATTAATATTTTCTTACATGTGCTACAATCATTTCATTTTCTATGTGTCCTCCACATTGTAGTTATCATATCCTCACTAGGGTCACTCTCTAGGCTCAAATTATGTCTCTCTAAGCAATATTTTATCAGAACATAAAAATAATAAATGAATTAATTTCCAACCTATTTTTATTTACTATTCAAAATTATTTACCTGTCAAGTATTTATAATCAGATTTTATTTTTTGATCATATCTTTATTTTTACTAGCTCTTTTTTTGAATCACAATATGTTATGGAATCCTGGCATCGTAGAGAATCTTTTCATATATTACATGTGTATTTTCCAAAAAAATTAATTTTTTCTAATTTTTATAAGTTTTCCTTATGTTCTCTACATTGGACACCTTCACATTCCTTCCACTTCATTCCTTATATACAACACTAAGGTAAGTAAAGGTGTGTATTTTTCAATTTTTTCCTTTCATTAATCTTATTCACTTCTTACTTCAATTTATTTCTATTTAGTGTTCTATGTTACTATGTTATTTTCCCAAAGCACCATCCTATGTTGCCCCTACATGACATATGATGAGCTTTGAGTAGGGCATATTATACACATAATATTTTTCAACTTTATTAATTACTAATACTTTCTCTCTTGTAGGAACCCATAGATTCTCAATCTCTCTGAGTGCATGCCTTAAAGGGTACACTAGGAAATGGGTGGGCAAACCATTAGTCCTTTGCAAGATTATTTTCCCTTATACCACCAATTGCTATCTATATAAACATCTCCTATACACTTCCTTAAGATTTTCCTCCTCTCTTACACACTCCTCTAATATATTCATTACCTTATTCAACCCTTACCTAAGACTAAAACCCTTTTTAACATTTACCAAATAATGTTGACCTAGGCCAACACTATCTTTAAATTAATATTACCATGTTATAGGTCTAGGTCAGCCTCGATTGACCTAAAATAGGACCTAATTTGATTTTTTTGATTAACGATACAAAGTCAAATTAGGCTGACCCTATCAGCTAAACTTTTGAAAAGGTTTAGGGTTAGAGTCAAATATATATACACATCCATTTCTTCCATTTATTAGAGAGAAGATAAGAAGAAGAATATTATATTATGCATCTACTTGTCTACCATTCTACTTGAGGATCATTTCTTAGGGTTATAATACTACATTTGGAGATAGAAATCTTATCTTATAGAGAAGTATTTTTGATGCATAGAGAAGTCATGTATCCTAGAGATAAATTATCCTTGTTATTATTACATACCACAACAACCTCTTCTGAAGCACTTTGGCCAAGGGAGAGATTTAGACTCAATAGGTTCATCTTCAAAGGTAAGTATTTCTAAATTTTTTCCTCTTTTGTTAAAGTAGATAGATTTTCATTTTTACTTCTCTCCCATGCATTATGATTTCCTATACATTGGCTTAAGTATAGATCTTATATGCATGTTTAATTTTTATTTTTATTACCCCCACTTTGTGCCACAATTTTTGGTGAGCATTATATTAGGTTTTCCTTTACTTTGAATTTACTTTGTGAATATAGAAACCATATAACCTACCTAGGGTTATCACATGGTGTTGCTTGGCTAGACACTTTTGAAACTTGTCTAGTGATGTTATTATGATAAGAGACCCCTTGGTTAGGTCTAGTAGATCCATCTTGGTCATGACCTCAAATGTCTAAATGTATCAAAATGTAGAAGTGTAATCATGATTTATCTTCTCCAAGCTAGGATTGATTTATAGATTAGTTGTATTTTCCATTGTATATAGGTTCTTCATTGGTTTCAAAAGTTAGTTTAGTGGTAGTAGTATCTTTGAGAAGTTTCTCTTTGAGTGATGGTTTCTTTGAATTTATGATGAGATATTTGTGGGTAGGTTTATGATGATAATTAACTTTATCAACATTCATGTATTGGGAATTGGTATAGTATTGATCATAGTTGGCATTACGCACAAAAATATCCTTGTTTGATTGTTGAGGGTTGGATGTAAAAAGAAAATTTGAAATTTTTTTTCTTTTGAGAAGAATTAACATAATCATGATGATATATTTTAATCATGGCATCATTATTTAATGTATCTATTCGCATTAAAAAAATGAAAATTTTTATAAGACCATAATATGTTTCATGGGAATGACCTATATCGGCATGAAACCAACAAAACAATATAGGGTCATACCATGTTGGTGGGTTATTAGCATACATGAATGGTTTAGAAGGCACTAAATGCTACTTCATTTATTACATAGTTAGTGGCATATGGGAAGGTTGGATATTTTTCATTTTGGCTAATCCTAGTTTTGGTTGAGGAGGATTTCTAGTGATTGCATTGGTTGAGTGTTGGATAGATCCCTTGATGGTTTTAGTGTTAGGTTAAAAATATTTCATTATAAACTTTTATCACTTAGCTTGATTGATAACATAATTTAAAGTTTAGAGAGAAAAATTTTAAACCTTTTATTAGAGGGAAAATGTTAAAGCATTAATGTAAAGTTTCAATAAATTGTCATTAGTCATGTTGTGATCAGATTTGTGAGCCAAATATTTATATCATTTGATAAAATAATGAGCTGATTTGATAGGGGATTACTTAACATTAATGAAGTGGCTAAGACAATTTTTGAGAAGATCACTATGTTGAAATTCCTTAACTAGAGTATTGAATAAATCCTCAAGTTACCATATATAATCTTGGGGAGTTTGGTTATACCATTCTAATTTTTCACTTGTGAAGTTTTTAACTAAAATTTTGGTAGTGATGAAGATATTAGTTTGGATCCACTCTTTATAAATATTACTGAATGCTTTGAGAAAAGATGTGGGGTCTTTAGTTCCATCATTTTAATAGTTGAAGATATATTACCAATATTAATAGATATAATAAAGGGGACTAAAGGTTCATTTTGAATGTTTTAAAGCATATTATTGTGCATAATAGGTTTGGGAATGATATTTTCCATGACATCTTTAATATGTGGAAAGATTAAATTTTGATTATTTTTTAAAATAAGGATAAGAGGTTGATTAGCCATGTTTATCAAATGATGTTATAGTTACATCATTTGAGAGGTATTATATGTTTGCATGATTTTCATTTATTGCACTATTTTTGTAATAATTTGACTTGTATAAATTGGTGTTTTGGTTTTGGGAGGAGGATTAGCAGGATTGGTAGGAGGGGGTTCCCAAAATTTGTATTAGGGGAAGGATTGGTAGGTGCAGGATTGGTAAGAGGTAGTTTGTTATTTTTCAGAAGGTTTCTTTGGGGGTTATTTATTAGGCTTGTGTCAATTGCCCTAAAAATATAGCAAGGTTCATTAAAGTGAGAATTATCTTGAGAAGTATATAATGGATCCGATCCATCAATCTCATTTATTGGACTGATTTGGACCATATTTTAGTCCAAAAATGAGGGATGAGAAAAGGTGTTCCAAGACTAATATCTTCTTGGGTAGTGAAGGTAAGAAGAAAAGAACATCCTGTATAGTGTTTGAATGGATTTAGGTTGTCCAAAAATATTTTAATTGGGTATTTCATGATGCTTGAAGGTATAATCTAAAATTAGGAATCAAGAAGGAAAAATAGAGACAAAGCCAGCCAAACATAGAACATTATCAGCAAAGACGTACAGAGTTGACATGGTCAACAAAGTTTGTTGAGAATACCAACAAAATAGGATGGAAAAAACAATCAAACTGATTGACTATGCTTTTTAGATGGCAAAATTAAACAATCTAAAAGGATACATAGTCAGATAGGTCAACTATGTACTACACATAGAGAAATTGAATAGGTTAAAAATATAATAGTTGTATAGGATGATTGTGTATTGAAGGTAAGTAAAATTAATAATATATAAGAGACTATGTTGATAGGGATGATTGTGTTTTGAAAATAAGGACAAATTTTGCAAGATAATAGCTAATAAAATATAATGAACACAATCAATTAGATTAATGTGTTTTATCTAATTATAACACACATCACAAACCTTATACTAATATTGGGTAGTACAAGTTTCTCAATATAAAATAAAATGATGAAAGAGAAATAAAGAAAAATTGAATGTAAATGTTAAGCTAATTGGTCATTCCTGAATGTTTTTAAGTTATATTAAATTTTGAGATTAATGTGATAGAGAGTTAGATGTAAGAAGGAACTAGAAAATAATCTATGGATAGTTTAAATTAGTTTAGGTTGAAAGGGATCTATATTAGTGATGGTACTAGCTTAGTATTGAGGCTTACCCCTCACTTCACAATCCCATAGAAATAAGGGTGTCAGGTGCTTTTCCAATATTTACTATCAACCACATGTTTATACTTGGATAGAAAACTAGGTCAGCTTCCTCCTTAGTGATGAAATCCAAGTAGGTAGACCTTGGGAATAAAATATTTAATTCTTTTTAATGTTAATTGATTTGGAAGTGTGTGAAAAAGATAAAAATAGTGTGACTAAATTGGTAAATTAAAAACCACCTAGTTAGTCTATGTTTATTACTCTAAGCATGCAAACAACTAAAAAATAAAAGTGAATTAATTACTATAAAAATAGGTTAATTTTGTTTATGAAGAGTACATAGTTAGTTCATGAGACACTATATGTAAATAATATAGAACAAAGTTGATAGGGTCACTGATATTATGTAGAATCAAGATGTGTAAGAACACAATAAAATAAATTGACTGAGTCTTTTAGAAATAAGATAGACTAGAGAACTATGTTGAGCTAGTCGACCCAATTTTTTATAGGGTTAAAATTTTATATAATAAAAACTATGGAAAATAGGAATGTAAATGAAAAATATAAATGATAGAGAAGGTAAGAAGTAACCTTGATAGTTTTTAACATAATTAGTTTTTAAATTTTTATGTTGTGCTGCTAAAATGATTATTTTTATAATATATGAATAGAGTTGATTGGGTCAATGAAATCTACAAAAGCTATGTGATGAAAATAATTTGTGAACATAGTCAAATGGTTCTACTAATTCTACAAACTTATATTCTTAAAAATATAACTATGAATAGAATCAATGGGTCAATGAAGTCTACAATCCTATGGTGGAAGAAGAGAACTATGTCAAGATGATTGATCCATTCACTTATATTTGGAGAAGACATGCATAGAAAAAACAAAGTTAATTTGGAGAGACTATATGTTAAACATATGCAAATAATTTTAGATTTTATTGATAGGTTTGATACAGTACTTTAAAAAAAATGTAATATGATAATGAAATGATGTGTGAAGTAAAACCTACAAGGGTTAGATTTAGTTCAGGTTCACCAGAATGTATATAAGGGAAAATGCAACTGACTTACAAATAAATCATATCTTAGATAAGATAAATCACACTTACACTTCTACTTGTTGATACATTTAGACAATCAAGGTCATTACTAAGATTGATCTGATAGACCTAACCAAGCTCTTACCACAATAATATCACTAGAGAGGGATATAAATCCTCTAGTCAAGCAACACCATGCGATAACCCTAGCTATGTCTTATGTTTTCTTATATTCACAAATTAAATACATATTAAATTAAAATACAACCTAGTGTTCACAAAATCTTATGACATAAAATGGGGGTAATAAACATAGAAGTAAACATGCATAAGATAATTCTAATTAAGTTATGTATATATATAACCCTAATGCATGGAGATATAAATATATTCAAAAGACATTATTTATAATACTTATATCTACTAAAATAGAGGAATAAATTTAGATATACTTACCTTGAAGGTGAACTAATTGAGACTCAATCTCTCCCTTGGCCAAAGGTTCTTTACAAAAAGTAGTTGTGGTTTGTAAGGATCACTCAGATAGGCCAAATCATCCAAGAATTATCCAAAAGACAAGATTATTCTCCAAGTATAAACCCTAAACAATAAATCCTCAAGTACAATGGTGGAAAAGTAGATTGTAAATAAGCACAAATGAATAATTAACTCTATCTTTCTCTAATAAATGGTGAAAAGGATGTGTATATATAAATTAATCTAACCCCTAAAACTTTCCAAAAATTTATTCAATAGTGTCAACCCAATTTGACCCTATATCATTCATTGGTAAAAGTAAGTTAGGTATTAGTTTGGGTTAATCGAGGCCAACCAAGACCTATAACATGCTAATATTAATTTGAGTATAGGGTCGACCTAGGATGACACTATTCAACAAATGTCAAAATAGTATTTTGGCTTAGGTATGGACTAATTAAGGTAGGGAATTACTTAGAGAAGTGTGTAAAATAGGTGTCAAATCTTAGGGTATTCTATAAGAGAGGTTTGTATTGGTTATAAGTGTTGGTATAAGAGAAAATAATCTTATAAAGCACCAATGGTCTTCCCACCCCTTTCCTAGTGTACCCTTTGAGGTGTGCACTCAAAGATATTGAGACTCGATGGGGTCTTGAAAGAGATAAAACATTAGTAATTGATAAAATTTGAAAATATTATGTGTATACAGTGTTCTTAAAACCAAAACTAGACCTAAAACCAAAATTTAATCCCAAGTCAAAACTCAAACCTAGTCTAAATACAAGTGTCTATGCTTGCTCAAGCTAATAGTTATGAAAAATATAAGTTGTACAACTATAACATGAATTTTTTTAGTAATGGAGTCACTGAGTTGCATCATATCTAAATGGTGAAAACATTATCTACTTAGCCTATGTCATAACTATAGTTTATTCCATAAATGTAGCATATTTTGTAACCATGGATAGCTCATCAAGTGTAACCACCTCTATGTATGTAGACACATTATCAACCTCCTTTTTAAACCCCTACTACAATAATAAAACCCACTCCTAGAGTTTTTAGTGACCTTGGTGAGCCTATTGAGATAGTTTTTCATAAGCTAGTTGTAGCCAATATGATTAGTTAGCTAATTCCAAATCACTTTCTTGAAGGTATACCTTACCATAATTGGTATAAAGAGCATGATTTTTTTTATTACCCTCATGTTAAGGGACATTATATAGGTTTTTGTGCATATTTGAAGCACCTCATTCATAACTTACTATAAAATGGAGAGATCTAGCCCAATAATGGGGCTTCTATGTCTAATCAAAATTTGGGTATTTATGGAGACCCATTTCCACAAAATAATAAGAATAATCAACAACATAAAAATTACTAAAAACAAATCCAACCTTAATATAGATAAAACCAAGGCTAAAACTATCCCAATAACCAATAGACTTATCACATAATTTCAAAGGACCACAATACAGTTGTAGGTCATATTATTGGTGGTCATGTCTCCACCATCAACATTAATCCTCAACTAAATACCAATAGACCAATACCATTACCTAAAAATGCATATCAGCTACCCAATGCTAATAATCCTTCCTTAACCTATGACTATAGATAAGTGTAAAAACAACAAGGGATTACCATTTTGGGCCCCTATGCTAATAATCCTTCTTTGGCCCATGACTATAACCAAGCACATTATCAATCAAGAATTACCATCCTAGGCCCCTCTCCATCATCTTCTAGCTATAAATTTCCTTTAACCAATCCTTATTAGATAATCATAACTCAACAGATGAAATTTACCATTCTAGGCCTATAACCTTCTACCAATGAGCCAATCCATCCCACTAAGCTGGATAGGAGTAAACTAGTTACCATTGTTAAAAAAAGTATAAAATATTTTGGAATATCTATAAAATATACCCACACAAATTTCCATTTTAGACTTGTTTCACACATCTACCATCCACAATAATATCCTTATTAAACTCTTAATCTAGTCCTAAGTGCCTAATGATATTATGTTGGACAAATTTCAAGCTTTAGGTGGACACCTAGCCTTAAGCCAATAATTAACCTTTGAATAAAGTGATATGTCATCCCTTGCCCTTCATAATAACCCATTATATATTGAATTTGTTATAATATGTCATAAATTTAAATCCATCCTCATAGATAATGGATCATGCCTTAATATTGTGTCTTTAAATTTAATCAAACATTTAGGATATACAACAATTGACCTTTAGCCAAAGACCATTACCATCAAGGCCTATGACAATGAAGAGTGGGAATCATAAGGAACCATCATTTTGTCAATGGTTATTAGGACTTTGACCCATTACACACTTTTTCATGTATTAGACCTAGATCTATCATATAATTTGATTTTAAGAAGACCAAGGATAGATAAAATCTATGAAATAATTTCAACCTTGCACTAGTGTATCAATTTTCCTCATTTAAGCATGGAGGAAACTATCCATGGATATTTTCAACTATATAAGTACTAAAATCATTTGGAGGCTAAGTATGAAATCTAAAATTACCATTTTGAATTAGATCTAATACCAAATAATGACAAAGAAAAGGGCATGCTTGTTTAATTAATGGAGACTTGTGGAATAGCCTTTGATAGCCTTGCCACAACTTCATAGGTGCCTCCTATTAAAATTTACAACCCTTTTACCATTTTGAATAATGGTATAGGAGATTACTTTACCCATAATACCTTACATATGGCCAAGATTATACAAAACCCTAAGACTTATGGTAGGCCGAAAGCTAAGACAATTTCCATGGAGTGGTGACAAAAGGGAAAATAAAACTTAATAACCCAATGCCTATTATTTTCATACCATATATTGGACAAGAGAAATACCCATTACCAAATATAATTATTGGTTATATGATGATAATTTGGCTAATTACTACCAAATAAAAAAGTATCCCATCCTTGAGAGGATCATGGATAACTAATCTTATGAAGGCAAAGGCTTTAGGGAAAATCAATTGGTTACTATAGAGCCTATCTCCATAACTAAGTACAAAGTAACTCATGGTATTATATTTAAACCACTTGGGGGTGACCCCACTTATCTTATTTGTGTTCCTACATTGATGACTAGAGATAATGATGCTGAAAATAAAGTAGAGTTTGATTATAGCATATATGAAGACGTAAATAATACCAATGTATGTTTCACCTATACCATTTTTATCATTATGATAATAATCCATCATTCCTTACTTACCCTTTATCATCCTCAAATTATAGACTATGACCAACAAAAACCTATAGTATCTCTAGATGAGTTTAAGAATGATGAGGTATTTTGTGATTTTTTGGGCCTAAGAGATAATTTCCCTTTAAGATACAATAAATAATGGTTATCTACCAAATTGGATCTTGTTACCTATTTTAGAGAGTGGGTAAACTCCCTTATCCAAAAAAACAAAAATAAAACATTGAGGTCCCAAAGTGAAAACCTCTTTGAGGAACTTTTGAACTAGGGAAAAGTAAATAAAAATGGCTAGCTATTAGTGAAAACCTATTTTAGGTGCCATTAAATGGGGATGTTCACCCTTATTTGAATGAAGATTGCTAGACCACAAAAAATGAACTTACCTTTGGGTCTAAAATTAGAATATAAGAATTACATACTTTGGATTAGATTATATAAGTGTGTTCTGACATGTTTTTTACGTGGCCCTTGCTACCATTAGGAGATTCAAATTCATCCTATTTAGGATAACTTGAAAAACTAGTCTATCCAAAGTAATTTACCATTGATAACTAGTTCACATCTATACCAACTATCCTAGAAGACATCTCTACTCTCCTTTTAGAGGATACTTTAGAGGTCAATAATGGGACTCCAAATAATCTCAAATAGATAAAACTAGGTGCATCCCTCACTGAGGAGGAATGTGAAGTTATTATATCTCTTATAAGAGAGTCTTTATATATTTTTACATGGTCTTATTATGATATTATAGTTTTATATCCATTATTGGTTCTACAATATACTGTAGTTCATCTAGATGCTAAGATAGTTAAGAAAAAATTGAGGAAAATACATACTCTCATTGCCATCTTGGTCAATAAATAAATAGACAAAATGCTAGATGTAGGATGTATTAGACCAATTGATTTTTTGAAGTAAATCTCTAATATTATGCCATTTAGTAAGAATATATAAGGTATTAGGTTTTACACTAACTTTTGAGACATAAACAAAGCTTGCCTAAAGGATGACTTTCCTCTATTGATCATCAACATGATTATTGACTCCACATCTAGGTATGAAATGTTGTCTCTCATGGATGGATTTTTAGGATATAATCAGATCAAGATTTCACTAGAACACCAACACAATATTGCATTCACCACTCTTTGTGGAAAATTTTATTATTATATCATACTATTTGGCCTAAATAATGTCATGGAAACATAACAAAGGGACATGATTATTATATTACATGATATTATCAAAGACTATGTCAATGACATACTAGGTAAATCTAAGACCCATTTAGATCATCTAGATGTACTATGAATAATATTTAAGAGGAATTATGCATACAAGGTTTGACTTAATCCCAAGAAGTGTGTTTTTTATGTTACTTCAATAAAATTTTTAAGTTTTATTGTATCTTATTGAGGCATTGAATTTCATCTTACTAAGGTTTATTCCATTATCAATACTCCACCACCTTATAGTTTAAAGTAGCTCTATAGGTTTTGAGGCAAAATACAATCTATCAGATGCTTCATTTCATAGTTGGTTGATAAATTCCACCTGTTCACTCATTTTTTTAAAAAGGGAACAACCATTTTATGGAACAAAGACTAATAGAAGGCCTTTAAGTACCTAAAATAATACTTGGCCAATCCACTATTTATGTTAATACCTACATCAAGGAATTAATTCCTACTTTACTTATTTGCTATTAAAAATTCCTTGGGGCCACTTTTAGCCCAACATGATGAACATGGAAAAAAATAAGAAGTGTATTATCTAAGTTGTACACTAGTAGTGTATGAACACAATTATATGCCAATTAAAAAAAATTGTTTAACTATGGTCTTTATATCCCAGATTTGGTGTCATTACATGCTCGAAAACCAAACCATAGTCATTTCCAAAGTAGATCCTCTCAAGTATCTTCTATCAAAAACAACTTTATAGGGCCACATGGCTAAGTGGATCATGCTTATGAGTGAGTTTGAGACTAAGTATGTTAATCAAATGGCCATTAAGGGATATGAACTTTTAGATCATCTTTTTGAAACTCCCATATTAGAAACTTAGCCTCTTAATTTTACATTTCTAAACAAGTCCATTATGACTATATTAGAATCACCTCCTAAAGAGTAGTAATGAAATATTTATTTTAACATTTCTTTTATGTCACATGGATCAAGAGAAAGATTATTATTTATAATTCCATAGGGGATATAATTACCAAATAGGTTTATATTAGATTTCCTTATACTGATAATATGATGAGTACACAACACTTATTTCAAGGCTTTATCAATACATATAATGGAAAATTCAACATCTATTGGTTTATGGAAATTCATAACTTATTATTAATCGGGTTAAAGACTAATTCTAAACTAAAGATGATAACTTGGTTCTTTGATAGATGCCATGGCTATAATTGGTTCTTTGATCCATATTATAGACATGGAAAGAGATTATGAGTTCTTCATTGAACATCTTCTAGTGCCTACTCATGAAAATTTGGCCATCAAAATGATCTATGATATTTTTTTTCCCAATTTTATTTGGTATTCTAAATTATAAAATTACCTTCTTGACCAAATTCTTCCAACAAACCTTTCACGTAAGAAAAAAAATTCCTTCACACACCAGGCCTCTTGTTAAACCTTACTTGGACCCACACTTTACTAAAGAAACTTTTATTTAACTCTACTTCATTGTTTAACTTTAGTAGAATCTAGATTAACATTGAGTGAAGGTCCTGAAGGAGTTTATGGGTCCCACACTAGTGGGTCTATCCTTTCTAAAAAGATCCTATGTACTAATTATTATTGGTTGACCATGGAAGTAGATGAAACTACTTATGTTAAGAGATGTAAATAATGTTATAGGGATGTAAATTTGATCCATACTATAGAAAAAACACTCAATCTGATGACCATGCCAAAGTTGTTTTCAATGTGGGAAATTGATCTCATAAGGAAGATTAACCCTACCTCCTCAAATGTCTATAAACATATCCTTACCACCATCAAATATTTCACTAAGTGGGTTGAATCTATACCCCTCACATGACAAGAAATAAAATTTCCAAATTCATCTTCAACCATATCATTTTCCACTATGGTATCCCATCTAATGCTATATCTCATAATGGTAGTTTATTTAAGAATAAAAATGTTAAAACACTATGTGTAGAGCATAATGTTACCTAACATTTTTCCACTGCATATTACCCACAAGGTAATGGCTAAGTACAAGCATCTGACAAGACCATTTTCAATATTCTAAAGAATATTTTCAATGATGTTGGTCATGATTGACACTTGAAAATCTTCTGATCCCTCTAAGCCTATCGTACTAGTTACTACACTCCAATAAGATCCACACCGTATTCCCTTATTTATGGAAATAAGTCTATTCTTCCCATCAAGGTTGAGTTTCCATCACTATGTATCTCATTAAATCACATCCTTGATGAATAGGATTATAAAGTAGTTTGTCTATAAGAGCCAGAACTATTAGATGAAAAATGAATGACCATTATTAAAATCCTTCAAGTTTACAAGAACCAACTATGTGGCTAGTATAATAGGTGTGTGAATCATAAAGGGTTCAATCTTTATGATCTTATCCTTAAATAAAAATAAAATAACACCATGATTAAGAAAAATAAGAAAGGTAAGTTCAAACCTAATTGGATATGACCTTATGTGATTATTACTAACTATGCATCTAGAGCTTATATGTTAGCTACATTGGAAGGAGATGAAATTGATGAACCAATGAACACCATACATCTTAAGCATTACTTCACTTGAGATATTTGAGGTATTGTCTATGAGGATCATTTAAATTGAACCATAATATCATATTCTTTGTACCATATAGTATACCATTCTTCCCATACCTTTCTTATTGGCCAAAGTTGTTTAAGCTCCCATACCCACCCTTTTTGGCCTTGGTTTTGATCTATTATTACCTTAGACACCTTAAATTAATGGATTTAAATGAATTTTCAATGGTTGATTCAACCTTGTAATTTTTTGAGAACATTCTTTCAAAAAGAGACAATATATTGAAGTAGTATGACATTCATTTGGTAATTACATCTTTCATTGTTTTCATATTCTATTTCACTGCTTATGATAATGATTGTAACTATCTTTGGGAAAATTAGTTTCATAAACCCTTGTTATTTTTTATTATAGCCTAGGATCAACCCATTTTATCTACATTACCACATCACTTTTCCATACATTTCCTTTTACCTATTCACAAACTTATTGTTACCTAGTTAGATTATCCACTATAAGGGGGAGCTACATTGTAAAGGGGACATACAGTGGCTTGAGGTCCATTTAGAATATGTAGTTAATGATGTGTTTCTTGAGGTCATCTCAAACACCATTATTCCTATGCTCTCACCATTTTAAGATCAATTTTTGTGAATACTCTCATTATTTTTTAAGTCACCTTTGTGTACATTATGCATTTAGAATTGATGCATTAGTGACCACTCAATTTTTACAACACTTGCAATTTTGTGAGCAATTTAAGTGGTGATCTCACTATTTTATGAGAAACCTAATCCACACTCTCACCATTTTATGATTTATCCCATTCTATGTCTCATAATTCTCCATTAAGTTTATATGATTATAAAGCCCAAAAGCATTCTCTCCTTCAACATTAGGCCATTCTGATTATATCCTTGCCACTCAAGATGTGCATCTCCTATTTTTTAGGTATAACTAAAGCATTATAATGGATTCCATCATGACCATTTCCATTTGAATAGTCCATTTTCTAATCATGTTTCATCCCATTGATGGGATAACTACATTTTTCCTGAAGTCCATGTTAGAACTTGTGTCCATGGGACTATGTAGGCTTCATCCAATTTCTTAGGGAATTTGGAGTCATCTTATTACCATTATTTTGGATCATTCCTTCCTCTAGGTTTGTCTCCTAAACACTCTTTCCATTTCACAATTTATTTATGCTTTCACAATTTTATGAGTCATAGACCTTTTATGCTCTCATCATTTAATAAGTCATTGGATTTTGCTCTCTCTTTATTGTATGAGTCATAGACCTTTTATGCTCTCTATTTTGTGATTCATTAGCCTCTTATGCTCTCTCCATTTTATGATTTTATTCTTATCCTCATCCTTATATGTAGTACAAATTATGAATCATGTTCATTTGTGAGTGCTTGTCTCTTACGTTTTAGTGTGTTTTTAGCCTAAACCATGTTCTCATAGTTTCAAATATTTTATGTGTTTGAAATTTTAATGATTATGAGCACCACCTTCTCTTTACTATATGAACTCACTATTTTGTGATCCTAATTCCCACTTTCTTCTCTAAGAAATTTAGTTTTTTATCACTATTTTACTCTATCCCATATCTAGGGAGAACTATATTTGGCCTAAAGTTCACACTTGACCTCATTTCCATGCTACTATGTAGGTAACATCCACTTATATGGTGCATTTGAAGTCAACTTAGTCACCCCTTATTATTTTGTTCCCCTTGAATATTATAATAGTGTTTTTCCTTATAGCCTTGGGAAAACCTTTTGTGACAAGCATAACACTTCTATTACACATGCATAGACATTTAGATTAATTATTTTTTATTTTATCTTATTTTAGTTTGTCTATTGCTATTGATTGAACTCATTTATTTATTGCATTGATCTATCTTGGTTTTTTGTTTCATGTAACTTAGATAAATTTGTTTTTTTTTTCCTTTTGTGTGCTATGTGTCTAAGGACAAATATTTTACACTTGATTCATGCTCATAACTTGGGCTTGATTTGTTTACTTTTAGAAGTTATATTTTGTTTTTATGTTTCCCTTCCCCTCAGTTACCATAGGATTCTTACACTTTATTCACATTTTAGTCTTGATCAATCATATATTATGCTTAAGTTATGAATTTGTGTTCATTCCTAAACTTATTTTATTGCATTACATTCACTTGGGATTTTATATTCATATATTATACCTCTGTGGTTTATATTTTGCATTTAAATTAATTTATTCCATTCTTTGGATACATATTGTAATTATATTTGTGTTTAAATATGATGCATAATATCACAAGCTATAATAAAAATTAGGCCAATATATCTATCAAATAATGCATTGAGCAGTAGTTCTCCTTGTTCACAACTTACATATCCCAAATATCACCCAAACATATAGTAATAAACTCAAATGAATAGTAATCATTACGAGTCAGGATGTGCATTTCCCTACTAGCAGGTAGCCCAAATTCATGTCTATCTACTATTCCATATTATTTTTAATCCATGAGTATGGATTCATTATGTAAGTTCCCTTTATTGATTTTCCACAATAGGTAAAATTGTTTAGACCTTCACTAATCATGTCCACCCTACTAGGGCAAAGTAGAATTATATCGCTCTTACATCTACCCTACTAGAGTATTTTCACTATACCAATGATTATAATAACCTTTGTGAAAATCATTATTTCTACCCATCCACTCTACTGGGGAAAATAACTATACTAATGATTATAACTACCTTTGGGCAAATAATCATTTTCAACCATCCACCCTACTAGGCCAAATCATTGTGCCACTAATTATAACCACCTTTGGGAAAATTAGTATTTCCACCCTCATTACCTATAGATCATGTCATTTTTTTATTTTGGATGGAATGTTTCATGAATCTATTTGTCATCTTGTCCCTCAAGAGGGCATCCAAGGCTCATCCATCACCCTCTAGGGCATTAGCCAAGGCATTAATGAATTTTTCATTCTTTGAGAAGAGGTTATTATGCTTGTGTCTTAAAATTCCTTCTCAAACAAGGGAAAAATGTAGACACCTCATTTCAATCGCATCTATGTCTAAACCAAACTTTAGATTGATTTCTACTAAACTATTCAAATTAAGCATAAAAATCACTACAACACCTAATTTTTTCTGACATTAGACATAAATGCCCATAATCATGTCGATTATTTGTTATTTAGGTTATCACCATGTATTAAAAAATAACCTCCCACATATTCATCCTTAGTTAGGTTGTAACCAACACTTAACCAACTTTTAGAAAAGGTCAAAAGACTAATCAAATTTACTTAATTGATTAAACCTAATTAAGAATTTAGTTAAATAATCCATGTGTAATTAACGAATATCTAAAATTCAAAATTCAAAAATGCAAAATTTCAAGCCTCTTCATCATTACTTTTGTGATTTATCAATCACTCACAAAATATCCAATGAATATCTATATTTATGAGTTGTTTATTAATTGAAGAATATTAACCACACATCTCATATCTGATCCAAGGGCCATAATGGATTGGCCTAGGCTATAAGATTTGTTTTTTAATGTTATTATGTAGGAATATCTTCAAAAATATCTCAACCCAAATTTATAATGTCAAATTGATTGGATATAGCTTCACATTCCAAGCCAATCCAATCTAAGCCAAGCCAACCAAGCCAAACCAAACCAAAAAGGACAAAAAAAAATTATGCAAGGAGCACCATTATTAAATAATATTTGAGCACATGACTTGAGCACATTATTCCAAATACAACTTATAACTCTTTCTCACAAGGAAAGTGAAGAATATTTGTTTTGTCTTATTTTTTTGTTACTTGCATTATTCTCTTAATACTTGAGTTGATAGGATTGAGGTGTTAGATATTTGTGTTTTTATTGGTTTTATCATATTAACATTTGACTAACCCCATCTTGGATTCTAATGTTACATCATGTATCTCAAGGAGTATAGAATCCTCATGGGGATGGTATCCTTATAAAGTATCTTTGACTTGGATCCACAAGCTGAAAGGCAAATGCAGCCAAAGATAAATAAGTCTAATTTTGGCAAAGAAATTTTGGGAACTAAGGAGTACCCTTAGTATGTCAACATTGTTTTATCTTACACTTATATTAAAAATCAAAATTTAAAGGATATATTGATGGAGTACAAGGACATGATTGCTTTAACCTACGAAGACTTAAATACTTTTTATCCTAGGGTAATCACCCATACTATTCCCTTAAGTCCATACAGTAGACCCTTCAAGAAATGTTAAAGGCCCATGAATCCCATTATAAAACCTCTCATTCAGACTAAAATTTATAAGTTATTAGATACCAAGGTCAATTTCTTATGAAAAATTCTACTTTGGTGGAAAATTTGGTGCCCATTAGGAAGAAGAATGGTGAGATAAGGATATATATCTACTTGAGGAACTTGAACTAATCTTTAGGTTAAGGATAATTATCCTATGTCTTCTTTGGATGAAGTAATATAGACTGTTAGTATTTATAAAATGATATCTTTCTTATATGGTTTATTAGGATATAACCATGTGTTGGAGGAAGGATAGGACTAGATCAAGATAGATTTCACCATAAAGTGGGGGACATATGCTTATAAGAGGATGCCTTTTGGCCTCATAAATTTTGGGGAAACATTCCAATGAGCCATGGACCATGTGTTCCAAGGAAATATTGTTAAGTGAATATTTATTTATATGGATGATCTCACTATGTTTTATAAGAATATAATGGATCATGTATCTACATCGGCAAAAAGTATTCAATAGGTGTAGGAGATATGGAGTATCCCTCAACCCTAAAAAGAGCATCTTTGGGGTAACAAAAGGAAAATTTCTAGGACACATCATAACCAAATATGATATTTTTGATGATAGTAAATGAGTTAAGGCCATCTAAAATATAATTCCTCCTAATAATTTCAAAGAGTTGAAACCCTTCTTTGGCAAGATAAATTTCATGCATAAATTCATTTTTAGGTTTGCAAAAAACATCAAGCCACTAAATACCATGCTAAAAAAGGATGCCAAGATAGAATTGATAGTGGAGGCCAATAATTAATTTTGAGACAAAAATATGTCTATTATTCAAGCTTAATTTTTAATTAGTACTAACTTCACCAAGCCTTTCTATTTGTATCCTTCACTTCAAAACATACCATTATTGCAATTCTTAATCAAAAGGTAAATGAAAATGAACATCCAATTGCATTTAAGAGTAATAATTTAAAATATTTTGAATTGAAATGTTTAATGATAGACAAGAAAATATATGAATTGATCAAATCCATGAAAAATGTTAGACACTATATACTAAGGAACAAAACTTATGCTATAGTCCCAAACCTAGTGGTTAAGCTCACACTCAGCCAAAATAAACTAGGAGCAAGAAGGGGCAAGTGGATGAAAGACTCACAAGAGTTTTATCTAAATATTAGAACATCCATGATTATGAGAGGACAAGGAATAATCTAGATAATTACCAAGACAAATCCACATATTTAGTTCAAATAAGTCAATGAAGTCCAAATAGATGAAGGTGAATGGTATGCTCATATCATTCATTGTTTACTCACTGACACATATGCCCTAAAATGAATAGAGAACAAAGGAGGGTTATAAATTTCAACTCTAGCCACTACATCATAAAATGAGGGTTATTTTACCATAAAATTTTAAATGCATCCATCTGAGATGTAGCTCAAGGGAAGAGGCTAAGGATATTGGACAACTTGCACTAAAATTTGGATAGTGGACACTATTCTAAGATTACAAAAAAACCCATAAGATCTTGAGAATGGGATATTATTGTCTCATTATTTTCAAGGATTCCTAAAACCATGTTAGAACCTATCACAAATGCTAAGTATTTGGAAAGAGGTAAGTTAGTGTGTTCATGCCATTACACCTAGTCATTAAAGGTCATCCATTTTCATAATGGGGTCTCAACTTTATTGGATTGATCAATCTAATTTTTTTAGTAGAACACAAGTTCATCCTTACATCCATAAATTATTTCACTAGGTGGATATAATTTGTTTCCACCAAAAACTCTAAAACTCAATATGTTATTAAATTTTTAGAGGAATATATATTGACTAGGTTTGGTACCCCCATCTCTCTAGTCAGTTATAATGAACAAAATTTTCAATCTATTGAATTAAATAATTGTGCATATAATAATCAAATTAAAATTAATTCCTCTCTAAATTATTACCCCCAAGGGAATGGATTAGCTGAGTCTACTAATAAAAATTTGATGGATGCCATCAAAAATTTAACTTAGGACAAACCAAGAGAATGACACCTATTGTTAAAATATACATTATGGGAAAATGAACATGATATAAATAGGCCCTTAATATCTCTCCTTTCCTATTGGTATATGGATGTATCCTATTTTCCCCATTTCTCTTAAGCTCCCAACCTATCATTTTATGTAGGATTATATGGATTAAGATCCAAGGGTCCAATCTATATTATTGGATATAGTCCAACTAGAAGATGAAAATACTAAAGCCTTGAAAAAAATTATAAAACATTAGGATACTATTAAAACATAGTTCAAAAAGAGATCTAAGGTAAAATACTTTCACATATTAGACTTATTATTCCTATGGAACAAAGAATGTGAAAATAAAGGCCAACACTATAAGTTCACTCCCATATGGGTGGACTGTATCAAGTCTCTAAAATCCTAGGAAATACCACCTTCTACCTAAAATACCTAAAATTCAATGATCTATCCTTATCAATTAATGGATATTTCTTGAATCACTAATTCAAGGCTGTTCCCACTAGGATGTTTCTGAATAGCAAGGGACTGTGATAGAGGGAAAGTTAAGTTATGTCTTATTACTTTCAAAATTAGTTTTCCTATTTTATATATTTGGTTCTCATTAGATTATTTTTCATGATTTATATATTAACCTTATCATATTTCAACACTATCTTTTATTTTATAACAACCTAATTGACTCTTCCCTAAATGATCAAATTGATATCTAATCACTATCATCCTCATGTATGCTTAACCTTACGTATTGAGGCCCATGAATACATTCCCAAAAGAGTGAACTCAGGTAGGAAGAGCCTAAATAGATTACACTAACTTGGTTTTTCTATAGTATTTTTACATCCTTAGGTTTGGGATTTTAGGATTTAGGTATACAAATAGGAATGGATCATAATTATATCAAATTTAAGTACTCTTATCAGGTATGTAAAATTTTCTCTCATTACTTCATGAAAATTGAGAAAATTTTCTCATTATTTAAATTAATCATGATTTCCATGCTAATAATTATTTGGGATAATAAACATTGACACAAATAATACTAATAGGGACATTTTGGTAAATTTTTTTTTTTGTTCTACCTACACTAGCTCATAGTGATTCCCAACCCTCTCTTCTATTCATATTCTAAGAAATGGGGGAGGGGATAAAAATAATACTAATACATCCCTAAAGAGTGATCAAATAATCCTAAAATAAAAATATAAAGGTGATCAAATACTCACATTATGAAATAATATAAATATATCATGCATCATGCAAATGTATGAAAGGAGAAAAGGGGGGAATCAAGGAGTATCTCTATCAAGGCTATGAATGCCTGGATGGTAATAGAGTAATGCCTAAACTTCCCAAGTTTTTATTGGTACACTTTAAGAAACCATTGTTAAACCTATAGTTTACTCCAAATATTTGATAAAAATTCTCAAAATAAGGGTAAAAGGAAATCACTCCACACACAAATCCAAGGTATGAGTAAAGCTACTATGTTGCATGAAATATCCTAAGAACTTATTTCATGTTATTGAGTTGAATATTCCCTTGTGGTAAGGTTCATGATCAATTTATATGTTCTATCCAAAGTTTTTAAATTCTTTAATACTCTAGAGTTTTCCCCCTATGAGTTTCCATTTTTTTTAGTCAACATACCCCACTCTCAAAATTAATTGGGAATGGGGACACACTACATCTTGAAAGGGGCTCACTCTAATGAGAAAATTATTTATTGACATTTATTTGTATTATTAATAGGATAACATTACCCAAAATTATTATGTCCAATTTATTACTAAAGTATACTTATCTTAATATTAATAAAATTTTTAGCTACTTGGTTATCCATGTTTTCATTGCTTATTTTATTCAGGTAACCTATTAATGGCTTTCAAACAATTTTGAATGGGTGTAGGTTTTTAATTTTCATGTAATATTTTATCTTTTCAAATTTTGTTTGGAATTATACATCATTAACATTTTGTTTGGAATGGTACTTAGCAAACTTTTATTCATCAATTTGTTTACTTGTCGACATTTTTATTCGATGGAACTTTTGCTCTTCCAAACTTTGGAAAATTCACAATTTAAATCCTCCATGAACTTTTAATTGTTGGTATTTTTATTCTCCAACATTTTTTTCATTGACACTTTTTATCTTTATGACTTTGGTAGATTTTTAAATTTAAATCCTCCATGAAGTTTTGGTCTTCAACATTTTTTTTGCCATGGTACTTAGTGAAAAAAAAATTATTGCCATTTTTTGTCATAATTTTTATTCATCATCACTTTTTCTCTTCCAAAATTTGGTATATTCACAAATTTAAAGCCTTTGTAAACTTTTGGTCTTCATCATTTTTTTTTGGTATGGTTCTTCATCAATTTTTTTGTTAGGCATGGTACTTAGTGAACTTTTGGTCTCCAACACCTTTGCATGGCATGGGATATTCATAACTTTGTTTGACACATTTAGATTTCCATAATTTTATATTCACACAAAATGGTGGGTTACTATTTCAACAAAAGCCTCAACACTTGACTATCTAAGAAAATGCCATGTAGCATAGTTGTCCTCTTTGTAAAATTAGTGATAGAATGACACTTCAAAAATAAATGACAGTGGGGAAATCCTCTTACAATATGTGAAGCCTAAATTGCTTACCTACAAAATTAAAGTGGTAAATTTTTAATTAAATAAATTGAAATCAAACCTCTATCCATTGGGCCTTAATGGTTCATGAAATAGAAGTAAAATCTTAGCCTCAATCTATATGACCTAATTATGATGAGACATTATGTTTTATTAATTTCTAAAGAACTTGCACTCAATTTCATCTTGAGAGGACTGAAAATCCCTAGCTACCTACATCTTCCTATAAATTGCTTCTAGAAAATGACCTATTGATTGAATTAACACCATAATTACTTAAGAAGATAATGATATAATGTATTCATCCTTTAATAAGTTTAGGGGATCTCTTCTACCATCGACGTGTTCAATTAAAGATTTCATAGAATATGAGGACATGATATTTGACTCAATAGTGTTTGGAAAATAGTAAACCAACTACACTACACTATAGGATGCCATTAATGGAATAGATGCACACTCAATGGAGGAAAACCTAATGATATAATAGAAGAAAGTAGTGACTTATATATTTACACTAAAATGACAATCACTCCACTTTGTATCAACCAAACTAGAAGTGATTTCTTGAATTGACCTACTTAGAGACCTCTTCTTTTTAGGTAAGGTCTCTAATGGTTTCTTTCACCACATGAATGATAATATAGTTATGGCCTACATAAATGGTGATGATTTCTAAAGGTACATATAGCTTCTTCTCATAGATGCCACTTATGATAGCCATTAGGTGGTATCATGGAAGAATATAAATATAATTAAAGGAACCCTATGAAAATGAATTTCGCTAGGGGAGACTATAACTCTAAAAGCTGACACCCTCATCCCACTTATTAAGTTTATGATGGGAATTCAAAATGGGATGACCCTAGTGAACTCATTATTTAGGTATCTAAACATTAGTTACCTATTATTTTAATGGGTGTCACTACTTGATTTACTACTAACATCTGAACTAACCTTTACCATTGGATAAATCATCAACACCAAGATGGTGGAACAAATGTACATAGAGACCTATCTAGTTGTTATGAAAAATATGTGTTGTATATCTTTCTCTTTCATGTTTGTGTTATAGTTTTTATGCATTTTATTTATTTGGTAGCTTCTTTTCTTGATATATGTTATAATAATTTCAAGTATCTTGTGGTTAATTATCAATATTTTTATCAATTAAAAATGTGCAACAATAATTTTAGTTTGATAGTTCTTATTTTCTTGCAACAAGTTTTCTAGGTTACATTTCAAATTTGTGTAGAAATGTCATTTGTTTTAACTTCCTAAAGTGATCTATAACTAGTTGAAGGCACTCTATGGGATTTTCTATAATCTTTTATTAAGAAATGCTACATTAGTCTTAATAATAGAAACCTTTAGATGATAAATAGGAGTTAATTGCATTGTATTCCTCAAACCTCTTTACTATGTTTTTTAGTTCTATGTGCTAAAGCAACAAGCTAAAAGCATTAGTCTTTTGGCATTTGTCTTTGTTTTAAAGTTGGTTAGAAAGAATTCATGTTCTCTATTTATAGATCCTCCTTCTTACCCTACCCTTCCATCTATTTGTAGTTTCTTTAAATCCTGTCCACTTTAGTTATGTCCATCTCCATTCCATTCAACCCAAGTGAATCTAAGATTCATATCCATAGTTTAATTTTATAGTTACTTGACACACTACCATTCCACCACTGGTCACTATAAGACCCAATACCTCTAACTCATGCCTCGAAGTGAAATCAATATTTAATAAGGTCCCAAAATATTATAGGTTACCTCATTATTTTTCTTAGGTGTGCATAAAACCCACATCAACAACTTTCTTGGACATGTAATCACAGGTCTTATCATTCATTTGTTTCATTATTATCTCTACAATGTTATTTAACAACTTTTTTGACTATGTAGTTATTTTGGTATACATATTTTCTTGTTCTAGATTATGTTAAACTAATCCATGTGATTTTTTATTTTTAAAAGAATAAAATAAAATACTACCATGCTTTATTCAATATGCTTTATCACCATTTTTAATTATGTAAAAACTAAATTTTATTACTAAGAGTGTTACTTGAGACCACCCATCCCTAGATTAACCTTAGACCTATCCTAGGGCCTATTTAGACACTTATCTAACCTTAATTTGGGCCACACACATACATAAACAACCCTTAAGTAGTCTTAGACCTTCACTTCAACATCCTATCCCCTAGTGCCTCTAGTTCTACCACCTAGACACTAGTGCCATAATTTGGAAAGTAGTACCAATGATGCTAGTGGCCCAATTTGGGAGATATTGTCCTTTTCATGCCTTTTTTTACCAATATATATATTTTCAAATCAAAAACCACAAGGGTTAGCATATACCTCTTGTAAGACCTACATAATAACTAAAATAATATATATACATGAATTTTAGCCCGTTATCCATTAAATGGAAATTAGATGCAAATAACACAAACAAACCTAGAACATGTTTTGCAAAATCAAGGTTATTAATCCCTATTCTACCTTACTTCTACATACAGCCATATTAAGCCATCCCAAGATCAGAATACTCAAATTTTTACTCTCAAGCTATACTTAAAAAAATTAAAATTGACATTCATACTTTCATTTGAACTTGTACCATCACTTAGGTGGGTATAGCTATATCAAACTTGATCCCTCACCAAAGTATTGATATGTAGGCAAATATCATCACAATTAGGTGTTGATGATGTCCATCTTACCCCACTAACATCACACTTTGTTACTTATGCCAATTAGATGCCTTGGATACATGAAGATTTGGGGTTTACATATAAAATAAATCAAAATAGGTCATTCATAGGGAATCAAAATTCATGAAAATAGGAAAAATCTTGTCAGACTCAGACATAGATGCACCTAAAAGCTTGGAATAGTTCTGCATAGAGGACACTAACACTAAAATAAGGACACTGGCTCCATTAGTGCTACTATCTAATTAAGGAACTACTATCTAAGAAGGGTTTTAACACTTGGATCCTATCCATGACATTAAAATAAGATTATATCTTAGTTTTTAGCCTCTAGATCTTTGATCTTAGTTAATTTCCAACTAAGTATTCATTTACATCATTTATTGTTATTTTTATAAAGGTCAAACTATGAAAATTATGTTATAAATCAATTGATGTATTTATTACTTATTTCTACCCTAATTTACCATACCCTTTAAAAACCTAGGGATTAAACCCCATAACCCTAACAATTTAAATCATTTGGCAAACTTGACTTACTTTAAACAATGCAAAAATTGTTACCCTAGATAGCCTTAGGGTTTATGTTTCCAACCTTATAAACCCACACTCAAATTTCATATCACTATATTTTATAGTTTTTATTTCATATAATCATGATAATAATGACAAATAAATTTTATCATTTTTTTTACAGAGTTTTTGAGCTTCCTTTGCATGCTTGTTTCCTTTAATTTGTAATGAGTTCAAAGATGACATAAACACATATGTACATGATGATTTATATCATTTAAAATGTATGTCATATTTCATTATATCACTAGAATTTTATTATTATATTATGTGTAATTTAATTAAAAAACACATCTTTACCTAGATAAAGGATCAATTACAATAAATTTTATTATACTTATTCTATAATAACCATGTTTCAAATTTCAATGTCATATCTTGTGCATAGGAAAGAAACTCTTTCTCCTCCTCATCTCTATGAGGGTGATATCTACATTACCTCTAAATAAGTCAATCATATCACTCATCCATGATATTATGTATCCTATACTATTATTACTAATGCCCATACTCAACCTATCCATGCCTCCACCTCTTCTCTATAGGGTATATGCCTACATGTTCAATTAGAAGAAACTAGGGTTTGTACTTGTGAGACTCCAAAGAATCAAATTATTAGTATGAGTAGGTTAATTTCAAAATTAAAAACTCAAAATAAAATATTACATGAAAATATTACAATATTGGAAAATCATATTACAAGAAAAAATATCCTATAGCAAACTATTTTTAATCACGTATATGCATCTTCACCTAGTCAATTTATGGCAAGAAATTTTATATATCAAAACAATAAATCATAGAAAAGTGCATCTAAAAATAGTGATTCAAAAACTACTTAAAATAATACATAAGATGGGAATCAGGACACTCTCCCCCCATATAACAATGAAAATCTTATTGTCAATAAGGATGAGATTTTACATAGTTTCAAAGACAAACTTCAGGAACAACCCCATGTTAATGTATAGATTTTGCAAGCCATAATATAAATAAATAACAAATCAAATAATGGTTAATTTTATACTCTTTAAGATAAAAATATTATTTCACCTACTTTGGGGGAAACTCAACTTGTATAAAAACCTATTTTAACTTGAAAACCTTGAACAATAGAAATACTTCCTATGGATAGTTCCTCCTCTCTAGATGTATAATCCCTTATGAATAAGATTAATTCCCTACATGCTAAGGTATTACATCTTGAGCAGGGTGATACATGCTACTAGGTCATCACATGCCTTAGATTCTCATGTTATTTTACATACAGATTTTGTATAACACATAGTAGAAACTTCTTTGCTATTTGGATTCATGGAACCTAAGCTTAATTTTTATGATGGTAAGGGTGACCTAGAGCACCATCTATGAGCTTTCCACATAGCATTTCTAGACTATATGTCTAATGATTCGCTCCTTACTAAGTTTTCGCATGTGGTATAAAGGATTATGCTTTAAATTGGTTCTATGATCTTCTAAATCAGTCTATCACCACATTCAATCCATTAGCAAATATGTTTTTAGCACACTTTTCAATTAACATTAGTGATAATATCTCATATGCTCAAGTGGCACAACTAAATCAAAAATCCAATGAATTTATTGTAGAATATGTATTATGATATAAACATATATTGTCAAATATGAATATCCCCATGGTAGATAGATCAATCCAAAACATATTCCAATAGAGTTTACTACTAGCATTACATGAAGCTATATTGTTGAAGAAATTTCCAACATTCACAAAATTTTACCACATAGTTAAATAAAGGGAAGTCAAGCTTCTCTCGATGGGTAAATTAAAATATAAAAATGAATCACAATAAAATACTAAGAGTTATAATAATACTCCATACAAAATAAGGGCCACTAAAAATAATATTGATCTAAATGCCATAGTTAACACAACTTTAGAGTCACCTCCTCACTTGGTTTTATCAATTATTCCATAAAGAGTTTACACCAAACTTAAATAAATTTTTAGTACATGTTTTATTGGAGATCTTATAATGTAATGTCATATCTCTCCCTCCCATCAAAAAGGTTGATACAACAATACCTCTTCCAAATAACTATGATTCCAATGCACTCTATGACTATCATAGAGAACCATGACATACTAAAAACCAATGCATTAAATTGAAACATAAGATATAATATTTGATAGAGGACAACATTTATTTAGGAACATCCATATGGGCACCCAAAATTTCAAAAAATGGAAACTAAGACATTCAAAATCTTTTTTAATCCATTTCCAAATCATACATCTAATGACGTAGGCAACACTTTAAGTGTTAACTATAACAAAAACATCCACCACCAGCATCATAACACACTATCATAGAGGATACACACCCCATACATAATATCATTGGTGTGTATCATACTATATTACCAGCTATACCATTCATCACTTTCTTAGAGTAGCATATTATTGATGACAATT
This sequence comes from Torreya grandis, assembly GCA_037957365.1. Taxonomy (NCBI): domain Eukaryota; kingdom Viridiplantae; phylum Streptophyta; class Pinopsida; order Cupressales; family Taxaceae; genus Torreya; species Torreya grandis. The sequence goes on along the minus strand of JARHVA010001150.1, from coordinate 3,548,825 downwards.
CAGATTTAGATGCGCTCTTTATATGATCCTACAATGATAATCATCCTATTAAGAGTGTTATGTTTGATAATGGGTCAAGTTTAAACATGTGAAATATCACAATTATATATCATATTGGTTATTCAAATAAAGGTATTTCTCCTACCAACATAGTTATTCATGGTTTTAGTGGCCATGTTCAGAGCTCCATTAGGGAGATTGTACTTACACTAGAAGTTGGACCAACACATGTGGCCACTATATTCTTATTAGTACCTAGTTTAGACAAGTCTGAAATGTTATTGGGCATGCCATGGATACAATAGTTATGATTCATTCCATCCATTGTGCATAGATTCCTTAAGTACATACATTTTAATTAGGTGGTCATAATTGAGGGTATTTCATATGAGTATCATTTACATATCCCATAAGAAGTGATACTATAGTTACCAATTATAGTTCTAAGCATAGTTCCCTTCTGTAAACCACAAAGTTTAGTCGAGCCACATGTTTAAGTGAGGTATACTCCTCTAGTGTTACCACATATGCATACTCTCCCAAGGATACCCTTATTAGAGAGATCCCTACATCAGAGATATGTTGTAAATTCTAAAAGGCCTCCCTCTACCCCTTTCCTTTTAAGATCAATGTCATTGAGTTCCCAGGGTTCTTAGAATAGGGTACCCATGTTAGCTACAACACTTTATGCTAGATGGGTCCCTAAGACCCCTACAGTTTATAGGACACCATAATTAGCTTCATGTATTCCTATCACCACTCCACAAGTAGTGCCAACTATAAAGCAATCAATACAGTAGGTTTTGGGACCTCAATTACCTTTTCATATAGGACACATGATTTTTATTAATTTATTTGACACAAGCCACATTGATAGTTTATGTCTAGAAAATTTAAAAAATAATTTAATATGTCAAAACAAAGAAACACTCAGATATTTAATCAAATTATAAAAAAAATAGATTGTATGCATTTCCATATTTACACTTACTATACTTGTTAGACACTACATATGCTAGTTATCTTAGTATAGTCCTCTTTTTATCATACATACATGTTTCACTTGTTCTCATCGAGTGTTCACTAATACTTATAAGACTTAGGTCAATTACATATATCTAGATTTGTTACTATCTACCTATTTGGGGCATATACATAGATAAATGGTTTCCTCATTTGATATATTCATCCATTTTAGGGCATCCTATACATAGTTTCAATTGCCAAGTTACATCTTTCTAAACTCTACATTAGAGATTTAACATTGTTATATCTTGATATTGATCATCATATACTTAAAAAAATTTCCAACTACTAATACTTTAGACTCAGTTTATGTATATATTTTCACTTATACAAATTTATACCACATGTTCATGCATACTTTCATTTTTAGATGTCCTAGTTTAAACTTGATTGTGTCTCTATGCTTCTATTTCAATGGAGTTTGAATATGTCATTACTCTATGGCTCTATGGCAATTATTTTCATTATGTGTATGCTTTTTTATATGCATTCCCAATTGTGTATAAAAAAATTTAAACATGTACTTTCATCTATCTCTAATCCAACTTCTTTATTATTTGTGTATGTATACATTTTAACATGTCCTTGTATGTCTTTCTTTCTTAGATTCAGTGACATGTTCCCATGTCCCTTATATTGTGGCCCCTTGGCCTAATTTACATGCCTCATGTGTGTTTTATGTATGCTTTATTGTATGTGTAATGGCCATGACACTTGTATCTTTCTTGTTACACACTCCAATTTTATATGCCATGAGGGACCTCATGCATCTCCCCTTCCTACTTGGGTGCCATGATGGACATCATACCCTATCCCCTAGGTATAAAATTAGTTATTACTTAGATTTTTTGTTCATATACATTATTATATCTATCTTGATATCCTTGTGAATTCTCTATCTAATAGACATTGTATAATAAAAAATTATGCTCAAACTATCTTATATTCTGATGTTATGTATGAATATTATATTAGTTTATTACATAGATATAATATACGCTCAGGCTAACACACATTTTGTAGATTTTTTTCTTTTAAGGGTAGTTATTAGATAGGTTCAACAACTCACATCAAAATATGGGGAATTAAAAAAGGTTTATCATAGAGACTAGGCTATCTAAATGCACTCAAAGTATAGTTTTTAGCACACATGCACATAATACAAAAATTATTTTAAGGAAAACCTAGTGGGAAACAATGACACATAGACTAGTCTTCATTATGTATAAATCATAGCAGTTAGACATTAATTCCCAAAATGGGACACTAGTGCCACTAGTGACACTATCCAAGATATGGCACTAATATCTAATGGCCTTAGTTTCATGAAATTCTAGATTTTCCAAAAAATTATAGTAGGTACAATCCAAGTTTGCATAGGTTTAGTCACATATTACTAGTTTTGGCTCATTTTAGCTTAGATTCATAGTATTTTAATTAGATTAGGGAAATCATGTGTAGCATGATCATTCCCATTTTATTTTATATGCTTAGATGTATAGATTATTAAAAATCAATCCATAATCCATATACTTAGATATCAAATTAGGGGATGAGTGAAACACATTGTTTTTGTATGCTCACTTATGCACTAGTTAATCATATGGAATGATAAACTCCATGTAATTTTATATTTTATACACACTAAACACCATGTTCCAAGTTACACACCAAATTGATGCCTTACTCTAGTTATAGCAGGTTGCATTCTTGAGTGACCTAGAGCTTCCATATATTCTTGAGTGTCCAAAAGTTGTTTTACATTACATAGTTCTTGAGTGGTCATAGAGATAATACAATTCAAATTATAGTTACACATATTTATTTTCATCCACATAGCTTACACTTTAGATACATCTACTACACATGGGTAGGAAATGATGGACTCATAGTCTCTTGAGTTATTAAGCCACCTATATGAGGGGGTTAGACACACCATCAATCCAATCCAATCTATTCACAAGTCATAATCTAAAAAGAAAGAATGGGAAATGATGTATTTAAAACTAGATTGAGTTCTTGATCCACCCACACATGGGTATTGAGTGAGCCATCAGCTCAGTCCAAATTATTCACTAATTGATCACTATCTACATGCACAAATAGATTGTCACTAGGTTTATAGATTGGTTTGTGTACCTAGTGAGGTGTATTCATTCCTTTCTTCTCTATCATCTATTTACATAGGTTTGTATTTTGATTTTGACATCTCTTAAGTAAGTACTAATTTATGCACATTTCATTTCTAAGACATACAATGGAACATGCTTCACATATTAATATCCATATTCATGGGCTTTAGCTCTTAGGTAAGTCTAGGTACACTTATTTTTCCTTTATCCTATTCATTTTAGTTTGATGCATTTATAAAATAAAAGGGCATAAATTTAATCATCTAAAAATTAAACTTGAGTGCTAAGAGTGTTTTTGAGACCACCCATCCATATCTTATCCCTAAAACTTTAAGGCCTATTTATACACTTATCTAGCCTTCATATTGGCCACACACCTTCCTAAATATCCATAAAGTAGTCCCAAACCTTCACTTCAACATCTTGGCCCATAATTCCTTAGGTTCTGCTACCTAAACACTAGTGCCATAATCTGGACAATAACACCAATGACATCAGTGTCCCAATTTGGGCACTATTATCCTTTTCCCTCATTTTGTTACCAATTGATATCTTTTCAAATCAAAAACCACTTAGGATCAACCTATACCTCTTTTAAGACCCACAAAATCGCTATAAAAATATACATACATGACTTTTATCCCTTTATCAACTATATATAAATCAAATTCAAATAACATAAACAAAATCATAATAAATTATGCATAATCAAGTTTATTAATCTGTATTCTGCCCTACTTCTATATACAACCATTTAAAATCATCCCAATCTTAGAATAATTAGATTTATAGTCTCAAGCTCCACTAAAAATAACTCAAACTAACATTCATAACAGCTTCACTTTCACTTGCACTAGTACTTAGGTGGGGAGAACTATATCAATATTGATCCATCCTCAGAGTACTAGTATGTAGGCAACTCTAATCATATCAGGGTGTTGAGGATGTCAAAACTACCCCACTAACATCACACTTTGATACTTTTTCCAACTAAATACCTTAAAAACATGAAGGTTTAGGTTTTGCATATAAAATTAGTTAAAATAGGTCACTGACAAGGAAATAGAACTCATGTGCATAGGAACAAGCTTGGCATACTTAGACATAGGTACACCTAGAATCTTAGAACAATTATGTACAAAGGACACTAATGCCAAAATAAACACATTAACACCATTGGTGATATTGTCCAATTAGGGAGATATTATCTAGGAAGGGTTTTAACACCTGGATCCTATCCATAACACTCAATTTAGCTTTTATCCCGATTTCCATCCTCCATATATTTCATCTTAATAATTTTTCAACTAATTATTTATTTATATTTTTATAAAGGTCAAACTAGGTCAATTATATTATAATTAATGGTTGTATTTGTTGTATATTTATACCCTAATTCACTATACTCATACCCTTTAACAATCTAGGGTTTAAACTCTATAACCCTAAAAAGTTAAATCATTTATCACTAGTGTTCAATTAGGGAATTATTATCTAGGAAGGGTTATAACACCTAGATCCTATTTACAACACTCAAATCAGCTTTTACCCTAGTTTGTAGCCTTCAGATCTTCTTTCTCAGCTAATATCTAGCTATTTACTTGTTTACATCATTTGTTGCTATTTTTAGAAAGCTCAAACTAGGTCAATTTTATTATAATTCAATTGTTGTATTTATTATGTTTTTCTTCCTTGATTTACTATACACAAACCCTTTAACAATCTAGAGATTAAAATCCACATACCTAAAAGTTAAATCACCATTATATATTTTTTCTTCCATAGATGTGTCTTTTTATTGTTTATAATTTTATCATCTATGGTAAAAAATTTCAATTGATTTGTTTGTAAAGTGCCACGTTCTCTTATCCCTATGTATTAGTTTCTTCTATAGTCCCCTATTTTTTAATTTATATATCTACAAAAGTTCTACCAAATAATTTTTTCCATATCTTTTATCATGTTATTACCATTGTATAAAATTTATTACCACACACTCATATTATTCTTTTGCATATGATAATATCTTACTTATTGCCTTCTCTCTATTCCATATGCATTTTAAGATTCTGAATTATTTTTTATATTTATTTTCTTTATATCTTTTTTTTTCAAACTTAATTTTATATTTTCTAATGCTCTTTGTCATCATCACTTATTTCCTACTTCCTATTCTTCTAATTTTTCCCACTAGGCCATTTTGACAACATCAAACAACTAGGGATTGATATAATTACTTTGAGGAAATTACAGTAGCCCTATTCAAATATCTCATTTAGGGGGATAGTTTCAATCTAATGGGGAGGTGACACAATCTAAGACCATAAATTTAAGTGTTTATTATATGTAAATTTATTACCTTCTACCAAAATTCACCCAAGTAGAAGGATAGTTTCACCTTAGTTCTTTCATCATTATTTTTATCGCCCTTCACCATAATTACATATAGTGTAGGATTTTAGTTAGGCTCCATTGGAAAACACTTGTCTCAATGTAACTTCCAATTTTATTAGATTTATTTATCCTAAATATATAATATTACCCACTATAGGGTCCAAACAATATTATTTTTAGCTTTCCTTTATTTTTAAATTTATTATTCTAGAGTAAGACCTTATCCCCAACCTAAAATTATTTCACTTTATATTCCTATCATGCTAAGTTTTTAAGTTTATTTTATCTTATGGTTGGTTTTATGATTATAATAATATATTTTCATCTAATTGTTATAGTTATAAGAACCTTTCATAGATTAAATATTTCTCATTCATTCTAAATGGTATCACAAGTCTCAAACTTGGCAATATATACTCCATTAACATTACTGCTTCTAATCCATAAACTATTTGAAAGTGTTGGTACTTATTCAATAGATTATAAGTGTGACTATTGGTATATTGGTATCCTAGTATCCAATATTTATATTTCATACTTTTTTTAGTACCTTCTCCAATATCTCATTGAATGCCTCAACAATGTCATTTGCTTGAGGATGGTAAGGAGTGCTTCTATGATGCTATATTAAGAAATGTTTAAATAATTCCAAAATTATATGATTAAAAAAATTATCTTGATCACTCATTATTCTTAATTGACATACAAACCTTTTAATTATGTTTTCATACATGAATTTCATGGTAGTCTTGGTGGTACATTCTTTTGTTGGCACAACTTCTACCCAACTTTTATGGTATTTAGTTCAGGTAATAATGAACCTAACATTGATCTTTCTTATCACAAGTTTTATGGTGCTTATAAAATTAATTTCCCATTTCTCAAATTAATTCAATGCCATAACGGGGTAAATAGGCATATCATCTCTAACATTCAGTTTACCTACTCTCTAGCATATGTCATAATTCATTGTGTATTGATGTACATACTTAAAAGGTGATGGCTACCATAATCCTAATAAAAATATTTTCTTCCCCATAGGTTATTAATAGTTATGCCCTCTTGAAAATCCATCTTGGGTTTCCCTTAAGATAGTATGTCACTCATGTGGTTATACTACTCTATACAACAGCTCATCTCTTCCTTTCTTAAATAGTGCTCATTCAATCAACATAAAAGGAAACACTTGAATCATCAAATCTTCTTTTTCAATGTATTGTACTCTTATAGAAAATATTTGTTGGATAAAAATTATGCAATGTCCTATATGTCTTTAGGGACCAATTCCATGTGGAAGAGATGACCTTTGATAAACTCATCCTCAATTGGTCCTATATCTTCTCTTGTAATTATTATTTATAGGTAGTTAGGTGCATTATTTTTTATCCCAAGTTTCACCATAATTTTGAAATCAAATTCTTAAAATAACATAATCCAAAACAAATGATTCCTTATATTATTTGTCTATTTATCAAGTACTTAAGTGGCTCATAATATATAAATAATATGAATTGAGTTGCAAATAATTAATGCATAATTTTATGCACCATGTAAACCATAAAGAATGTATTCCTTTCTATAGTGTAATAATTATTTTCATGTCTTTCTAATTTTATGAAATGAAATTAGATGGTATATACTTATTTGGGGTTATACAAGTACTAATATTATTGTAATTATAGAGGAATCAACATGTACATGGAATGGGTTTTTATAGTTTATAAATACTAATATTGGGGCATCCAAAATCTTATCATCCAATGTGGCAAATGACTCTTGACATTGTATTGATCAATTTATTGGTTGGTTATGCCACTTCATAAACAATTATATTATGGATGCACTTATAAAATCATAATTTATTATAAATCTCTAATGATACTTAGTATACCATAGTGATCTGGGTGACACTTCATGTGACAATTTGGGCGATGGTTCTACCCCAATTGGTGGCAGAACTTTTGAGAGCCATAACTTTTGAACCATAGCTCCGTTTGACTCCCCGTTTGAACTGTTGGAAAGATAATAACAAGGATAATATGATGAGATGGAAAAAATATATAATATATTGTTTTTTATCCTTGAAAACCCAATGTAAGTGCCCATAATTATAATTTTAATAGTGTAGTCTACAAATAGAAAGTTTCTAAAAATAGTAATTTCTCAAATTTTGTGTTGTTGTAAATCATGGAAGTCAAACCATTTCATCTCCCTCGATATTGGTTACCTTCCAAATCCTCATAATACCTTAAAAGTATGTATAAATAAATATGTATCTTGAAAAGGAAGGCATACATCTCTTCTCAAAGATAGGCATATGTTTGTAGCTATAATTATGAGTAATAAAACATCTCTTCTTAGAGATAGGATTATTATTTGTGTGTTATTTAAATATCTTTCAACCAAAACTTCTAAGTTTTGGATCACATAACATAGTTATAAATTCCTTCCATGTTTTAGATGGTGGTATATTTTTTATTATTATAGTTATAAATGGATCTACCATAACCTTTATTTTTAGATTATTTGTCCCAATAAAGTACTAAAAGGTATAGCAAAGATGCATTTCTTCATATTCATATAAATATTTAGTTGTCTACATATTTAGAATATCATCTATAGTTCTTGAACATGGTTTTTATTAACACATGTATCATCTAATCATCAAGATACACCTCTAAGAAATCATGTATGAAATCCATAAATTTATTCACCATTATGCAATTGAACATAGTCAGTGTATTAATCAATCCAAAGGGCATCACTCTATACATAAAGGATCCTAATTCTTTATCAAATGTAGTTTTTGGTATTTTCTCTGAAACTATTTTGATCTGAAGGTACCTTGAGAATCCATCAATGAAGGAATATATTTCTCTTCAAAACACTTTTTAGTATTTCTTCAATAAATAGTGTTGGGAAGAGATCATGTAGACATGCCTTATTAAATTATTTATGATCAAATCATATGCATATCATGTTAGTTTTCTTTTTGTGAATCACCATGGGACTTATCCACTCAGAATCTTCCATAGGGGTTATGATTCTACCACCTAATATTTTATCCACTTTAATCTTGAATTTTGCCTTAACATTAGGATTAGTTTTTAAATGTTCTTTGGAATAAATTCTCAAATTCCCTTAGTAACTCTAGTATCTTCTCCACCTCTTTTTCTAACCAATAATTTCCTATTATTTACATATTTTGATTTCCTTCTATGTCTATATTCTCTTCTCTAATGTTAAGATTTATCCTTTGTGGTGTCAAGGAGTTATCTCTCTCCTTCCTTAATGTACATTTTTATGTTTTTTTGTTTTTATTCCTCATCCTCTTTTTGTTTTGTAATTTTTTGGTAGTATTCCATATGCTCAAGCTCTTTTATGTTTGTATTCTTTTCTAAATTTTTTTGTAGTTCTCTTAAAATTGTGTTAATATTCTCCCAATAATCCATATGTACTAACCTTATTTATTATATTTTATATCTGTAACATTATAACTTTGTAGTAGAGTCTTCCATAAATAAAAATGTTTTTATTTTTTATAATGATCGATATACTCTAGTATCTAAATCCTAAAAATTGAAATTTTTCAAAAGATATATTTTTAGGTCTACCCATCTATAGTTTCCTTTCTGTATCCCTTGATGTATGTACCATATTTTTTTAAATGTGTCTAATGTCCACTAAAATAATTGTGCCCATAAGAGTCTATTTGTTTCCCTTATTATGTCCATACATTTTCACATGTCAAGATGTAATATTGGGTTGGTTTTTCTTGTATAAATTATTATCTCTAGAAAATAAATTTACAATTTCATAAACCTTTATCTAAGTAGTATGTTGATGAGTCTTTTGACATAGCCAACAATTAGGTAGGGGTTGCTAATCCCTATCTCTCTTGAAAGGATACTCGTGTGAACAATTCTCCCTAAGGTCTTGGTTACTAGGTCTTGGTACATAGGGTAACTTATTTGGTTCATTATTACCATTCAATTTCAAGGAGCATTTTCAAACAACTAAATATCTATGATAGTGCTAATTTAGACATTAAAAAAAAGGTAGGGAGTTCCTTAATTTGTGCTTACAGGGCCTATCCTCAAATGAAAATCATTATTTATTAAGATAAACACAATAAGTAAATAACTAAATTCTAAATAAATTTTTCACATGAATTTATTCAATAATGCTTAAATAGTGACAAACATAATTAAGCAATGAAGATTAGCATGCATATTCAGATTACTTTCAAACTAAATTAACTCATTGTCATGAAGAAAATAAAAAAGAGAAGGGATAAAGAGATAGATATATTATTTCTAATAAACATATTATTGTAACATATTATTGATCATACCCATTAAAACCAATCCTTATTTGATCTAAACCTAGCACAAATTCAACCCAAAGATGTTGTGAGAGTCTGGGAAACTAACTAGATAAGAAGAAAATATCATGACCACCATATACATGCATAGGAGATGGATTTAAACTCTTAACATCCTTTCAATTATAAATATATGAATTTTTATTAATAATAATTAGTGATTACAATCATTCAAGTGTAAGAAATATTTTCTTAGTAGCAAGACTAAAATAGGAGAAAGGGAGAGATATCCTAAAAATTAGTAAAATGCATGAAAGTATGTCTAGTTCTATATGTTTTTATTATAATTCATAAATATTCAACTAAGTAAATCATTTTATAATACTAAAAGTTAAATCTCAAAGAAAGGATATCAAAAAATAATATGTGTGTGTGTGTGTGTGTGTGTGTGTGTGTGTGTGTGTGTGTGTGTGTGTGTGTGTGTGTGTGTGTGTGTGTGTGTGTGTGTGTGTGTGTGTGTGTGTGTGTGTGTGTCTATGTGTGTGTGTGTGTGAGTGAGGGGGCCATCGCCCTCCCTTGATTGCCAACTTAGCCCACTAATGTTATAGTCACAAACATTCATTGTTGATTGAGGAAATGCAGTTGATGGTATTGATTTTTTTGAAAAATTTATAATAATTAACATGCTTTTAATCTGGATGCCACACCATCACCTTTGATCATCAACTGATTAATTTGGGCTCCACCATCCTATTCATCATTAACCATTTATCACTTTCTCATTTGTTTAGATTTGTCTCATGTATCTTCTTCATTACCACATTAATATCTAGATTTATCCCTATTTAAACTATGATTCATGACACAAAAATGATATTACACATTTTAGTAATCCAATTTTATCTTTTATATGTTATGGTTTGATTGAGGGTTTGAATTTCCTGATGAGGACACATGTCCAAATTATTGACTTGGATTGAAATATGAACCTTGAAAGATCAAAAAAAAATGGTCAAGCATAACTCTATTGAAGGAATGATAAAATAAAATCATTAAAATGATTTAATCACAAATATAACCAATTTATACCAAAAGTGTGAAATAAAGGAAATATTTTGCTATTTAAACATATACATTTGTATTAATTAGTTTTCAATTCAATCATAAGCCTTTACATATGAATAAATTAGATAAAAATCCATCATTAATTTATACCAAGGCTTATAAAATGGAAAAAAAATATTATGAAGCCTACTTGGCCAATGGAAATTCATCATTTAATTGATCAAAATTTTCCATGGGCCTTTTTTATTTTTGACATTCAATTCAACCATCAATTTTAAGTTTGTTAATTTACTCATGGCACCTCCTTATTTTCTTAAAGGTTTAGGGTTTAATTCTTGGTGATATGCATACACCCATCAAAATTAAGCTCAAATAAATATTGATGCCATCAGGGTACTATGTGGTATCCTCTCATAAGGCTAGGTCTTTGGTATGGGCACACAAGATGATGTTACATGGTATCCTCTTGATGAGCTAAACCTTTAAGTTCACTTTTTAAATTGGTTTTATATCTCTAATCTTAGGATCTTGAGATTTCACCATAAAGTGACCTCTTGGGACCTCAAAGACATGAGACTATTACCTTATTGATTGCATATTTTATCGATATGATATCTTGGGCTCTTATTAAATCACCATGTGGTGACCTCTTGAGACCTTGGGGGCTTAAAGCATTTAGATTATTTCCTACTTATCCATTATCTTGGGATCTTGAGAAATCACCACATGGTGACCTCTCAGGATGTTGGGGTCATGGAACCATTAAACCTTTGATTTATTTCTCATGAATTCAAGTTCTTGAGGTCATGCCACATGGCATATTCTTAGGTCCCATGGGCATTAAGAGGACATATAAAAATTTTGGACCTAGCTCAAAACTTTAAAATAGTATGGTAAAGACACATGAAAGGGTTTAGGGAGAGAAATAAAAAAACTCAATACCCCTTAAAATAAAATACAAAAATAATAGATATGGTAAACAAGCTGAGATCATTAAACATGATTGATTTAACTTGGGTGACACAAGTGATATAGGTTTTATCCCAATGAATAAGGGCTCATACAAGTTCATCTTGATGTAACTATTATTTGATTCTACCTAAAAAGGGTAAATGTAGATGGGTTATTCAAATGATAAAATAGACCACATCCTAACATATGGAAATTGATTCAATAGCATAAGTTTGTAATTGAAAAGTTCTTAACTAAATATTTAGACATTCACAAAGATTTAAATTCCCCACTCCCAAAGAAAACTTTCAAACATGAAAGTTACTTTATACTAAATTTGGAAACATTAAAATCAATCAAAAAAATAGGGTCCCTATTTTTAGCTTGAAAATAGGGCATTTTGTGCAAGCAACAACAAATTATGATTCCTATTGGGAGATACTCCTAAATATCTCAAGAATTCAAAATCTCTAGTTCTTATTCAAACACGCATTATTTACAAGAAATCATCCAAGTAAAAATAAAAATATAAATGCACAAAATTCTACTTCAACACATGACATACTAAGATACAATTCCACCTAAATACCATCGATGCATGTGTTATGTGATTATTTCAATTACTTTGCATGAACAAATAATAAATCAAATTTTCCTAAATGATAAGAACTTCTAAAAGTAGTAAAATTTTACAATTTGTCTTAAGGGGGGAATAGAATGGACATTCATAACCTTGACAAAAATAACTATGATCCATTATGAAGGCCTTGCTTCACTTCCAACTAGGCTGAAAAGCCTATGGTGGAGGTTTTTAAGATCACCCTTTTGAGGAGAATTTTTGAATTTTAGCTCATCTTATTTTGAAAGATATTTTACTTTTTCATCCATGGACATTTGGGTGCCAAGCCATGGGTTTAAGGTAAATCATAAATCTCATACAAATAAGACAAATCCAAACTAAATTAGTGTTGCATTATTCCTTTAGATAGTTCATTTAGTACTTTTGATGGTATTTAAACAAGAAAAGAGGCCTTTCTAAATCCATAAGTTCTTTTTCACATTGGCCTTCAACATTATGAAAATACAAGGAGAACATAGTAGCTTATGTAAGCATTCATATAAGAATCTTCACAATTACTCATAGGACTATTATAGGTGTTGCTTACATAAAATCCCATAATTTATCATTTTGACAAATAAGGGGAACCCTCAAGTCAAAATAGTAGGTTTAACTTAGAAACCAATATCACACAACTAAACCAAGCACCAAAAAGAAAAGAAAACAAATAGAAAAAAAAAACCTAAATTAAAACAAAGGATAGGAAGAAAAGAAAATAAAAAATAAACAATAAAGTGTTTACAAGGATTTCCAAGCCTATTTAGGCCTAGAATTAGTGTTTAAGGAATTATCCATCTAAGAATAATGTAACATCCTCACTAGTTAGACACCATATGTGGAAAGCATTCTCACTTAGGATTTTATAGATCAGATAGGGACCTAGCCATAAGGCATCAATTTTTTTATGTTCTCCATTTTATTTATTATCCTTTTCCTATATAAGGACAAGTTCTACAACCCAAAATACTTTGGATTTGGATTTTTTGTTGAAAATACATTTAATAATCCATAAGTGTTTAAGTGCAAAAAAACTAATCACATTTTTCATCCAGGTGCATAATACTCATTAGGTGGGCCCCTACATGGTCATTTATTTCCAAATAATTAGTTATAAATTAAAAGGTTGGAATCTTTAAGTTAACTAGAAAAATAGGTTCTTGGCCATAAACTAAGTGGTAAGGATAAGTTCCAAAAGATAATTTAGTTGTAGTCCTATCATTCCATAATGCAAATTTTAAGACATTACGCCAAATTTTAGGATTCTCTTCTAGTGTCCTCCTAATTATGTTAATCAAATTCGTATTAGTGAACTCTACTAATCCATTTCCTTATAGATAATAATTATAAGAAATATTTAGGTTTACTAGGTGATCATATGCCCATTCTAGGAATTACAAAGAGGATAAATTAGGTCCATTATCACATTCTAGTACATAATGCATACCAAACCTTATGATGATGTGATCCTCTAAAAATTGGATAACTACATTAATTGTGAAATTCTTGAGTGGTTGAGCCTCAACCTAATGAGTACATTAATCCATGGCTATGAGAAGGAGTTTGTGTCATGTGGATGAATTATTTTTTATCTCTCCCACAAAATCTAATCCCCACTTTGCAAACAGTCAATCTTCAATGATTGATAGTAGAGGCATTATTGGGTTACATTATATGTGTGAATTTATTTAGATTATATGGTAGTTTTAAACATATAAATGTGCATATTTAAAGATATGCAGCCATTAATAAACTATTCTCAATATTTTGTGGGCCATGGTGTCACCTAAACCATACCCAATCCCATATTTTCCATGAAAATTATTAAGAACGCATGTTGATTCATCTTTATTAAGACACCTCAAAAATATGCCTTGGTGGTTTATTTTTTAGAGCACACCATATTTGATCATACAATGGCTTGTCTTCAAGTGTAGTGCCCTTCTTTATGTAAATTTCAAATTATTGGGGTGTTTGTTTTTAAGTAGATAATGGACTACATCCTTGTACTAATTATCATTTGTAATGTCTTCAATAATATATTTTTGGAAAGTGATTTGTGGATCTAATTTTATTATATTTATATTGAGTCCTTGTCCTCTCACAATAGTCATTGACTAAATTTTCAGGTCAAACTTTTGAAGGATAGTCATCCACTTACCTCTTTCCTCACCTAATTTATTCTACATTAGCATGACTTTGACTATTGGATTAAGCATAACAATGAAGATTGTACTACATAATATGTAATGGAAAATTTTCTTTATAACATTGATTAGTTTAAAGGCATGTTTATCTATTAGAGTGTATTTTAATTATCCATTCCTCAAAGGGGAGCTCGTAAATGAAATAGGTCATTCATCTCTAGCCCCATTTCTTTTTGTCAAAATAGTAATGGTTAAATTCTCTAAAGCAAACAAGTAAGTATAAAAAGGTTGTGTGTAATCAGGGATGATCAACACTGATGTGTGAATAATTTTATCTTTTATTTGGGTGAAATATATCTACACCTCACTTATCCACTCAATTTTATCATATTTATTGATCATGTTATTCAATGGTCTAACTATATTTGTGAATCTTCATATGAACTTCCTCACATAGTTGATCTTACCAAAAAATGACTTCATCTCCTTCATGATGGTTAATGAGATTTATAAAAGAAATTGAATTATCTTAGGGTCTATTGATATACCCCACTTGGAAATTATATGGCATAATAACTTCCCTTCAGTGACCCCAACTATACACTTATTTTAGTTAAATGAGATATCATAATTTCTACATCTTTTTAGTACTCTCCTCAAATCTTTGACATGGTCACCTTTATGTTTAGAGAATATTTTCAAGTCATCCATGTATACAAAAATACACTTTCCCATAAGGTCCTTTAAATCTATGTCTATGACCTTTGAAATGTATCTGCTATATTTGTGATGTTGAAATTCATCTTCTTATAAGCGAAGGTGCTCCACTTGGTTTTGAACACCACTTTGATCTGGTCCTCATAGTTAACTACTAATTGATTCTAATTGGAGTATCCATCCAAGGAGGATATAATTTGATATACATTAACAATTTATATAACCTCATCTAATGAGGATAAGGGTTATTTATATTTTTATATGCCTTATTCAAATTTGGAAATCAACACAAAGTCTGATCTTCCTATTCTTACTCCTCACTAGTATCAATTTAGTAACTCATGTGAGTGTCTAGTAGAAATATGATCTTTTTTACAATAAATTTTTTAAATTATTTAAATATTAGTGGATCAAATAATGTATTAACTTTTATTTGTCTCTACCTAAAGGGATTGAATCCTGACTTTAGGGTGGTGGTGATCATCAAAATAGAGGTGTCAAAGACTTTCAGATATTTGTAACTCCATGCAATCACATCTCTAAAATATTTGAGGGCTTGTGCAATTTTTTATTTCTCTTATGGGGTATTGGTTATGCCTAGAATTACATTTTTAATATCATTTACATCACCCAATTGTTGATTCTCATATAACATGCCTTTAACATGGGTTGACTTATCCTTTTATTTTTGATAATACATGTCAAATAGCCTCTCAACTAAGACCATACCCTTGGGTATGTTGTTTGAATTCAGATTCATAGTCCCATTATCATTTATCTCAAAGTATTATCAACCATCTTCATCAACAATTTTATTGTAAAAGACCTCTGTATTGGTGATAATGTCTAAGATATGTTGGTCATCATTAAAATCTTGAAAAATCATGATATTATTAAAGACTAAGGGGGTAAAGACTATATCTACTAAGAATATTCTAATTATTGAATTAGTAATGTGATTAAGATTACTTTAAATAGTATATAGTTCATATTATATGTATTTATTTTGTCGAGGTAGAGTCTAGATACCAAATACATAAAAATATTCTATTAGGTTTGAGTCTTAGTTACAGTATCTTGACAAATGTTTATCATTACATGAATATTGGATCCTCTCCTATTTAACCACTAATTCTAAGTCACCCAAGTAAACTAATTATTTTAAATTTATTTCCTAGGTTAAACTGAAGTCTATGGAATAACATCTCATTATTTACCACATTGTTTATATACTCATATTGTAAGTGGTATATAGCTAGATAAAATTTTCAATTTGGATTAACTAATTCTACTCCAACGCCACATCAAATTTTAGACTTGGAACTATACAATTTCCATGTCCACAAGTCTAATTTTACTATGCCAGAGCATGTCCTATCACTAGAATATGTTGATGGTATTTTCAAGGAAAGTGCAACTATAATTTTAACCTCTTAGTGTATTTTATCATATTCAATTGAACACCCATTATGTTTCTTGATTTATGAAGGTAATTCAACTAATGAAGGCATTGTGGATAATTATTTTCTAGGAGAATAAAGAATGGAGTTATTTAGGGTGGTTATTTCATCTTTTAAAGAGCATAAAATATCTCTATTCTTTATAAATTTAGTGAATTTAAAATTCTCACATGATTGAGCTACATTCTAAAATGAGACCATATCTAAGGCATAGTATAAGTCCTCTTCATCTAAATAATCTAATTCCTCTAATTTTGAATTTTTTACACACTGATCATGTTAATAGAGAGGTTACTATGTTTCTCCTTTTCTTCTTTGTCTAGTTAGTAAACTCCCATTTTTTATTCTTCATAAAGGATCTAATTTGTTTGGTTATACTCAATGATCATATGTTCCATCTTTGGTTCTTGCTCAATTTTGATCTAGTTAGGTAGACCATGCCATGATATCCACATGTATTAAAAATTATTTTCCATATAACCATCAAGTATACTTGATCAGTCACTACTTAGTAACATGCCATAAGCATTAGAAATATATAATGCTTGGATATCAATGAATCCTTGGATTTGAGGCCAATTACATGTGTATATGATTTAGTTCCCTTACTACCTTAGCCTTTGTTTTATCCAATTATTCTACCTTATGATTGGACTTGGTAGGTGTAAGACCCAATCATTGGTAGATAACATATGGCATGACATTTTTTGAGGCACTTGAATCAACTAAGTAATTATGTAAGTTCTTTCCAAAGATTTTAAATGTTAGGAGAAAGGGTGGAGTCTCTATTTTTTCCTTATATATAGAAACATGTGTGTCAAATATTTTCATAGATTATTTCCCTTTATTATTAGATAATTATTTCCCTTTGATTAGTCATTTATATCAATTAAAACATAGTAATTTTATCTTTTATTTTCTTCAAATCTTCTACAATGGCATAGCTAGGTTTGGCTTGTTCTTATTATTTACCATGTGGATTATGTGTTGTATAGTTATTTGGATAAAAATATATGGGATATCCTTTAGGTGGGGGAGGATTATTTTTTTAGTTTACATCAAGTGAAACATGAGTGTTTCTTGTAGGAGTAGAGGTGGTCAAAGGATTAGTTGATCTACTCTTACGCTGATAATTTTTCCCCCTTTAGAATTGTTTGAAAGAATTTATCTCATCTAAGTTGTCTTCGAGATCATCTTCATCCTCAAATGTAAATTCATAGGTCTCTAATACTAGACTGGTGCCCATGATTTTTCCATCTTAGTTTGAATTCTCACTTGGAGTAGGCATTATTTCCATGTTATCTACCTCTTTTTGTAAGAAGTTAGGCGTTGCTATAAACTCAATAATTTTGGTTTATACATGGTCAATTGTGTTATGCACCCTACACCAAGTGTCTAAATCCAAGTCTATGAAATTCACTTATTAATAAGCATTATTGGTGTTATGATTTCCATTATCCAAAGGACTAGGCACGTTTCCATTATTAGGTCAAGCATTTCATTGTCTATTATACCTCGAGAAGTTTAAATTTATACCATGAAGTGGGTTATTTGCATTTGGGTTTGAATTTTTAGGCCCCTATCTATGTATATTGATTACATCATTAGATAATAACTAAAATATTTGCCTCATATTACCAATCTTGAGGTCTATGTTGCCATTTATCTAATTCATAGTTTGTTGTTGTGGGTTTTCCACATGTGCATTAGCATTTAGAAAACTAGGGTAGTAGATTGTGCTAGATTAAGGGTGTTATTATCAATGGATTGATTATTTATGAATGAGGGTATTATTAATGGTTTGATACTAGATGAATCATAGCTACTATTACTTGGCATAACAATTATATTATTTTAAGAAACTAGGACAAGATGATTGTTAGCTATCTATGAGAAAGCATGGTTTGAAGGCACATAGGGATGACCACCAAGCATGTGGTTCATTAGTGTTAGGTTATACATCAGGTTCAAACTTTTATTCAAGGTTATTTATATGGGGTTTATTAATGGGGTGCCTTTAGTGAGATATTAATTAGTTAAGGGGACTTGGTTATAGGATCTTGGTTATCTTATAAATGATAAAACACGTGTTATATCCTTGAGGTACCATCTAGTTTCTTATGTTCACAGATTCATTATATGCCAATGATAGGGAGAAAATTATAGTTTGGGTTATTCTAAAGAACATTAACATCAAATAATCCATATCCCTCAAGTAGGTCTAGATGGTAGGGCCCTCCATTAATATATAAGGGTCTTTCAACCTCTGATAAAGTTTTTGAAACTGAACATTGAACATGCTCATGGGTTCATTTGGTTATTTCTTAGGAGTTAAAAAATTATGATATATAATATCATGGTTTATGGGAAACCTAAAATGGTTCATAAATATGGTTTCCAAACCATTCCAAGTGGTTACATACCCATTTGGTGATCTTAAGTACCAAGCATAGGTAGTCTCCCCCAATGAATAGGGAAACAACCTATAAGCAGCATCCTCATGTTGCACTTGATTTATAATAAGTGTATCCTTTAATGCATGTATATTTTCTTCATTAGTCTAATGTCCTTCAATTGTTAATTTAGGATAAAAATTTTCCAAGCTATTTGGCAAGTTAAATTCTTGGAACATTCACAAGGTATCCATCTTGGCCAAGCCATGCCATGAGATTAACCATTGGTATATGTTGGGAGATGATACATGGATTAATAAAAGGAGTATTTTTAGTTATTGGTGAATTACTAGCTAACTATGTGGGCTTATTCTTTTCTTTTTCCTTATTATCCCTCGATTTTGGTATTTTATGATCAATAATTTGTTAAGGCTCAAAGTTATCCACAGTAGACTTTGATCAATTTTTTATCCTTATATTTTATAGCTTAAGGGATAGTTTATCTCATTTGAATTGAATATTTCTAAAAAAATTTAGTTTAAACTTTGGTTATGACTCGATTTGCATTCATGGGGTGCCCTCCTTATAGCACCATTCATGTTGATAGGTCTTTTGATGTAACCACCAATTAGGTTGGGGTTTTTAATCCATGTCTTTCCTAAAAGGAGACTTGTGTAAACAAATCTCCCTAAGGTCTTGGTATGTAGAGTAACTTAGTTGTCTCCCTATGACTATTCCATGCCAAGAGGCCTTTGTAACAAACTAAATATCTATGATATCTTTAAATTATACATTAAGTAAAAGGAAAGAAGCTCCTTAGATAGATATCATAGGGCCTAGCCTCAAATGTAAATCACCATTTCTTAAGATAAGAACAATAAGTAAATAAATGATTTATAAATATATTTATCACATGCATATATTAAAAAATGCTTAAACATTGACAAATAGAATTAATCAACCAAGATTAACATGCATATTCAAATTTATTTCAACTTAAATTAACTCGTCATCATGAAGAAAATACAAAAGAGAAAAGGAGATAAAAATCATGTTGATAGTAAATATGTTCTTGTAACATCTGACTGAGCACACCCACTCAAGCCAAGCCTTGGTTGAGTCAAACCTAGTGTAACTTCAACCCAAGGATGGTGCAAGAGTCTAAGAAACTAACTAAATAAGACAAAAATACCATGACCTCCATATATATGCACATGAGATGGATTTAAATTCTTAACATCATTTCAAATATCAAGATATGCATTTTGATTAATAATATTAAGTGATTACAATCATTCAAGTGTAATAAAAAATTATGTAGCATCGAGACTCAAATAGGAAAAAGGTGATAGATTATCCTAAAACTATTAGAATGCATAAAATTATGTCTAGTTCTATATGTCTTTGTACAATTCACAAAGAGATATCTAGGTGTAACATCCTCTAATCCTAATAAATGATATCCTAAAGAAAAGATCTCAAAAAATAATATATACATGAGGGGCATAACCCCTCCCTTGATTTCAAACTCAATGCACTAATGAGGCAGTTATAAACATTTATTTTTGATTGAGTAAATTTAGTTGAGGGTATTTATTTTTTTCATAAATCTAGAGGCATGCCCATGGTTTACAATTATAGGCCACACCATCACATTTTATCATTAGCTAATTTATTTTAGATCCACCATACCATTCATCATTGGCCATTTGTCACTTTCTCATTCATTAAGATTTATCTCATATATCTTCTTCATTACCACATAAAAATCTTGTTTGAACCCTCTTTTTCTTATGCTTTGTGACTCAAAAATGATATTCCATGTTGCATTAATCTAGGTTTATCTTTTTTGCATTATGGTTTAACTAAGGATCTAGATTCCTTGATGAGGACACATGTCCAAATCAATGCATTAAATTGAAAGATTAACCCTACAAAATAAAATGAAATTGTCAAGCATAACTCCATTGTAGGAATAATAATATAAAATCATTAAAATAATTGAATCATGGATATAACCAATTTAGACAAAATGAGAGAAGCAAAGGAAAGATTTTTCTATTTTAGACATAGACATTCACATTAATCATATTTTCATTTAGGAATAAACCTTTCCATACATATAAACCACATACATATCCATCATTAATTTATAACGAGCCTTTTAAAATGGTCAAAAAACATTATGAAGCTCACCTGGCCAATGGAAATTCATCATTTAATTGATCAACAATTTCCTTAGGAATTGGTTAGTTCAAATGTTCAGGATAACCATTAATTTTAAGTTTGTTAAGTGCCACATGGCATGTATTTATTTTCCTAGAGGTAGGTTTTATGGCTTGGTAGCAAGTAGATTCCCATAAAAATTAAGCTCAAAGTAATGTTGACATCATTTGGGATGCCACATAGTAGCCCCTCATCAGGTTAAGTATTTGGTCTAGGAACATGGGATGATGCTATGTGTCATCCTCCTAAGGAGCTAAACCTTTAAGCTCATTATTTGAATTAGTTTAGTCTCTATGGTCCCATACTCCTAAGAAGTCACTAGATGGTATCCTCTTTGGATCTCAGGGCCACATGACTATTAGCCTATTTCTAGTGTCTTATATTGATCTAAGCTCCCAAAATCCTAATAAATCACCATGTGGTGACCTCTTATAACCTCAATGGATTATATCCTTTATAATATTATCAAATTCTATTTGGTATTGGGATCTTGAGAAATATCCATGTGTTAATGTCTTGGGACCTCAAGTCCATGGAACCATTAAACCTTTGATTAATTCCTCATCAATTTGGGTTCTTGAGGTCATGCCACATGGCACATTCTCATGGCTTGGGGGAACTAAAAGGACTTTGAAAATTTTTGGAACTAGCTCAAAAATTTAGAATGATCTAGTCTTGACATGTGGAAGGGTTTGGAGGTAGAAATCAAAAAAATCAATCCCCTTAAAATAAAATATAGAAAAATGGATTAAAAAATGGGCTCAGATATTTAAATAGGATCAAATTAACTTAGACTACTCAGGGGATTTGGGATTGAAGGACTTGAGCCTATTGGATAAGGGCTTGACTGAGTTAAGTTTGGTACCACTAGAAATAGAGCATACCCTAAAAAGGTTAAAGGTAGATGGGTTATTCAAATTATAAAATAGACCACAACCTAGCATATGAAAATTGATTCAATAGCCTGAGTTTGAAATTGAAAAGTTCTTAACTCAATATTTATCCACTCATAAAGATGAAAAATCCCCACTCCAAAAACAAACTCTCAAACATGAAAGGTCCTTTAGACCAGATGTGACAACATTCATATCAGTCAAGAAAAATAGGATCCCTATTTTCAACTTGAAAATGGGGTGTGTTGTGCAAGCAATAACATAGTATGCAAAAAAAAATCCATGTGTGGATAGTTTATTTATGGGTATTCAACCATCTTAAAATATTAATACACATTAATGACATTCATACTTATTTATTCTTGTGAAAATAATCTCATCAATTGTTGTAAATATTCATTGACTAGTCCAATGCTCGTAAATATTTGTAATTTGTTATGTGATGCTTGTTATATGTGATGAGATATTCTTCTCTAAGGTAATTATTTTTATAGTGAGGTAGTGATTTTTATTTCATTGTACCTAAAATATTCAATTTCATCTCTTGAGAGGGTCTCTCCTCATTATTCTACTATAATCTCCCCCTCATCATTAGGTTTGGGTTCATCTTCTATTTTTATAATTTTTTTTAGAGTATATACTCCAATGAGGTAATTGAATTCAATATCCTAATATTTTGACCATGCCACTACCATTCCTACCTCTAGTGTAAAATGTACTATTAAACTTTTTATTTCAAATGTGATTTATTCATGTTTAGAATCTAATGACCCATTAGAATTCAAGAACCATTCTAGGTTTAACAATGTTGGATATCTAGTATCATACATATCAATTACCTAAAAATATGTCTTCTTATTTATCCCCATAAAATAAACTTCAACATTATACAAATTTCTAATTGGTGAGTATGGAGTACTGTTAGCCATGGAAATGTCATATTCTACTCTATGAAATTATAGTTTCCCCAGCAGTTCCTATGTGCTCTACAATAACACATTTGTATCTACACCAAAGTATAAGAGTGTTTTATTTATTTCATAACCATTGATTTTTGACATTTAGTAGAATGGTATTTTTTTTCCATTTATATTTAGTTTTGGATACATTCTCCTATTTTTATTTTGGTTTTTCCACATTCTCTGCACTCGATGTTATCTCTCTTGCTTGTTCTAATATTTACAAAATTAAGTAAGTCTTATTTATTTATAAATTTCATTATTATTTTGAGGTCCTTGAACTCTATTCATCAAATTATATAACTTTAAGATGATCCTTATCCTATTTTTCTATTATTATCTTCAATATTTTTTCTACAATTTAGGCATGTTTATAAATATCAAGTTTTTCTCCTTATATATCTATGTCTAATTTTTTATTAGAGTCAATGGCTACTTACTTGACTTTATTAGTATTCATCCCACTTTTTTTAGTTAATTATAATCTTATTTGTGAATCATTATTCATAATTTTTTTGTATCTCCTAATTATAACCTTGGTTAAATTTTTGATTATATCCTCTTACCCCTTGGTAATTTCCCCTTTCATGATATCCTCCTCTATAACCACCCTGGCCAACTCCTCTATAACCTCCTTTATTTTTATTATAGTATTATTATTGGGAATTTTAATAATGAAAATTTTGAATTGTAATAGGTGCTTGATATTTTTGACCATGTTGTATTATACTAGCATTGTTCATGGTTAGTTATGATAGTGACATTTGTTGTAGTGTTGTTGTTCTTATTCAATTGGTATCATGTACATCCATGAGTGCATATATATTAGGGTTTTTTTTATTATAAATATAAAATTATCCATAATTAATGAAATATATTAATTTATTCATAGGTGTTACCACTTCCAAAATGGGGAACAAGTGTTGTGATTGTTGATCATATACTCAATAGATCTCATAATAAATCTTCTACATGTATATAGCTTTTTGAATTGGCGGATCTATCCCTATTAGTGGTTATGTTGATATTATTACTATTTATATCTTCATCATATCAATATGGGGGAATTCAGCCCTAGAATGTCCTTTCACATAACATGTTCTGCACAAAATTCTTGTTGTGGTATTTTAATCTTAATTGTTATAACTCCAACTATAATATTTTGAAATTGTATTTTAATGAAGTATCTATATCTCATCTTCAAGACTAGGGTTTCAACCATGACACCATTTCCAATGTTTTTGTAAATGTGTTGAAAATTTTATCATCCATATTGGATTGAAGGCATGGGATTAATCCAGATATAAACCATTATTTCCTCAATTTTTCATTTAAAGGCTCTTCTAATTTACACATTATGTATTTAAACTACTGATCAAAGTCTTTTATGATTTCTTTCTTTTGTATTAGCTCTCTCATTTTGTTGATGTTCTTTATTGATATATCTAGATAGTGAAAATCACCTTTAAAAGTTTTTTTTACATTAACACATGAATTTTCATGTCCAAATTAACTCTTCATATACCATTTAAGTGTGTCATCACTGAATGTCCCAACAAAATCAAATATCATCACCCTTTCATCTATAATATTGTGACTTCTCCAATATGAGTCTAATACAAAAAAAAATTCTTCTACATCCTTTGTGTATTTTCCATACAGTGGTGAATTCATTCTATTTTGTGCCATTTTAGTGTTCTTAGGTTGATGAGAAATATTAATTCTAAGATTATTACCACTATTCACCTAATTTCTTGATGTACTTGTTGCTATAGTATTATGAAAATTTTATTTCTGTTTATCTTTATGTTGTTTAACCAAATATAGGTTACAACCTCTATTAATTTTCAATTATATTTTGAATTATCTTGTTCCTAACACTTCCTCCTAAATCCTTACAAATTCCCTTCTTTTCTCATTTTATTCCTTATGACTTCGGTATTAGTTTTATATTTATTCTCTAATAAATATATCTTTATCTAAGGTATTGATGTATGTGTATTTTTTGAAGTGGTATGGGGGATGATGATTGGTATATAGGGCTCATTTCATCTTAGGGCCTCTTGTGGTTAGGGTTTGGAGGCATTCACATCACTTTGAATATCTTCTTCAATGACTTCTATCTATAACTAGACTTCTTCACCAATGTTTTCATTAACCAATATTCATTATATTATCTTTCTCCTTATCTATATGTTGTATTTATCTATTATATATATTTATATTTGGATCCCATTTCTCATAAAGTTTCACATCTCTTTCCATGTGTATTTTTTCTTCTATATTATGTGTAAAACTTTCCTCGTGACTATTAATTGTTAGACTTATTTCAATTAATAAAATTTCCTCACTTGGTTCTAATATATAATTAACATATTTTATATTAATAATATTCTCCTAAAAACTTATTTTAATACTCTCTAGGCCTTGTACATTGTGGGTTGAATTACTCATGATTGGTTGGTCTCCTGCACCTAAGGTTTTGAATAGTTTGGGTGTTACCAACACTGCAACTAAATATGTTAATATTTGCCATAGGTCATTCATGATTTTTTTAGTGTGTTATATACCAATTATTTTATTTTATTTATCTCATTATCTTTGTTTGTGCTTTCCAGCGGTGTGAATACTAACTCACCCATTTATGGTGGAGGGATAATATTAAGATTTTCAATATTAGGATTTCCACTAGTACAAGATAGATTTATTTTTTATACCATATTATTTATTCATAGCATTATTTATTACCTTTATTTATTACTTATATATTTATTTATTAAATTTTTACTAAATTGTCTCATCCTCCATCTGATTCCTCATCTCTTTGTTGACCATTTTATCTTAACTATCTTTAATTTATCATTTTAATAATATATTATTCTCTTTAACTAACTTAATTTTACTTGATACTTAATTTCCTATCCCAATACATCTTATTTAACATCCCATAACTATTTAGACCAAATATTTTGATTAGTCACATCTTTTGAGGATCCCCCTTTTTTTTTTCATGTCATCTCTTAGGTGCTTGTCTCCTAAAGTAATTGTTTACCTTCTTCCACTAGCCCTCAATCCATAAACAACTTGTGAATGCATAGTGGTAATTTGTTTAATAAATTTTTTCTTTTCCCTTCAAAAAATTTAGTTTTTTTAGCATTGAAGTTCATCCAAACCTATATAGTCCAAACTATGATGAATTAATCGAGGGTAGTCTCAAACTAGTAATCAATATCCTAAGTTATGGGTGTGTCAAGCTGGTTGAGAGCATCAAGATTTTTTATAGTCCACTAAATAGGTATTTTAATGTGAATGAAATAACCTTACATATTTTTATCTTGTTAAAATATTAAAGGACATAAAATTTGTGCAAAGGTAACCCAAAATTCTTATTCCTATAGTCTAAAGAATGATGCCTTGACATCTGGTAACATTTCTCATATCCTTTTAACTTCAATGTGAATTTTTTTTAGTGTTTCTTTCCACCACTCTTATATTTTTATCAATTTAGGTTCATATAACACCAAAAGATACATCCCCTTAGATATTAGTCAACTAAAGTCTAGCTTGTGTTGATAAAGGTTAACTTTAGTTAGACTAATATAACACAAGTATTATTAGTGGTTATAATACTTAACATTCACTAAAAAATTAGTGAATATATTCTTAGCAAATCACATAATACATAGTACATAGTAATTCTTACTCTAACTTATCTTTACACACACACACACACACACACACACACACACACACACACACACACACACACACACACACACACACTATATATATATATATATATATATATATATATATATATATATATATATATATATATATATATATATATATATATATATAAAATATCTCTTTACACTATATGGAATTAAATAATTACATATGTTACTATGATTTATAACCTCTTATAATTCTTATTTGTATATTATCTCTTCTACACTATACTATTATATTATAATGTTATGGTATAAATATAAAATCAATACAAAATAGATCAATGGTCATGTTTGTGTGAGACATGCCCTTTCTCTAATCTAGTCATCATTTATTTAGTCAATGCAGTATTTATTACCTAAACATCCAATTAGTATAATCCTTTATTATATCAGCCTAGAGAAATGTCATGTTGTTGTAGTAAAGTAATCAAATCTACGGTACCTACATTTTGTTCCTTTGGATGATGAGAATCCTACCAATAAATATCTCAAGACATCTATGCAATTCCAAGTATATTTTCACAAAGAAATGTCCCATTATGTTTCCATACCACAAAATATAAAACCAAAAATGCTAACCATATTATTAAATATTCATATGCTAACTAAAATTGAAGGATTTAAATTGAAACACCAAGTATAAACAAACATACAATCAAGGACATACTACAGTCCTTACATGTTACATAGTTTTCATAAATAGAGCCCATTTTAATCCATATTAATATTCTTAGAATAAAAACTCATTAGAATAAACATTTTCCAATACTTCCATCAATGTATTAATCTATTCAATAAATCATATTGAATATACCTTGCTAGATATTTTTTATACTATTATCAAATTGTCCACAACAGAATAAGCACAGTCCTTAGGAATAAATTCATAGTGCTCAATAAAAAAATATTAATCAATAATAAATTATTATGAAATTATATTACTCCTCAATATTATATTTTAATGAATATTTTTTTATGAGGACAAGTTCCTATAATTTAATTAACCTTTGCTAAAAAAGTGTTCTTCATAATCTAATAGTCCTATTACCTTAATATGCTCATTAAAAATAACACTATCATAAATGAAGTTGAGTAACAAGAACTAATAGTATGGAAGATTACTATCTTCACAAACTTTTAATGAAATTTTCATGATCAAATTTATCTACACAACAAAAATCATGATATTAAAGCTCTACAAATATTAAAAAAGATAGCCACATTCCCAACTTTCATGCTTGACTTATATTTAATCAACATATCAACTTTAAACAATTAAAGCATAAATAAAGATACATTTGAGTAAGTCTTCCAAATAGATAGCATGTAAATATTTTAAAATGAATTTTTTCTCTCCCAAATAATATTAACTCTTTGTATTTATTTACAACTTATACCTAATACTATAAGGTTCAATAGTGCATATAATTAACAATAATAAAAGGATACACCTATTTAATGCCTTCATTTAAACCAAAAGATTAAAAAATATAATAATATAATAAATAAATTTAGTTTCCAATGTTACTATTTTCCAAAATAAATTTGATATTTTATACATTAAAAAGTAATATTAATAAGTATGCATTATAAAACTCAATGAAACCTTCTTAAAAAGTATACTATGGCTAAATCAAGTTGATATATGTCTTCATGTGAGCTTTAAGAACTAAGTGGATTTCACATCTACAATGAAATGCAAAGTAAAAAATAAGATATAACAAGAACATATTTGAAATATATCGAGTGCCTCTATATCATTGGTACCATCATGAATCCTCTTCGAATGCCAAGCAAAAATAACTAGCTATAACCATCTTCATATCTAGGCACACAAACTAATAAATATATAACATGAGACCATCCATTAGTGGTACCCTAACGACCCCAACCATAGTTTTGGGGCTAGAATATGTCACGAAACATTGGACCCAAATATATAACATAAAATGACCAAAAAGGTTTAAGAATGAGATCTAGACTAATGGGTTGAGGGTCACACAACATAAGTGAATAACCTAAAATGGATAACCAAAAAATCACATCAACAGATAAACACAACAATAAAAAAATATTCAGGTGTTTTACTATATTTCTACTTTAAACTCATCTTTACACCATCTAATGGGTGAGATGGTTAAAAATAGCCTCACCCATAGTGAGTTTCCTTGGTAATCACAATATTCTCATAATAAATATAAGGCATAAAACATATCAGCCATAAGTGGTAGAGCCACTTACAAGTAATGGAAATGGGATTCCATGAAGGGAGGATAAAATTCCTACAACTCAACCACCGTCCTAAGGTTTTCAATCATAAACTTGTAGAAAATACCTTTAAATTTTTTCATTTTAAACTTGATTTTTGGTGTGAAAACCATTTATGCCTTTTGATTTCTTCTTTCTCATTTTCTTATAGTCTCCCCTTCCTATTCCAAATACCATCACATACACAATCCAAAAATGGGATTTAAACCCTATTTAACCCTAATTTTGATTATGGGGTCTTTAATTTTTTAGATAATGTTAAGCATATATAAAGGATAGGTCACAAGGGTGAATATCAGATCTATAATAGGCAAATTAATTTTATAAACTTGGATGTACCATATGTTGAATTTATTAAACTAAGATAGGCTATTAATGGAAATTATAACTATGCTAAATATATAAATGACATAAAACTAATTAATTATATTTTTGTAATGATAATGTATATCTAGATTTGGTATAGGTAGAAAGCAAGTGGGGAAAAATTCTAGAATAGTCATTATATTCTAAATTTAGTATCTCTGGCTCTCTAGATAGTTGTATCAACTTGGGATGGTTGCATCGATACTAGTATCTAAGTTTGATGCTAGTGTCCTATATATAATATCTAATGAAAAAATATACAACCACCTAGATGCTTATGGGTTTGGATTCACCTTCAATTTGATGCATCTAGATCTAGGTCATGGACTGTCACTCTAGGTGAAATGGAAAAGCCATAGCTTTCCATCTTCAATGTGACCTTGGGTAAAAATGGGTTAGTGGGCATATGGTGTCAATCTAACCTATAATTACCCTAATATCAAAGGTCACTACTTATAAATCCAATACCCTATAAGAGCACCTCGTACTCATGTAGTTCTGCATTATGTGTTGGCTTGTGTGTGAATCATGTAATGTGCATAAAGAAAGTACAATAGTGACCTAAATAATAACTTGGAAAATATGACATTATGACTACTCCTTTATTAATTCAAACCTATATATAGGTGTTTCCTTTGATTGATATAAGAATATGGTAGGATAAAAAAGTTTTTGGTAACTTGAGTGCTTCTTGAATGCTTATTGAGTGATCTTTTGGTTTAATTTCTAGGTGAGGAATGAATGATGGTTGATATTGTGTTTATAACAACCTATCATGAGATAACTCACATTAAATCACTTATGCTAACCATTATAATATTTTTCATTTGAAAATTATATGGCTTTATGGCAATGGATACTTGTGTCAAGGCAAGATAGTAACATCAACACTATTATTTCTTTTATACATTAGTGTCTAAGGAGAAAAAGAGTTGGCATAGGCTCAGAACTTGAAAAGGTGTAATCTAAGTATATTTTAAGAATTTTGGGCATGATATGATGTTAGTGTCATCAATATAAGTTTTTTCAGACTAAGAGATAGGCCAAGGGGCATAAGATAGAGTAGATTTGAGGCTTGTAAAAGTAAGGCATGTGTATAACTAATAGGAATAGCCAAGGTCTAAGTTTTATAAGTGTACAAGACTAATGTGATACATAATCACAAAATATCATCTACATTTCCCCCCTCTAATCTAGTAATGAAATTTTTATTTAAAGGAAATGAGTAAACATGTGGGTATGTATGCACACCTTGTCTTTTCTCGAGTCTAATTTGAGTGATTTATTGGAGAATGACTTGTAACCAAGATAATGTTATAGTGTATAATACATTTATATAATCTAGGTTAAAATTAATTAAAATATATTAAAATATAAAGAGTGATATTTAAGAATACACATGTGTGTTGATGTAATCGTGTTACCTATTGATAAGTTGTTTTGTAAAATATGTATCATTTTAAGGCTCTAAAAGTGATATTATGATAAATATAGATATATCTTTAAATTTCATATATCCAATGTGTGTGTGTGTGTGTGTGTGTGTGTGTGTGTGTGTGTGAGAGAGAGAGAGAGAGAGAGGTTGGAAGGCACATGCCCCTAACTTTGGAATTTTTTTTTTCAATTGATAGTTGAGATTAGCTCAACTATACAACCCAATGATACTTATAACCTGTTGATTTTGGATGATCAAGTCCAAACTAAAAACTTATCAATATTGAGTTATTTAATCACCTAAAGCATACCAAAAGGTTAACTAACTACTATAATAGATTGGCTCACTAAAGTATGTAAAAGTCTTTGGGTATTAATACATGCAATAATTTTGGAATATGAGATTGATTTTTATTTTTCACATGTTACATATAATATGTACCTTAGATATGCATCATGTTGAAACTATGTGTAAAAATGGCACCATATATAGAATTCTACCACAAATATGTATCATAATCATATAACTGTGTGTTTTGGCCAATTTGGATAAATGTATAAGTGTGGAGGACATGATTTCAAAGTATGCCCCCACTATATATGTATAAATTTGAAAATAAAGTAACAATGTGGAGGACATGTTTCCTAAACATGACCCCACTATAAATTAGAGATGTTGAATACTAAGTAGGTGTAGAGAAGATGATTTCAAAGCATGCCCCCACTGAATCTATGAACTGATATAAGTACCATATATTAAATGAGTGTGTAGAACATGATTATAAATCATGCACCCACTAAATACAAAAACTATACATGTGTGGAATCCATGTCCATATGACATGCCCCCACTGAAACTACAAACTAGTATAAGTACCTAATACTAAATAAATATGGAGAACATGCTTCTAAATCATGCCCCCACCAAATCTAAAAATTGTAAATTTGGGGAATATATGTCCATATTACATTCCCCAACTAAATTTGATAACTATGAAAATTATGCAGAACATGATTCCAAAGTATTCTCTCAC
This sequence comes from Torreya grandis, assembly GCA_037957365.1. NCBI lineage: Eukaryota > Viridiplantae > Streptophyta > Pinopsida > Cupressales > Taxaceae > Torreya > Torreya grandis. The sequence continues at coordinate 3,516,686 of JARHVA010001150.1, read as the reverse complement.
AAATATGCCTACCCTTTGAAGTGAGGGAAAATTAGTACATGAAAGTTACATCACCTTAAAGGGTAAGACAATTGTAAAATTTGTGAATGTAACCATGTATCACATATAAGGAAACATGTCTAGGTAAATGTATCAATGAATTTTATATAACCAATGTGATCACATGTAAGCCTAAGATGCATGATAAAGATCATGGCAATGTCTTGATAGTATTAGTATAATCTTAATAACAAAATAAGAACATATAAAAGAGCACTCAAAATCAAGTCAAAATGTAATGGTCTAATAAGACCAAAAATAAGGGGAATGTTCAAATGTAAAAAAATTAAATGGACATGATATAGTAGTCTTGGGAGGCACCTACAATATATTAATAGGTGGTAGTGTCAGTTGAGAAACCTTACCTCTTCAAGTAGTAACAACATGGATCACAAAATCTAATATAATCCATCAACAATTAATGGGTACATGATGGTAACTATCACTCGAATAAGGATTGGGTAGAACAAATGATTTAGAGACTGAACATTGGCATATATATACCATCTCTATAGCAATGTAAGTGGAATTTTGAATAAATATCAAATGTTGTCTATTTTAACACTCTAGAATTATGTGCACGAATCTGATTAATAATTTTGATAAGATAAGTAAAATATAAAAACATATAAAATATAAGGTATTGGACCATGAGATAATTTATAGATGTGTCCATGGTAAAAATAAATGTAATATTATAGTAATTAGGGATAAAAAATAGGAAACTTAATCAGAAAACCCTAGGTGACCTAGGGTTTGATGTTTGAATCAGTTTCAACAAATGTTTAACCCTAATTTGGATCTTGGATTCCTTACTTGGGTAGATAGGGTTAAGGATATATAATGATAGGTAAAAAGGGTGAATATCAAATTTACAATAGGCTAATCAATGTGCTAAACTTGGATGTACCATATGTTGAATTTATTAAACTAAGATAGGCTATTAATAGAAAATACAACTATGATAGATATACAAATGACATAAAATTAATTAATTATCTTGTTTTTATTATACTACATATATGGATTTGGTACAATTAAAAAGTAGGTGGGGATATAGTTATGTAACAATCATCATATTCTAGATCTAGTGTCTCTAGCTCTTTGGATAGTTATATCAGCTTGGGATGGTTATGTTGATGCTAAAGTCTGAGTTTGATGCTAGTGTCCTATATAAAATATCTATTGAAGTAGTATATAACCACTTATATGCTTCTAGGTTTTTTTTTCACCTTCACTTTTATGCATTCAGATCTAGGTCATAGATTGTCACTCTTAGTGAAATGAAAAATCCATATATTTCCATCTTTAATGTGTCCTTGGGGAAAAATGGGTTAGTGAGTACATGGTCTCTAGCTAACCCATAATGATGCTACTATTAATAGGTGTTTTATATATATCCAATACTCTATAAGAGGACCTCAAACTAATGTGGTTTTCCCTTATGTGTTAGCTTATGTGTGAACCATGCAATGTGTATAAATCAAGTACAACAGTGACCTATCTTGTAGCTATGAAAATATGAACATATGATTATTCATTTAGTACTTCAGATTGTAGTTTGGGTGTTCCTTTGATTAATATCAAAATAGGGTAGGATAAGAAAGTTTTTGGTAGCTTGAGTGCTTCTTGAGTGTTCTTTTGGTTTGATTACTAGGTGAGGCATGAATGATGGTTTATATTATATTAATACCAATCATTTAAAGAGATAACTCAAATTAAAATACTTATGCTGACCATTATAATACATTTAATTTTCAAATTAAATGACTTTAGGGTATTAGACACTTACGTCAAAGGCAAGACAATAATGTTAACACTATTATTTATCCCTGGCATTAATGTCTAGGCACAAGCTCAAAATTTGCATAGGTTTAAGATAAGTATATTTTAATCATTATAAGAAATATATGATAGTGTCATCAATATAAGGCTATTCATATTAAGATATAGTCCAAGGGGCACTAGATAGAGTAGATACAAGGATTGCGGAAGCAAGACATGTATAAAACTAAGAGGAATAGCCAAGGGTTGAGTTTGCCAAGTATACAAGACTAAGGTGATATATAATCAAAAAATATCATATAAAAATCCCTACTTCCTCATGTTCATAGTTACTTAAAACTAACATAATACTCTCAATCAAAAATTTAAGATCTACATATATTCATGGATGCAAGGTAACATATAGTCCAACCCCAACTTTTCCACTTCTCACTCCTAAGAAAAATGACCAAATTGTGATTTTAAGGTCACATACAAACCCTAATAAAATTATTAGTTCATTTTATTAATTTTAATTCTAAACAACATAATAATTATGTTCCAAAGGTCTCTAAATGGTATTTTTCATTATTGAAATATTTTACTATGCCAACATTAATACACAGTTTTAATCATTACAAAATTATTTTCTCAATGATGGATAAAGTCCTAAGACTTTTCATGTTAAAATAAGACAATAATTAATTTAATCCAAAATAAAATACAATCATGAAATATTTTAGTAATAATAAAAACATACATGGTTGAAAAATAGTCATAGACCAAGAGGAAATTGGAAAAATTCCAAATATGGCTTCCAATCAATAACTAAAATAACATGCATAGTACTAAAATATCATAATATAATATGGAGAAAAAATATAGGGTGGACCAATTGGATCTCTTACATTTACATGTATGAATTGAAATGCATGTCTGGGGAGATGTTCCAGGTTCAAATATAGTTCATTAACTCAATCACTTATAATCATTGTAACAACCCTATTGGGGTCAACTATAAATACGTGATTTTTTTAAAAATAAACACATATAATAGATATAGATTATACTAATAGAATCTATAGAGACCATATGAACTACCCAAAGTTTGATAATAGCAAACAATCATATTACATCACATACCTCTGATCTCTAATATCATGAGAGCACATCATAATGCAAATAAAGAAAGTAATTACATTTATTTAGCCACAATTGATATAAGTCTATAGCCATTTCTATCAATATAAAATAATAATTAATTATAACTCTCATGAAAATATTCAATAATAATTACAATACAATATAATGTACATATAAGATACATGGCTCCTCTAGAGCATAGTTTCTAAACTCAAGTATCTGTGGTAATCTCAATTGTCATCTTGATAAGTATTAAAATTATTGGGAAGGAGAGAATCATTCAAGCACTTTTCCACACCAAACATAGACCAATGATCCCCCACACTAATCCCATCAGGAAATGACCCTCCCTTCATGGATGAGTATATAGTGATGGTGTGGGAATCTAGAGAAACAAGTAAGTACCCATGTGCTATATGATTTCTAAACTAAACATGCAATGTATCATAGAAAATTATTCTATTTAAAAATATCACACAAACATGTAAATCATACTCATGAAATTATAATGTCTCACTAAACATACTTTGTCCCAAACTTATATGAATAATAAATAATAACGATCTATAGATTAATCAAACTCATACACACCACTTGATCAAACTGCCTTCATTTGGCATTATGATACTAGTAAACCAATGAATTCCATCTCACTCCTTACTCTATATTAGTAACGTAGATTGATAAATCACAATTCAACCACAAGATTCATATAATTTACATCTTACTATCAAATACATCATATAACATGCTAAACATAGGAGTAACTACAACATACATTTATTCTATCAAGTGTATGAATGAATCTTACATTATTTTCTATCCCATACTATAAATAATGACTATAGTTTATACCACTTAGGTAAATACATATTTAATTACAAATTTTCACTACCATAATTAGTTTCCAACATACTACACCCTATGATAACCCATATTACCATAGTCTAGTATTTTAAGACATAACTACTAGTTTTCCATAATTAGGCATATAAAGTAGTCTTATATACATTGAGACATAAGTTTATACTCAATTAACTAGATATAACAAAGTAAACCATAGTTCCCATTAAAAACAATAATATACTATCATAGAATTCATTAAAATCTTAATGGTTGTATGTATGCATACATAAAGTCCTACCAATTATCACAAAACACACTATTCATAGTAATAACCAACAATCATAATTTTATTCAGTCAAATATAGGTGTGAGTCTAAACATAATAATTACAGTATATACAATCTAGGTGAAATCATACATGTACACTATAGTATTCTATGATATCCCATACTATCATAGTTCATAATTAATTAAATACACAAAGCCAAAATTATGATTTCAAAAATAAAATGACACACATACATAATAACAATCAAGCAATTTTGGGATTATACCACTTGGGTATACCCTAAGTTAAAATTGTATACTAGCATTCAAGGTAATATAATTTATAAGCATGCATCATGATGCACCATATTTACTATATATAACAAACACTTGTATAAATATATTCACAATCTATACTACACACAAGTATTCACTATTGTATGTAAATTTATTCAATAGTTTAGTCATGCTATTCCTAAAGAGTCAGGTAATTCCTAACTAAAATTTTCCATAATCTTTCATTTGAATAAATTAATCATATTTTCAAGAAGACTATTTCTATATGGTTATGGTCTTGGTCCCATAGACACCCTATGACAATATTTAACTACCTATATAAACATAGGTATGATTCTTATGTATGAGTACTTATTCATCTTAACATTCCCATATGTAAGTACTCCAATGATATGAACATTATGTTAGGGTGTGGAGCTAAAAGCTTCACCAAGGAGCAGACTTTAAACAGGTTCAGGTCTACACAGACACCGGCATCGGTCAGGAGCGACCGACATCGGTTAGGTGCAGTTGCAAAGGCACCGACATCGGTAGTGGGTCGGCCGGCGATGGTCACAGGCGAACAGGCAGGAACTGATGTCGGTTACCTGTGTGTCCAGAAAGCAATTTCCAAGGACAGAAGTGAGTGTTTGCATGATGATTTTGAGTTGTAGTCTCAAGCTCGCATCTCTATTATTAGCAATATTATTTTTAGAGCCCTTGTTCAAGAGGCTTAACTGTTTGTTGTAAGAGCATGCTCAAGTTTCCTAATTCTATATGTAGGAAAGATCTTCTTAGCTATTGTGTGAGTATGAGTAGAACATTGTGAATGTTTGAAGGATAGTACTGAGTTGCATCAATCCAAGTTGTTGGAATTGATTGTACTTGAGAGAGAGAGAGAGAGCTCTTAAGGAATAGAGATCTAGTGAGAGATCTTGTGTGCATTTGAGAGAGGTGTGGAAGAAAGAAGTTTCTTCATTGTATTATGTTTGTAAAGAGTTTTAATACAACTTTTCAGGGTGTTTTCTTGTATCTCTTGTTCTGTGCTATTTAACATTCTAGTTGCTTATCTATCTGATTTATTTCTGCATTTATTGCTTTTACAAGTGTAATCCATTGTTGGTTGATCCCCAACAAGTGGTATCAGAGCTCAGGTTCACTAACAGGTGGTTCAGATCTGTGTAGTGTGTTTGGATTACAGGTTGCTCACAGGGGTTTCTGCAGAGATTTCTGTTTGAGTGGGAGAAGCAATGGCAGAAGAAAGTAAGTTGAGAATGGAAAAGTTTAATGGCAAGAACTATCAACATTGGAGAATGCAGATAGAGGATTATCTATATCAGAAAGATATTTACTTACCGTTAGGTGGGATTGCAAAGAAGCCCAAGGACATGGAGGATGAAGAATGGGAAGTTCTTGACAGAAAGGCTTTGGGGTCTATAAGACTGAGCCTTGCATCCACTTTGATATCTAATTTGTCACAGGAAAAAACAATGGTAGAGTTAATGACTATGTTAGCAAATTTGTATGAAAAACCCTCAGCTTCTAATAAGGTATATTTAATGAAGCAGTTATTTAATTTGCATATGCAAGAAGGTGGATCTGTATCTAATCACCTGAATGATTTCCATGGAATTGTTAATCAGTTAAGTTCAGTCAATATTGTATTTGATGATGAAATAAAAGCTCTTTTAATATTATGTTCTTTGCCTGAAAGCTGGCATGGCTTGGTAATGGCAGTTTCTAATATTGCATCTGCTTTGAATATTTTAAAAGTAGAGGATGTTGTTAGTGTTATCTTGAATGAGGAAATTTGTAGGAAAAGCATAGAAGAGACATCTGGGAATGCTTTAAATCTCAAGAGCAGGGGAAGGCAAAAAGAAAGGAGCAAGAGGAGATCAAGATCTAAATCTAAGGGAAGAGGCAGATCCAAATCCAGAAATGGCAAAAGGCCACAATGCTGGAACTGTGGAAAGTTGGGGCACATAAGCAGAGATTTTTGGTCAAAGCCTAAGGAGGACAATCAACACAAAGGAAAGGAAGAGATAAAGGTTGCAGGTATTGCACAGGATGCTCTAATTTTCTCTTTGCATAATAATATTGAATCTTGGGTATTAGATTCTAGTGCATCTTTCCATGCTACCCCTAACAGAGAATATTTCAGTGACTATATCCATAGAGATTTTGGAATAGTATACTTAGGGGATGATGAGCCTTGTAAGATTATTGGCAAAGGTAAAGTGCAGCTGAAGATGTAGAATGGCAACACATGGGTGTTGAGAGATGTGATGTATGTTCCTAGCTTGAAGAGAAATTTGATTTCTGTAGGTAAGTTAGGAGATGAGGGTTGTACAGTAACTCTCACAGCAGATTCTTGGAAGGTGACCAAGGGTGCACTTGTTATGGCCAGAGGTAAGAGAGAAGGTACTCTCTATTTGTGTAATTGTGTTACTAACAAATCTCCTTCCATTTTATCTACTTCAGATGTGGATGCTAAATTGTGGCACTCAAGGCTTGGCCACATGAGTGAGAAGGGGATGTCAATTCTTAAGTCTAAAGGTATGCTTTCAGATTTGAAAAGTATGGATCTAGAATTTTGTGAGCATTGTGTATTTGGAAAACAGAAAAGGGTTAGTTTTCTCAAGATTGGGTCTACTAAGAAAAGGCATAAGTTGCAGCTTGTTCACACAGACGTGTGGGGACCGGCTCAGGTAGCCTCTATTGGAGGATCACAGTACTATGTTACATTCATAGATGATGCTACAAGGAAGGTATGGATCTACTGTATTAAAAATAAATCTGATGTTTTTGAGACTTTTAAGATTTGGAAAGCTATGGTTGAGAATGAAATAGGCGAAAGATTAAAATGCTTGAGATATGATAATGGCGGTGAGTTCTATAGTCTTAAGTTTAACTGGTATTGTTACACACACGAAATCCATAGGCAAAGAATGGTTCCAAGGACACCTCAGTAGAATGGTATTGCTGAAAGGATGAACAGAACTATTATGGAGCGTGCAAGATGTATGATATTGCATGCTGGGTTGCCCTTAGAGTTTTGGGCAGAAGCTGTTGACACCGCAGTGTACCTAATTAACAGAGGACCCTCTATAGCTCTGGATGGTGGGATTCTAGAAGAGGCATGGATAGGTAAAAAGGTAGATCTCTCATATCTCAAAGTTTTTGGTTGTGAAGCCTTTGTGCACATAGATAAGGAAAATAGAAAGAAGCTTGATGCTAAGTCTATGAGGTACACGTTTATTGGCTATGGCTCAAATGATTTTGGTTTCAGATTTTGGAATCTAGGAACTAGCAAGGTAATTAGGAGCCGTGATGTTGTTTTCAATGAAAGAGTGATGTATAGTGATCAGATAAGGAAGCTGAATCAATCTGGGCAGAGCAATGGAGAATTGGATGAAGTTATGGTCCAAAATGAGCTCACGGGAAAAAGAAATAATCACTTACAAGAAAACACAGAGACTGACATCGGTAGGTTAGGAACCGGCGTCAGCAGTACAAAAACCAATGTCGGTCATACAGAGACCGACGTCAGCAGAGAAGGCACCAACGTTGGCCAGGAAGAATCGGCGTCAGCCAGTAACAGGTCTACAGGTGGCTGAGGTCAGTCACTGTCAGAGAATTTGGGTGGACAGCGTGTTGAGAATGAGTCCAAGACACCCATCAGGAGGTCAGAAAGGGTAAGTAAGCCTCCAATTAGATATTCTCCTTCCTTATATTATTTATTGCTAACCGATGGTGGAGAACCAAAGAGTTTTGAAGAAGCATTATAGGTGGAGTCCAGGATTAAGTGGGAGTGTGGCATGGTTGAGGAGATGGAGTCCTTAAGAGAGAACCAAACATGGGATTTGGTTGAATTGCCAGCTGGTAAGAGAACACTGAAGAACAGATGGACCTACAGGTTGAAGGAAGGTGAGGATGGATAGATGAGATATAAGGCCAGATTGGTAGTGAAAGGATTTGCACAAAAGCCAGGTATTGATTTTGGTGAGATTTTTTCTCTTGTTGTTAAGATGACTTCTATAAGGGTTGTATTGTCTCTGGTTGCTTTTGAGGATTTACATCTTGAGCAGCTAGATGTTAAGACAGCGTTTCTTCATGGAGATTTGGATGAAGAAATATACATGGAACAACCAAAAGGATTTGAGGTCAAGGGTAAGGAGAAGTTAGTGTGCAGGTTGAAGAAAAGCTTGTATGGCCTCTAGCAAGCTCTTAGACAGTGGTATTTGAAATTTGACAGGTTTATGACTGAGCATGGCTACAGTAGGTGTCAATCTGACCATTGTGTATATTTTAAGATATTTGATAATGGTAGATATATTATTCTATTGTTGTATGTAGATGATATGCTGGTTGCAGGATCTCACATGCAGGATATCTCTGAGCTTAAGGTGAAATTAGCTCAAACATTTGCTATGAAGGATTTGGGAGCAGCAAAGAAAATCCTTGGCATGAGCATTAAGAGAGACAGGAAAAATCATAGGTTGATATTGTCTCAAGAGGATTATGTGGACAAGGTGTTGAAATAGTTCAATATGTAGGATGCTAAATCGGTAAGCACACCTTTGGCTAGACATTTTAAGTTGAGTAAAAAACAATGTCCTAATTCACATGATGAGGTAGAGTACATGAGTAAGGTTCCATATTCTTTCACAGTAGGGAGTTTGATGTATGCAATGGTGTGTACTAGACCGGATATTGCCCAAGCAGTGGGAGTAGTAAGTAAGTATATGGCCAATCCAGGTAAGGAACATTGGAAAGAAGTTCAATGGATCCTTAGATATCTGAGAGGAACCAGCAGTAGACACTTGTGCTATGGAGGTTCAGATACTTCTCTACATGGTTATGTAGATTCAGATATGGCAGGTGATTTGGATGGCAGGAGGAGCACCACAGGTTATGTTTTTACTGTAGGTGGAATGGTGGTTAGCTAGATATCTAAGTTGTAGAAGGTTGTAGCCTTGTCAACTACAGAAGCAGAGTACATTGCAGCCACAGAAGCTAGCAAGGAGATGATATGGATGACACGGTTCATGGAAGAGCTTGGAAGGGAGCATGGAAGTTGCATATTGTATAGTGACAGTCAGAGTGCAATCCATTTGGCTAAGAACTCAGCTTTTCATTCTAGAACCAAGCACATACAGCTAAGGTACCACTTCATACGGCAGGTATTGGAAGATGGTGAGTTGAAGCTGGAGAAAATCCATACAGATAGGAATCCTGCTGATATGCTAACCAAGCCAGTTATAAAGGAGAAGTTAAATCTTCATTCAAATTTTATTGGTCTTCATGATTGAGTTGAGGATGGAGGAGCTAGAAGATGTTGCTATACAGGTACTGGTGCAGCTATTTATCTCCAAGTGGGAGATTATTAGGGTGTGGAGCTAAAAGCTTCACCAAGGAGCAGACTTTAAATAGGTTCGGGTCTACACAGACACCGGCATCGATCAGGAGCGACCGATGTCGGTCAGGTGCAGTTGCAGAGGTGCTGACATCGGCAGTGGGTCGGCTTGTGACGGTCATAGGCGAACAGGTAGGAACTGACGTCGGTTACCTGTGTGTCTAGAAAGCAATTTTTGAGGATAGAAGCGAGTGTTTGCATGATGAGTTTGAGTTGTAGTCTCAAGCTCGCATCTCTATTATTAGCAATATTATTTTTAGAGCCCTTGTTCAAGAGGCTTAACTGTTTGTTGTAAGAGCATGCTCAAGTTTCCTAATTCTATATGTAGGAAAGATCTTCTTAGCTATTGTGTGAGTATGAGTAGAACATTGTGAATGTTTGAAGGATAGTACTGAGTTGCATCAATCTAGGTTGTTGGAATTGATTATACTTGAGAGAGAGAGCTCTTAAGGAATAGAGATCTAGTGAGAGATCTTGTGTGCATCTGAGAGAGGTGTGGAAGAAAGAAGCTTCTTCATTGTATTCCATTTGTAAAGAGTTTTAATACAAGTTTTCAGGGTGTTTTCTTGTATCTCTTGTTCTGTGCTATTTATCATTCTAGTTGCTTATCTATCTGATTTATTTCCGCGTTTATTGCTTTCACAAGTGTAATCCATTATTGGTTGATCCCCAACACATTATCCAATGATCACTTATATGTCCTAGTTAAGGCCCCCCTATGTTCCAACAATCCTTATAACTTTCATGTTCACAAAAATATACATATATGGTTGATCTTTAAGGGGATTTGAAATGTAAAACTTGTTCATAGTTATTTATTTCTAATTAGATAGATTTTCATCCTAATATGACCAAATCATGTATAAATTCATACACAAGTTCATAAGACCACATAGTTTTGCATTTCATAATTCACATACAAGTATTTGATAATATCTAAGTCACTATTATATGATACACAAAAATTTCATCAAGTATATGTATAAGTGTATCATTCAAGTCATAAAAATATACTATCCAAATTTATATAATAGACTCACATTACAATAAATCTATATTCATATGATATCTATGCACACGTCCTCATACATATTAGTACACCTGTTATACATCTTATACCCATGTTACCAATAAATCAATATACCATTCACTAAATAATAATCCACAAAAAGTATAAGGTAATTATGCTATAGTAATCTCATCCTTGATTATATATATGGCTCATAAATATAGTCACTATTAATGGACTGAGTACATCATTCCTATAAAATAACAAGATAACATGGGTAGTTTATATGCCAATCTTTACTAGTAGATAGATATCAAATTTATATCATAACATAAAATAACATGTTTTATATCTATTCTCATTGTACACCTAGACATTTATGACATATATCAAATTTATTTTAGTTCCATGCTAAATAAATAACTATATTAATATTGAAGTCACCCATACCCACGTATAACACTACATAGTGACACGATTTAAGAATGCATTTAAATATATAATACTATACTATCCTAGTATCATTTTTTCTCAGTGGTTTGGACATAAAAATCAAATTCATATATATGCAAAGTGAGTTTCCATTCTTCATGAAAATCACCCAATGCCTAATAAGGAAATGTTTTAGTTTAACTGAGCATAAACAAATTAGATTTTACCAATTACAGTGTTGAAAATAGCATATACAAACATAACCATGATTTCTTAAAACTATATTCATATAAATTTTTAGTGATTTAAAGATATACCTAGCCAATTTATAAGAAAATAGACATGGTGACTCAGTTATTACAATGACCCAGTAGGTATGTCACAAGCTGGATAACAAAACTCTAGTCGATTCAATAATTATTGGAAAAGATAGAAAGGTTTATTGATAGTGACTTGATCTTAATTAAAATCCAATGATCCTATTAATATGGTAATACCTAAGGTAAATTATTTTTACTAGAAGTATATGATGACCTCCTAAACTATGCAGACTGAACATTTACTATGATTTAATGATTTTATATAGGCAATATATTTACATAGAATTAATTTATCAATTAACTAATATATAAAATCTAGAAACATATTCAAACAATAAATAGATTATGATAGATATATATGCATAGTTAGTATATACAATCAATAAAACATTGCTATATATACTCATAAAATCATTGTTATATATTCATAAAATTTATTTAGTTTTAATATATGCATAGTCAATATATACGATCAATGAATCGTTATATCATACCAATGAATTTATTATACACATAATTAAATTTATACAATCCATCCATGATTCTAACAAATTTAGAGATTACACAAACTGGGAATGACTTAATCTAAAAGCCACCGACTATAATGTATATTGAACTACTTGCTACCACATTGTCTAACATAGCTAGAGTTTTAGATTAAGGTAAAAATAGGTTTTGAAGGGACCCCAAAACCCTGTACAAGGAGAAAGATAAACATTAAAGCACAACCAGGTTAACACAAGAACCTGATAACAAAAAAGAACCAAAACCAAGTTTTACAGGGACCTGTAACTGACAAATAAGAACATGAAAAAATAGCTGTCAAAACACTGATCTGAAAGATAACCAAATGGAATAGCAAGATTCCAGATCCGTAACCAGCAAACCAAAAAAATGACCAGTTTACTGCCCCCAAAAAACCAATCAGCAAAAAGGAACTTTGGATGAATCTTTTAAATTTAGATTTTTCTTTTTGCATGACCGAAGATTCATATCTAGAGGAGGGACCAAAGGCTTAGACTTCTTTCTTCTGACTACTATCCAACCATCTTCTACCTTAGCTGCCTCAGCAACCCATGCCTCAGAAGACACTGATCTTTGGACACCAGTAGGCATAAACTCCTTGTGACAGTCTAACACAGTCTGGCTCTTAGAAAGATCCTCCAAAATAGGGGAAGAGATCACCACCTCCTCCTCAGGCTCAGCTGTATCTTTAACTACAGCCTCCTCAAAGGCTTCAATTGATTGATTCTCCATTGATTCCTCTTCATCTTCTGAATCGGATTGCAACCTTTCCTCATTCTCGGTCTCAGAATCTGTTGTTGTCTCCAAAGGTAGTTTGTCTATGCTATGTTCAGAGAAATCCTTTGGCCACCAAGAAGGCGACCGTCTGGGATTGTTTTTCCCATCACCACAACGGGCAGCAATATGTCCCATCTGGTGACACTTCCTACACCTAAAAGGAATCCCCTCATAATCCAAGATTTATGTCTAGGTACTCCTTGGGGAATCAATGCATATCACCTCAGGAAGGCCCTTTGAAACATCCAGATCAACCAGAAATCGTGCACAAGTTGAATGGTGGCTCTTAGTACTATCTTCTTCATATAGAAACTCCCCTATAGCATTTCCAATGGTTTTATAAACTGCCTCTTGCCACAAATGTATCGGAAGATAAGGGAGCCGCACCCATATAGGGATCTTGTTAAAGGATTTTGAGAGAGGAATAAAATCCTTGTGCCAAGGTTTGGCCATTAGAGGAAATCTGCCCTGCCAAGAAAAATTATTGTGGCACAATATAGACTTCCTATCTTCAGGGCTTTGAAATATTACTATAAAAAACCCCTGGCACAGGGCTGGATTTGACCGTCTTTAATACGCAGCCAACTCTTAGCAATCCAATTCTGTAGATCTAAAAAAGAGGGCCAGAAACCACAGAAACGGAAAATGGTAGCACAAGAGGAAAACCATTTTTCTTCTTGGAAGATATTTTCTGCTAATTCAGGGTCTAGAGTTACCCTAATAGGTTTTAAAGCACTTACAGGTGATACGCGGGTAGGTACAGGTGTTGTATGAGGCCGAGCATAGCTAACATAGCTAGAGTTAATAATAATCTTGATAATTAAATAACATGTTATTGGTGTATAAATTGCCATACTTTCATAGGTAGCAAGTTAATCAACCTATTTAATAATTATTAGATGTCAGACATGTAGATCACCTTAGTTAACAACTTTACTTGGTTGTGGTGTTGTTATACATTTATATATATATATATATATATATATATATATATATATATATATATATATATATATATATATGTTAGGCATGATAAAATGTTTAGATTATGCTATATTATTTATCATTCCATTGTATTATGATCAATAGAGAATCTTATCTCCTTAATCTTATTTTTCCTTGCATTCCTTGTTGCACCTTATAATATATATATATTTAGAGTAAATCTTCTTCCACTATCCTTCAATGTGCCACACTTCTATTTTAAAGGTATGGTGCTTTTATTTTTAGCTTTTTCCTTTTCTTTCTTTATTATTTTATTATTCTATTTTATTTATAGATTTTTATAATAATTAACTTCCTTCTTACTTTATTCTATTTTATCTCCTATTTTAATATTTTTTAATAATTTAATAATAAGTAGTTATTTATTACACATAATTAATAGTAATGACTTAGAGATATTGAGACTAATGCAGAGTTAGTTATATCCTTATGATCCATTTACCAAACCAATCATCAACATGGGTGCCATATTATTACTATACTTATTCTTGCAGATTAATGTTACCAAATCCACTACTAGTCTTGAACACAATAACATGACATACACACATATAACATGATTAATCAATTATGTAAATGCATCAATTATAAAAAACATGTTAACACTAACAAATCAACTATTCATTTACTATGTACTATTTAACATGGTGTGTGTAGGGTTTTAGATGTTCCTCTGTCATCCTCTAACATCTCCATTTACATCACCCTCTTTGATAATGATCTTCCTCCATTACACTCTAAGGGATAGGTTCTCCTATGCCAATCTCATAACAAAGCAAGTAGTTATACCACAATAGTCATGATATACATTCATCATAAAATATAGCTGAAATGACAATTCAACATGATCATAAAGCAAACATATACTTATAGTTGACTCGTAGTAGTATGATCATGTAACCTAAGAAATATCCTACTATCCCATAACAACATATATCTCAAATATTAGTGAAAATATAAATAAATTAGATGTGTTAACTATAAATATCCATGGATAGTCAGATAGTTTGCTTAGCAAGGAATCAAGATGTAATATCCTTCCCCCTAAAGTTGATCATCATCTCAAATGACTCTTATAAAATATAAATTAAAAATGTTATTTATCAAAGCAATATTATGGTATAAAATATCAAATTAAGTAAATAAATGGGAAATTACCTGTATAAATCACCATAGTTCCTTTAATTTGTAATATTTCTAGAGTATTAGTCCCACAAGACCTTACTCTATGACATCTCCCTATTAAGCAAACATAGTTGCAAGTATTAATTACTCTATTTGGTTTTATCATGACCACCCTAGGGTCCATAACCATAAATATAGGATTATATACTATAGGACTAACCACTATGTTACCTTGAAGGTCCCACATAGCTTAGTGAGAATTTCACTGACATCTCAAGAGCACATAAAATCATAATACAAGCTAAAACAAATGACTAAAGAGATTTTCATAAAATCTTCCATCCCTTCTATACATCTCTCTAACCTAGAGAGTATTTTTCTAATTATGGAGAAAATTAATTAGGAAATATGGAAAGAATGATGTGTGAAGTTAATATCATCACTACTCTATGTATCTCCTGATAAGTATATCATGTTAATACTATCACTACTCCATGAAGCTCCTAACAAGTATGATGATGAATAGGAACTAGAAATATTACATTTCCAATGTATATAAATTTAAGGAATAATCATTCCACCATATATATGTGTATGGCCATACGACTAAATTTGACAAGTCCATTTATCAAATCCAAACTCAATGACTACCAGTTTAATGTGAGACTAAATAGGATCTACTCCTATTTCTTAGTACTCATGTTCCTAATTCACCACTCTTCCCTTAGGTATCCATGACCTAGTGATCTCCAAAATGTGTACAAGGTTTAATGAACCACAAATCCATATTAATAGATCATATAAATCAATACTATATGCTAAATAATTTTAGATGTACCAACATACATAAAAGAGAAATCATAAAATCAATTCCATAATTGTATTAAATTGTCACTAGTCAAACATAACTAGTATCATATTTCACAGCTTAACTTATAGTGTTATGTTCATAGTTAAGAGGAAATAATGTTAAAATTAATATAACATACTAAGTTCAAGGATTACCTCATCCTTATAACCTTATAATGGAACAAGTGAAATAATGTTTCTTTGTTTTTTTGGCTAGCACATAACAAGCTATAAGTTTATCTCCATCCCTAGATTGAGAATATGTTCTACACATCTCATACCCTACTCACTTTCATTGAAATGTACAAAAACAACTCTTAAAAACAACATGCTCTATGTAAAAGAGAATAATATAAATCTAATCAAGGGTATATAATATCATGATAATTTTAATCAACTTATAAATGTTAATCTATAACCAATATGAATTTAAGGTTCAATACTCCTTGTGGTCAAATTTCACAAGTTAGATAAAGTAGTGACTGTAAATAATCACAATTGAAAAGTAGATAACTATCATAAAAAAACTCTTACATACAAGGTAAAAGGAAAACACCACAACTCAATGTTGTTATATCACTACCTACTTACCAAATCTGTAAGTATGGTATCACATACTATTTCCAAAATTGGGAGAGAAATATACTAACTGAAAATATGTATCAATCCATCCTATCTAACAAATTCTCTCTCAAAAAAAGTAGAAAACATTCTCCCATAAACTTCATGGAAGTACGGTTAAACAACATTCAAAAAAGGATCCCATTTAAGAAGACACTAAATCAACACCATGAAAATAAGATTCATCTCAGTAGCATTATAATAATGTCAAAGGAAAATGAGATAATAAAAACTCACCTCTAAGATAACTAAGAGAGATAACACTTTCCCAAATCCACATAACTTAAGGGTGTCAATCCTTAAATAAACTCCTAACATAGGAATTCTCAACCCAAGACAATAACACTTTACTAAAATAAAATTCCCACCACACTAGGTGGTACCAAACTAAAAATGGTCTTATAATATTTTCCATTTCTAGGATTAATGAGCATAAGTCACAAAAATTGTAACACATATATTTAAGTGAGAATCATCTCATGCTTATAAAACACTCATAATACCAAACACAAATGGTGAAGGTGACTTGATTACAAATAAGGATGTAATCACACTTCATTTTTTCATTCAAAGTGATCAAAATATGGTAGAAATATTTGTTCATAACTCATGAACTATACTATGTACTCACCTACCCAAACCTCATATACAACCATCCCCATTGGGACACTTGATAAAACAACCCCTAAATAACTCAAAAAGGTTATGAGTGCTCATAAGGGTACACATTCAATGTTCCCAAAATAAATTCACAAATGTCTCAAACTTATAATATTCATCAAACCATAGAGGAGGATTTATCAAGACTCAAAACTTTAATCACGGTGTAACATGGTTCTTACACTGAGGCACCAAAAATACAAAATGCTAGGGCAATAATTCATGTCACTAGGTTCACAATGGTGAACAAAAATACATGAAAACACTAATGGACTCATTAGGTCCTCAAGTTCAAGCCATAACTCTTATACCACATGTAATAACCCCACTGGGGTCAACTAGAAATACATGATTTTTTTTAAATAAACACATATACCAAAAAGAGATTACACCCTAATAATCTACATAGACCATATAAAATACCCAAAGTGTGATAATAGAAAACAAGAATATTACATCACATATCCCTAATATATAATATCATGAGAGCACATCATAATGCAAATAAACAAAGTATTTACATTAATTCAACCATAATTGATACAAGTCTATAGCCACTACTACCAATATACAATAACAAGTAATTAAAAATATCATGACAATATTCAATAATAATTACAATATAATACAATGTACATATAAGATACATTGCTCCCTTAGAGCATAGTTCTCGACCTCAATTATCTGTGGCAATTTTAAGTGTCATGTCAATAAGTAGTACTACTAAGGGTAAAGAGAGAATCATCTGAGTGATTTTACATACCAACCTCAAAAAAATGATCCCCCACACTAGTACCATCAAGAAATGGTCCTCCCTTCATGGATTAGTATATATTGATGGCATGGGAATCTAGAGAGACAAGCAAGTACCCGTGTGTTGTATAACTTCTAAACTAAACATGTAATGTATCATAGAAAACCATTCTATTACAAGATATCATACAAACATGTAAATCACATTCATGAAATGATAATGTCTCACTAAATATACTTTGGCTCAAATTTTTATGAATAATAAATAATAATGATATATAGATTAGTCAAATTCATACACACCACTTGATCAGACTGTCTTCATCTAGCATTGTGATACTAGTAAGCTTATGAAGTCCATCTCACTCCTTTCTCTATATCAACAACATAGATTGGTCAAATACAATTCAACCACAAAATTCATATAATTTACATCCTAATATAAAATACATCATATAACAAGCCAAAAATATGAGTAACCAAATCATACATTTATTTCATCAAATGTATGAATGAATCTTACATTATTTTCTATCATATACTAGAAATAATGACTACAGTTTATAACACCCAGGTAAATATATATTTAACTACATATTTTCACTACCATAATTATTTTCCAACATACTACACCCTATGATAACCCATATTACCATATTCTAGTATTCTAAGACATAACTACTAGTTTTCCACAATTAGGCATATAAAGTAGTCTTATATATATGGAAACATACGTTTCTATTCTAGTAACTAGATATAATGAATAAAACTATAGTTCCCACATAGCACAATACTATACTACCATAGAATTCATTAAAATCTTAAGGGTTTAATACATGCATACATAAAGTCCCACCAACTATCACAAAACATGAAATTCATAGTAATAACCAACACACATATGTTTATTTAGTCAAATGCAGGTATGAGTCTAAACATAATAGTTATAGTATGTACCATCTAGGTACAATCATATATTTACACTATATTAATCTATGATATCCCATACGATCATAGTTCATAACTACACTAAATACACATAGCTAAACTTATGATTTCAAGAACCAAACAACCCACATACATAATAACCATCAAGCAATTATGGGATTATACCGCCTGGAAATACCCTAAGTTAAAAATGCATACTAGCATTCAAGGTAATATAGATTATAATCATGCATCATGATGCACCATATTTTCTATAAATTTCAAACACTTGTATAAAACATATTCACAATATGTACTACACATAACTATTCAGTATTGTATGGAAATTTATTCAATAGTTGAGTCATGTTATTCCCAAAGAGTCAAGTAATTCCTAGCTAAAATTTTTCATAATATTTCATTTGAATAACTTAACCCTATTTTCAAGAAGACTATTTTCATATGATTATGGTTATGGTCCCATGGACACCCTATGAAATAATTTAACCATCTATTTAACCATAGGTATAATTCTTATATATGAGTAGTTATTCATTATACCATGCCCATACGTAAGTACCCCAGTGATATGTAAACACTATCCAATGATCACTTATATGTCCTAATTAAGGGGGGGCCTATGTTCCAACAATCTTTAGAAATTTCATGTTCACAAAAATATACATATATGGACAATATTTAAGGGGATTTACAATGTATAACATGTTCACAATTATTTATTTCTAATTAGACAAATTTTTATCCTAATATGACCAAAGTGTGTATACTCCATACACAAGTTCATAAGACCACATAGTTTTGTGTTTTAGGATTTGCATACAAGTATTTTAAAATATCTAAATCACTCTTATATGATACACAAAAGTTTCATCAAGTATATAGATAAGTGTATCATTCAAGCCGTAACAATATACTAGCAAAACATATGCAATAGACTCGCATTACAACACACTTATATTCATATGCTATCTATGTACATGCCATCGTACATATTAGTACACCTGTAATACATCTTATACCTAGGTTAATAATAGATCAATATACCATTAGCTAATTAATAATCCACAAAAAGTATAATGGAACTATGTTACAGTAATCTCATCTTTGACTATATATATGGCCTACAAATATAGTAACTATTAAAGGATCGAGTACATCATTCCCATAAAATAACAATATAACATGGTAATCTATATGACAATCTTTACTAGTAGAGAGATATCAAAGTATATATATTTATATTATCATAATATAAAATAACATGTTTTATATATTTTCTCATTGTACACCCAGACATGTATGGTATATATCAAATTTATTTTAGTCTCGTGTTAAATAAATAACTATAGAAATATTTAAGTCACACATACCCATGTGTAACACTACATGGTGATACAATTTAAGCATACACTCAAACATTTAATACTATACTATCCTAGTATCATTTTTTCTTAGTGGTGTGGACATAAAAATCAAATTCATATATATGCAAAGTGAGTTCCACTCTTCATGAAAGGCACCCAACATCTAATAAGGAAATGTTTTAGTTTAAATAAGCATAAATAAATTGGATTTTACCACTTATGGTGATGTTAATAGAATATACAAACATAACTGTCATTTCCTAAAACTATATGCATATCAATTTTTAGTGATTCAAAGATATACCCAACCAATTTATGAGAAAATACACACAATGAATTAATGATTACAATGACCCAGTAGGTATGTCATAGGATAGATAACATAACTCCAGTCAACTCAATAGTTATTGGAAAATATGGAAAGGTTTATTGATAGTGAATTAGTCTTAATTAAACTCTAGTGACCCTCTTAATATGGTGACACCTAAGTTAAATTATTTTAACTAGAAGTATACGGCAACCTCCTAAACCATGTAATTTGCACATTTACTATGATTCAATGATTTTATATAGGTGTTATATTTACACATAATCAACATATCAATTAATAAATATTTGAAATTTAAAAAAATATTCAAACAATAATACAAATTAAGGTAGATATATGCATAGTCAGTATATACGATCAATGAATCACTATTATATATATTATTTAGTTATTATATATACATAGTCAATATATACAATCAATTAATTTATATATCCTACCAATGAATTTATTATATACATAATAAATGTATATGATCCATCTTTTATTATAATAACTATAATGATTACACAAACTAGGAATGACTTAGACTAAAAGCAATCAATGTTAATGTATATTGAACTGCATGATACCACATTCTTTGGCATAGCTAGACTTAATAATAATATTCATACTTAAATAATATAAGGTACTAGGTGTATAAATTTCCATACTTTAATACATAACAAGTGAATCAACCTATTTAATAACTAGTAGATGTCAGGCATGCAGATCACCATAATAAATACACAATAGATAAATTGCCTTAGTTAATAGCTTTACTTGGTTGTGGAATTATTATACATTTACATATATATATTTTAGGCATGTTAAAATTTTTAGAGTATACTATATTATTTATCATTCCATTGTATTATGATCAGTAGATAATCTTATCCTTAATCATCCAATAAAAAAATTAGAATCTTATTAAGGCAAAAATATAAATTATAACCCATCTTGGTTCAGATGTATAGATCACCTAATTTTATCACTACATAAATATTTATTTACCTTATAGAGATTATATATATATATATATATATATATATATATATATATATATATATATATATATATATATATATATATATATATATTCTTAAATATATCACTTCAATCATAAAAGAATTTAAACATCTCAGAGATATTATTTTAAATCAAATCGTTGCATACCAAATATAGTTTTAGATAAATTACAAATGGCCATTTATAATTTAAACTACAATACCTACCTATCTAGGGTATTTGAAAGATTCAAGTTAGTCCAAAACTCCTCTTATTTTTTCCTTGTATTCCTTGTTGTGCCTTATAATATATATATTTTAGAATAAATCTTCTTCCCCTATCCTTGAATACACCACACTTATATTTTAAATGCATGGTGATTTTATTTTTAGATTTTCCCTTTTTTGTATTTTTGTTTTTATTTATTATTTTTATTAATGATTTTTTATTTTATTTATAGATTTTTATAATTTTAATAACAATTAACTTCCTTCTTGCTTTATTATGCTTTATCTCCTATTTTAACATTTTTTAATAATTTAATAATAAGTAATTATTTAGTACAAATAATTAATAGTAATGAATTAGAGATATAAAGACTAATGCAGAGTTAGTTGTATCCCTATGATCCATTCTCCAAACCAATCATCAACATGGGCACCACATTATTACTATACTTATTCTTATAGATTAATGTTACTAAATCCACTACTAGTCTTGAAAACAATAACATGACATACAAAAATCTAACATGATTAATCAATTATATAAATGCATCAATTATCAAAAACATATTAATGCTAATAGATTAGCTATGTATATACAATATACTATTTAATGTGGTGTGTGTAGGGTTCCAATTTTTCCTTTATCATCTTTCAACATCTCCATCTACATCACCTTCTCTAATGATGTTCTCCCTCTATCACACTCCAAGGGATGGGTAATCCTATGCCAACCTCATAACAAAGCACGTAGTTAGACATAACAATCATGATATACATTCATCATAAAATATAGCTGAAACAATAATTCAACATGATCACAAAGTAAACATATAATTACATCTGAATCATAATAGTGTGATCATGTAACCTAAGCAATATATTATTATCCAAAAATAACATATATCTCAAAGCTTAGTCAAAATATAACCAAGTCAAATGTGTCAACTATAAATATCCATGGATAGTCAGATAGTTTGCTTAGTGAGGAATTGGGATGTAACAATCATAAACATGACATTAATAATACTAGCACAATATAATATAAACCAAATAAACTTATAAAACTAAAATGCAATCAATAATATCATGCTTTTACTATAATAATATATTATCATAAAGTGAAATAATATGATCTCCATGTCTTAATAGTCTAAATGTATCATCAAACAACATAACTAAACACATATATAGTTTCATATATGGAGGGGATATGACATCCACCCCCACAAAGGATTCACTATCTTAGAGTCTAATTAAATAATTGAGTATACTACTACTGTAAAATACTCTCATCTTCCCAAGTAGAAATTTTCTCACTTATATAATCCCTTGGGACCAATACTTACTATAAATATTCATTTCCTAGGTTAATGTTATGATGGTCAAAGATGTTGATGGGTTTTAGTTGAGTCATCTCCTCATCAACCACTTGGAGATTATTTTAGTCAACATTTTTATAAGGATTAGAAACATAATTTCCCAATAGTACCACATGAAAAATATCATGAATTCTATATAGATAAGGAGGAAGAGCTAAATGACAAGAAATATGGCTGATCTTTTCCACAATGATAAATGAACTAATAAATCATGTATCCTATTTGGATGCTTTACCAAACTTAATACAAATTTTATTAGGTATTAATTGCAATAAAAATTTATCTAACACTTAAAATTTTATTGGAGACCTTTTTATATTATCATAAATTTTATACCCATCAAACACAACTTTTAGCCTTTAAGTAATCACAATCATTTGTTCATAATAATCTTTCAAAGTCACTAGACATGAAAACACTCAATTTTCTAGACTATCCCAACTAAATGGAGTTTTGTACTTTCTCCCATACAAAGCTTTGAAAGGTTCCATATTTATAACAAAATGATATGTATTTTTATATAAAAATTCAACTAAGTTGAGGTAGTCCTCCCATTTTGACTCCTGATCCATTACATACATTCTCATCATATATTCAACTATGAGGTTTAGTCATTTAGTTTGGCCATCTATATTTATATGATAAGATAAATTTAAATTTTAAAGGTGCAAAATGTATCCATCAAGGTCTACCAAAATATGGAAGTGAACAACTTATCTCTATTTGAACATAATCATTTTTGGAGCACTGTGAAGGTAGATAATTTCTTTCATAAAATATAACAAGTATGGAGGCATCATTAGTTAGATTTCCTAAAATAAAATGAATAACCTTAATATATTTGTCAATTAAAACTAGAATTATATCATACATACTTGGATACTTAGGTGGTCCTATGATGAAATTCATTAAAATAACAATCCACTTACTTTCTAGAATTACATTAGTACAAAAACCCACCCAAATGGAAATGTTCAACCTTGACACACTAACATTCCAAACATTTTGTTGTGAAATTAGCTACATATACATTCAAACCAAGCCAATAAGAAAATATTTTGAGTTTGTGAGATATCTTTTTGAAACCTAGGTGAGTGAATTAAGATGTGTTATTAACTTAATTCAATACTCATTCACTTTGATTTCTATAATTAGGAACATATTTTTTGCATTGGTGCCTTAGCATTCCATGTGTATAAATAGAAATCAACAAAATATTTTCTTATTGTTACATTTGAAAAATAAGCATAGAATTGTCCACATTCAAGGTAAAAAATTTGTCGATTTAAAACATAATTTATAAAATTTTACCTTGAAACATAAATTACATAAATACAAGTCATTAGAATAAGAACATTAGCCACTATATTTTCTTTACCTTTTACGTATTCAATATTAGTATAAAATTTACAAATAAATTCTAACCACCTTATTTGTCTAGAATTCATATCATCTTCAGTGAATAAATGTAAAAGACTATAGTGATCATACTTTATATTTAAATGTTTCCCAAGAAAAAAGAATTTCCATTGCTTAAGTACATGAACTATAACTACTAGATCAAGATCATCTATTAGGTAATTATATTCATGTGTTTTAAGTTTCTAAGACTCATAGGTAACCACTTTTTCATCTTGAGTCAAAACAAATCCAATACCTAATTTAAAATCATCATCCTATATTTAAAATTTATAATTTGGATCAAATATAACAATAATAGTTGCTAAAGTTAAAAATTCTTTCATATTTTTAAAATTTGATTCACATTGTGGAGTCCATTTAAATTTTTACCCTTCTTTTATAAATAATTGATAAGGCTAACAACCCTTAACAATTTTTCTAAAAATATCTTATAGTAACCATCTAGCCCCATGAATCTACACACTTCATTCACATTTTTAGGAGTTGGCCACTCATTAATAGTTTTAATATTTATAGGATGAATTATAAGTCCTTTTTAAATGGCATGCCCTAAGTAGTGAATATTAATTTGATTGAAAAAACACTTTGAAAAATTACCATAAAGCATGTGTTTCCTTAATCTTTATAAAACTAAGCATAAGTTTTTCTCATGTTCTACCTCATTCCTAGAGTAGATCATAATATCATTAAGGAAAACTAGTACAAATTTATTCTAGAAATCTTAAAACACACTATTCATAAGATTCATGAAATTAAAATGTGTGTTTGTTAGACCAAAAGGCATAACAATAAATTAATAATGCCCATACCCTATCCTAAAAGCATTTGTATTCATGTATTTTTATTTAATATGAATTGGGTGATGTCCCAAATGAATATCTATCTTATAAAATACAATTGATCCCTTCATTTCATCAAACAAATCATCAATTCTAGGAATGGGGTATTTTTTTTAATGTTGACTTTATTCAACATGCAGTAATCAATGAAATTTTTTAATGTACCATCCTTATTCTTAATTAAGACAATTGGGACTCCCTAGTATGATACACTTTATCTAATCAACCCTTTTTCCATTAGTTCTTGCAACTAAAATTTGATTTTTTTTTAGATTGATCACATTCATCTAGTTTGGGGATTTAGATGTAGGTGCAAATCCATGTATTATGTCTATGGAAAAATCAAACTCCTTATTAGGAGGAAAACCAGGTAGTTCTTCAAGGAACATGTCTTCAAATTCTCTTAATATATGATAGTCTTATGAAGTAGGTTCATTCTCTTTAGGTATTTCATTCAACTACATAGAGTAAATTTTGCATCCTTTTCTCACTACTCTTTTTAGCTACAGGGCTAAAAAAATATTTTTGGCTAAAGGATTTTAAACACCTTGGATTTTCATAGGTTTAATAAAATCATAAATTAATTTTAATATTTTTCTAAAATAATCAATCTTCACTTGATGTTGTTGCAACCAATCCATTTCAATAATCAAGTCATAAAACCCTAGAGGTCCCAAAATCATATTTACTTGAGTCTTTAAAATCCCAAGATCAAGTTCAATTTATTTTAAACATTTTTAAATAGATATTATTTTTTCATAACAAACTAAACCTCCCATCCTTGTCTTAGTCTATAGGGTTTAGTTTTGAATTTAAAATAAATTTGAATAAAAATGAATCTACTAGTTATACAAAAATCTATTAAAAAATTAAAGGAAAAACCAAAAATTATACCTATAATCTCTATTGGGTAGACTATAGGTGACCATTTATGTTATTTACAATAGCATATAAATTTTGATGAGATATATGATTACCTCATAATAGAGGAAAAATTAATGGTTATCACCATACTCCAACATAATACAATAGTTTTTAAAGGCAAAGGTATAATATTAACTCTTATGGTGGGGTCACAAAAGTTATCTTGCTACTGGTTGTAGTTCCTATTTTTCTTTTCTCAAAAATTATAACATTTGGAAACTTTGTTTGATTTCCAAAATTTTCTAGAATTTTTGTTTTTCATAAAACCCTTTATATGGTCAAATTTCTTATTTTTTTACTCACTGGAGGAATTATTATTTTTGGCTTAGACTCCAACCTATTGTTTTAGTTTTTTTCATGACTTTTGGTGACACTTTTCCTTTTCTTATACATAATGTGTATATTATATGGAATCAACCAATGTGTATGGGTTAGTCATGTTCACATCATGCATTAATTAGTTTTGCAAGCCTAGTTTTAACATAATAACTCTTGTTTATTCATCATGTATGTAGTTTATATAATGTATAAGGTTTTGAATGTCGTTATCATACTCCAAAATAGTCATAGTCCCCTAATTAAATAGTTTGAATAATATAATATATTTTTTTGAAGGTATTATTCAAGTACATCTTCTTGAACTTCCTCTCAAATGTTTCTCATAAGAGATTCATTGGGTCATAACCCTTGAGGGTACACAAATGGTTCCACCACAGGGAATCATCACCTTATAAATGGTAGAATCCAATATGGTCTTTGACATTTGAACACATATAATGTAGAGCGGATTATTTTTAAAAGATAACTAACCATGATTCTATTATGTCTTAGATTATTCAACCAAAAAAGTAGGAGGTGGAATATTCTTAAACTCCTTGATGATGGGATTCACAATAATTTGTTTCCTTGTATTTTCATCCCTTGGTATTATCTCCTCCTCACCCTCTTGTATATTTTATACATTAGTCATCCTTTAACCATAGGTTTCCATTTAAAATTGAATGTTATGAACCACACCCAAGATATCATCTAAAACAAAAAAATCCTAGCATGGTCATGCTTGGATTTATCACCATAATTATTGTTACCATTAGCATTGGTGATGACCAGATCATCATCAACATTATTGCCAACATGATTATTATTATTTTAGTTATTATCAAGATGAATACCAACATTTATAATGTGTCAATTGGCTCAATTCCTCATAATAATATTAGACACCAAAAACTATTTAACCCAAAGTTTACCTAAAGTTCCCTAGAATATAACTAGGCTCTCATACCACTGTCCTAAACCCCTAAAAGTCAACCCATTTTTTTAATTTTAATTTTATGATATATATTTTACAAAAATAATTTGTATACATGTACAGTCAATTCTAAAAAATTCTGTGAAGTTAATTATGAGATTGTTTTCATCCACCCATGGTAATTATGGATAGTCTCACTAATACAAGGGTTAAGTGCATTACACAAATTAAAACATTACACTAAATATATAAAAACTAGTATTTATAATACATTATCCCTCTAAAATATAAATAGAGAAATGAATAATGCCTATAAACACTTCATATATAGACTTGAAAATTTTATTGAGTTTAGATAACCAAGACATGGTTCTATTTGTGAAGAGTGTCTTAGAAATTAAGGTGATTAACTAGAAAAAATATTTAAGATATTTTAAACTCCATGTTAGTGTTTCATGAATAATGGTATTCATTATTTATTTATGGAAACCCTAATGGTCATAAAATTATATATTAGTCCAATCTCAATTTATCCATAGGGCTTAATCCATTAGGATATATATTTCAACCATTAATATAGGTAAGAAGCTCCATGGAGTCCATAAGGGTTTCCCAAAGGAAGTAAGCATATATGTAGTTAAATACCTACTTAGGTTTAAAAATTTTCCCTACATAAAATTAATTCAAAAGATAAATTATGTAATTAGAAACAATATTTACCATGTTATGAGATTTATATATTTTCTTGTCTTTAACTAACCAAGAATTACATCCCATGAATGTTAAAAGACCTAAGAAAACAAAACTCATAAATACATAAAACACATATGCATATGAATATGTATTATTTATTTATGTTCTACCAAATCATCATATATTTGAAATATAAATAATGCATTATTATATCAGACTTGAATCCATACCACTGCATAGCTAGAAACATGTTTGCACTACCATCTAGTAGGCCATTATTTATACTATGTTAGGTCATTGCAGGATTCTAATATGTTATTTAATTAAATATAATTCAATAATTCAATAACAAAACAAATTTACAATTTAATTAATTCTTGTAATTATATTTCTAATTGATTCATTTAAGCATGTAGATGGATTTTAGGTCTATTGTACAAGGTTACCATTTCTTTAACATAAAATGACAATAATAATTCCAACAATGTTTTTCCCTTCCTCATTACACTATACTAGATTCCATGACAATTCAAATTCAATATATATACCTCATATGACCTTTATTACCCAGTGATGCAAAAACTACAAACCATTATACATTATTGATCTTAATTAAGGTAAACCATATAGAAGTTCAACTACCAAAAACATTAAAACACATAATGATTTTTCATCCTTATAAACATGTATTCAAATATTATCAACTCAAAATATAGCTATACTAAGAATGAACTTTCATTTCAATAGTTTATTTAACACAATAAATAGAATAAAGTCCTGAAAACACCTTTACACATTTCTAACATGCATAGTAATATCTCATATTACCTCTACTAGGATGTAATAAGATTGAAACATTTTTCAAGTTTTAAATGCATGAAATAAGATAATAATATAACCTAATTATATCTTAAATATTTAATATTTCCCATTATTATCCTTTATATTATAAAATTAAATACATGGTACAACTATAGGTTAACATACAACTATTAATATCTTGTAAAATATATACAGTTCCAAGTATACATAATAGAAAACACATAATCCCATGATGTTTACATACCACACATGTATAACCAATAATGTTTACCTTACTATTAAATATTCACATATTAACTAAAATTGAATGATTTCAAATGAAAAAATAAGTATAAACAAACCTACAACTAAGAACATACTACATTTCTTACGTGTTACATAATTTCCAAAAATAGAGTCCATTTTTATATCTTAAACTTCTTAGATTGAATAATTAGCTAAATAAACATGTTCCAAGAGTTTCCATCAAATTTTGTAATTGATTTAAGAAATAATATTAAGTATTCCATACTTAATAGTTATTCTTACACTATCATATAACTATCTACTAGGTAATAATGCACAGTCCTTAAAAAGTAATTCACAATGTTAAAAAATAACATTATCAAGAATAAATGATCAATAAATTAAATTAATCCTCAACATTATCTTGTACAAAATAATGGTTTATGATTAAATTGTCATGTCATTTAATTACAATTTGTTATAAAAGTGTTCTTCATAATGAAAATAGTGTTATTTACATAATATGCTCAGTAAAAATAACACTACCATTAGGAAGTTGAGTAACAAGAACTAGTAACAAGGAAGATTACAATATTCAAAAAATATCAATCAATATTTCATAATCAAATTTATCTATAAAATGACAAAAATCTTTCTATCTAAGTTCTATGAATATAAATTAAGATACACACATTCCAAACTTTCATGCTTAACTTGGATTTAAACAACATATCAACTTTAAATAATTAAACCGTAAATAAAGTTCCATATGATTAAGTCTTATAAATAGATAAAATGTAAATATTTTACAATTAATCATTCACTCTCCCAATTAAGATTAACTCTTTGGAGTTACAAATTTTACCTAATAATTAGAAGGTACAATAATTCATATAATTAAAAATGGTAAAAGGATAAAACTAGTTAATGACTTCATTTAAAATGACACGTAAAACAATATAATAAATTAATAAAGTTTCCAGTTTTACTATTATTCAAAATATATTTTTTATTTAGGCATGATGAATTAATTTTAATGAGAATCCATTAAAAACTCAAGGAAACCTTATCTAAAGTATATTACAACTAAAATAATTTGTTATATGTCTTCATGCCAATTTCAAGAACTAAGTAAAATTGACATCTACAATGAAATACAAAGTATGAACTAAGATACAATAAGAATGCAATTGTAAGACATCAAGTTCCTATTTATCATTAGAACCATTATGAATCATCCTAAAATTCCAATAAAATATAGCCATATTTGTATCTAAGCACACAAAAAGATAAATGTGTAATATGAGCCCATCTATTAGTGGTATGATAACCATCCCAACCATCATTTTAGGGATAAAATAGGTCCCAAATATATAAAACAAATGGCCAAAAAGTTTTAAGAATAAGACCTATTCTAATGGGTCTAGGGTCACATAAAATCACAAGTAAACAACCCAAAATGGATAACCAAATATGCACGTTGATGGATAAACACATGAAAACACAACAACACAAAAGTAATAAATTATTCCACTCCATTTCTACCTTAAAATAATGTTTACATCATTTAATGGGTTAGATGGTTAAAAACATATGCACACATACTAGGTTTATTTGGTAATTGCATATTTTCATACCAAATAGTAAGTCATCAAACATGTGATCCATAAGTGGAAGAAACACTTAAAATTAAAGGTGAGGGGGTTATGTATCTCTAAGAATTTGAATGAAACCACCAGTGTTTGGCAGGGTGCTAAATCAAACCACTAAGAGGATAGAAGACTCAGGGCTTCTATGGGCTATAGGAGGTCTATAGTGGATATCTGATTTTCCATATTTCACTAGGATATAGACAAAATTTTGAACCAAGTTAGGGATATCATGATAAAGTGCATAAATGACACAAGTATATTTAGTAGATCCAACCATAGTAACACAAGTAGCTAAGATTAGACTATTGATTACATATAAATTATGAAAATAACAACTCTAAATAATGAGAGCTAACAAATGAAATGTAAATATAGATACTAAGCCAATTTTAGGCTAAACAAAATATGTTTTAATCAATAAATACATTTTCAATAAGAGGTTCAATAACATGCCTAGTTTAAGTTTGAGTTATCTTTTGAATTCAACAATATTATTTTCTAATAATGCAATGTTCTAGTTTAACAAGAGAGGGAGATTATTTAAGCAAGTTGTCTAATTCATTTTAAGTATGTAGAGTCCTAATATGTAATATAAATGTTTCTAATATAATCATAACATGTAATTGTAAATATTTCAATTAATGAAGATATCTTGTAACCACGTATAAATGCATAAACTTTAGAAACTATTCTAAATAATGCATAAAATAGCTAAATCACCAAAACAAATCAAACCCTAGCATATATACTACACAAAAAAATGGAGTTTTACTTTTCATAAAAAAAATTCTCAAATCAATATCAAATAAGATGTGCAGTTGTTCTACCAACTAGTAGTCCAAGCTAGGAAGCAATGTAGGAGGAAGACCAAGCTATGTGCAAGATAAATTCCAAACAAAAATCCAAGAGCAAAATAAGAGGTGAAATGAGAACTCAAAATGGTTTAATAGATCCAAAAAAGTGCATAAATTGGGTGCAATGCCAAATATAGAAGCTAGAATCAAGACACAAGGAAGTAGGAACAACTAAGAGCAGCAATGGAGTCTCCAAGTAAATATATAGCAGCATACAAGATCCTCTATCATAAATCAACCTCAAGAGTGCTAAGAATGAATCAAGAGAGATTCAATAAGGCATAAGAGTCAAGAGAGGGAAGGAAAATAAATAGAGAATATGGATAGATAATAGAGAGTCTTGAATGAATGAGAATGAGGCATATATCCCAACCCTAATCTACCAAAAGACCTAAAACTATCATTTTTTTACTATTTGGGTCCAAATAGGCACTTTTCCATGCATTCTACCTAGGCCATGAATTTTTTGAAGGAAACATGCATCCTAGGCTATAGGTTACCTTCACATAAGGCATGACCTAGGTCAAATAGGGGCTTAGGCTAGTTAACAAGCTCCCAAAAGCCCTCAGGGGGTCCCTAGAAGGCCTATTTTGCATGTAAAAGGCCCAAGATGGACTAAGGATGTATGGAGGGTAATAATATGATTCAAGATAGGTTCAAGTAAGTTTTAAATGTCTCAAAGTGGTATTAATAAGGTTGTTAGTTTTCACATGAGCTGATGTGTAATCATAGGGAGGACTAGGGTCATGGGAAGTGTGATTACATATACCCCTAAGGTATAAGAAGTTAGTGTTTGAATGAACAAGGAGTATTGTGCAGTACCTAGCATCCACACCAGATCAAAGAAAATAAATAACTAAAAAGATAAAAGGAAACATTACCTACACTTACAAGATATGGATGGTAGTAGAAGAAATCAATGGTAAGATCCATAGGTGAGAGTGAAAATGTTGCATAATCCAAAATCCAACTATAGCTCCTACAAAGAAGGGACACAAGTGATATCAAATCAAATCATACTATCTAGAATGACATTCACTAGGGTGTCAGTCATAGTTTTCTCATTATAAATAATATGGGTGAGTTGTACATCCTCAAAGAAAGAGATTAAATCACACTCTACCTTGAAAATGGGGTGAAACTCAAAGCTAAGTGTGGTACAAACACCAGTGAGTTGAGACACAACTAAGAGTGAGTTATAGAATAACTACACATAGCATGTTCCTAAATCATAGGCATCGGTTAAGGTGCCAATAATTTTATGATATTAGACAACATTATTCATCTCATTGTTAAGGAAGAAACCAACTATAACAAGCTCAAGGCCCCATAGATCATTGATAACCCAAGCACAGTTGTCAATCCTAGGTTTCCCCGATTGCCACCATCTATGTGAATCATGACTAAGAGGTGAACCATGATGGGGGTCAAGAACTCAAGACTAATAGCTACCAAAAGTTGATCTCAAAGTGAAGCAGTGTAAGTAAACCACTAAGAGCTAGAAGGCCTAGTGCTTTTATGGGCTATAGGAGGTCTATAGTGGCTCTCTAATTTTCTAGCTTACACTAGGATATAGATAGACTTTTGAAATAGCTTGGGGTTATCATGATCAGGTGCACATATGATGCAATTATGTTTAATGGATTTAACCATAGTAAAAAATAGATAAGACTATAATATTGAGTGCATATAAATTATTGAAACAATAATACTAAATAATGAGAGATAATAAATGAAATGTAAATCTAGATTCTAAGGCACTTTTAGGCCAAATAAAATGTGTTTTAAGAAATAAATATTTTTTCAAGAAGAGGTTTAATATCATGCCTAGTCTAGGTTTGAGTTATATTTTGAATTCAACACTATTATTTTCTAACAATGCAATGTTATAGTTTAACAAGAGAGGGAGATTGTTTAATAAAATTGTCTAGTTAATTTTAAGCATGTAGAGTCCTACTATGTAATATAAATGTTTCTAATTCAAGCATAACATGTAATGATAAATATTTCAAGTAATAAATATATCTTGTAACTATATATGAATACATAAACTTTAGAAACTATTTTAAACAATGCACAAAACAAGTAAATCACCAAAATAAATCAAACAATGTAGTTTCACTTTGCATAGAAAAGTTCCCTCAGATTAATCTCAAAAACTATGTGCAGATGTTCCACCAACTATGAATCCAAGCTAATAATAAATTTAGGAGGAAGACCAAGCTATGTGCAATCTGAAGTCTAAACCGAAATCCAAGAGCAAAGGAGGAGGTGAAGTGAGAACTTGCAATGGTGTAAGAGCTCCAACCAAGTTCAAAAATCATGTGCAATGCCAAATGTAGAAGTTATAATCAAGCCAAAAAGAATAAAAAATAACTGAGAGCAGTAACGGCGTCTCCAAGTAAATATATAGTAGCATTTGGAATCCTCAATCACCAATCAACCTCAAGAGTGCCAACAATGAATCAAGAGAGATTCAAGAAGGCATGAGAGTCAAGATATGGAAGAAGAATCAAGAGATAGTGTGGAGAGAGAAGAAATAAGCTCAAATTAATGAAAAATAAGGCATATATCCTAACCTTAATCTACCAAAAGACCTAAAACTAGTCATTTTTTATTGTTTGGGTCTAAATAGGCACTTTTGCATGTGTTCTACCTAGGTCATGGATTTTGTGAAGGAAACATGTAGCCTAGGCTATGATTTTCCTTCACAAAATCCATGGCTTGTGTCAAACAAAGGCTTAGGCTAGTCAACAAGCTCCCAAAAGGCCCTAAGGGGTCCCTAAAGGAGATGTATTGCATGCAAAAAGACCAAGATGGACTAAGGATGTATGGAGGGTAATAATATGATGTGGGAGAGGTTCAAGTGAGTGGAAAAAGTCTCAAAGTGGGATGACCAGGGTCAATAGTCTACACATGAGCTGATGTGTAATCATATGGAAGAGTAAGGTCACAAGAAGTATAATTATATATACTCCTAAGGTATAATTAGTTAGTGTTTGAATGAACAAGGAGTGATGTGTAGTACCAAGAAGCCACACCAAAGAAAAGGAAAGAAATAATTGAAATGATAAAAGGAAACATTACCTGCACTTACCATATATGGATGGTGGTAGAATAAGTTGATGACACAATCCATGGGTGAGAGTAGAAAATTTTGTGTAATACAAAATCCAACTCCATCTCAAGCTCCTATAAATAATGGATACAATTTATATCAAATCAAATAATACTATATAGAGTGACATTCACGAGGGTGTCAACGCTAGTGTTCTCCCTATGAGGGATATGGGTGAACTAGGCATCCTCAAAGAAAGAGAGTAAATCACACACTACCACAAAGAGGGGAATAACTCAGAGCTAAGGATGACCCACACACTACTAAGTTGAGACATGGATACGGATGAGTCAAATAATAACTACACATATCACATGCCTAAATCATGGGCATTGGTTAAGGTACTAATGATTATGTGATACTCAATGGAATTATTCATCTCATTGGTAAGGAAGAAATCATCTATAATAAGCTCATGGCCATACAAATCATTGATAACCCATGATGTAGGTGTCAGCCCTGGGTTTTCTCAACTATTTCCATTTATGTGAATTACCACTAAGAGGTGGACCATGATGGGGGTTGAGAACATAATACTAACAACTATCAAAAGGCAATCTCAAAAAAAGTAGTTTAAGCAAACCACCAAGAAGCTAGAAGGTTCAGGGCTTTTATGGGCTATAAGAGGTCTATAGTGTCTATTCAATTTGATAGCTGACACTAGGCTATAGATAGAATTGAAAACTAGGTTGGGGATATCATAATAAGGCACACAAAGGATGTAAGTATCTCTAGAAGATCCAACCATAGTAACACAAGTAGCTAAGACTAGATTATTAATTGAATATAAATTACAAAAATAATAATACCTAATAACAAGATATAAAAAATGAAATGTAAATCTACATGATAAGGTGTTGATGCCTAAATATGTATAAGTACCCAAAGTGTTCAATATCACTTCTCATTTTAGAATTCTAAGAATTCAGTACATGAGTTGCAAGTTGTGATAATCTTGTTATCTATTGATGGAATAGAGGTAGAAAAAGTGGACTATTTCACAATAGTTATAATGTTTAGTGGTTGGGATCCACCATGGCTAAATAATTAATCTATAAAAAATATGAAGTATGATATGGTGAATTATGATCAAGAACTAATTTAAATACTAATCTAATATGGATATTTACAATGAAAGTTAAGCTAGAGTGATCTAGTTAAAAAAGGAGCATAAGGAAAGGTAAGGTAGAGACGAGATGTTGTTGATCTTCATTCCAAACATTATGACAAAGTTTAAATATCATCTAAGTATGCACTTAACCAACTTATGACATGAATTAGTGTAAGCTCAAATCCTATCACACATCAAGCAAACATCTAAGAAATGTGAGAAATAATGTAAATAAGAACCAAGTTTAGATTAAATATTTACCCCTGCAAGCAAACAACATTAGCCCAAATGCAAAAAGAGTACGAAAATGAAATGAACCTAAGAACTCTAAATTAACCTAGAATTGGCATAAGTTAATAGCTCTGCATTCAAATGTACACACCAAGAATTCATAAGAACCATTCAAATGTAGAAGTCATAACAAACAAGTGAGAGAATCTAGGATAACAAAAGACACAAACAAATTTGGATAAACTTTGTAGAATTCCTTGCTTATATTAATTGCTCAAGAGTTACAATTGGTTTTACCTTTAAAAAATCCCTCTTATTTTTACAATTGACAATACTCCTTTTATATAATGTAAGGAAGTATGTCAGTTAGTCATATCCAATTACAAAAGTATAAGTGATAGGATAGTTTTCCCTTCTATAAATGTTCTTGAATACACTAGACTCTTCCTAATGAATTGAGCTATAGGAAATGTGGTTTATAAGTTTTACATGCCTTTACAAAAGAATTTTCCTTCTTATAATGTTGTAATGTTTTGATGTAGGAGCATCCGCATTCAAATTCGATTTATTATATTTTCCCTCCCATATGCTTTTACTGAGGGGTAATTGTAAAGAAATAAATAAAAGTAAAAAAAAAGGTAAATGTGGGCTGTTGAGAAAATCAAGGAATGGTTGAAATTCTTTCAACCTGAGCATGTTGTTGTTATTGAAAACTGTATTTTGTTTTGTCAAAAGCCCAAGTTGGGTGCAGAGGTTAGAGAAGAGAAAGGTGACGTAGAAGAGAGAGGAAGGACAAAACAAATGCCTCTCATCCAAGAGAAGTTTCTGTAAGGTGGGAGGAGAGGAGACAAAAGAGGATCTCTTTTGGAGAGAGGAGTCAGAAGATGTCTGTAATACACAGACAAATTTTCTGGTAAGTATTAATGAAGCATGTATCCTGTTGAAAAAAAAAAGACTGTTTGTAGATCAAAGAATATAATTGTGTGATTGTTGGTGTTATTTGTTTTGCTATGAGATGTTGGCTGAGCATAAAATTTTTGAGCCTAGATAATTATGTTTTCAGTAATTTTTATAGTCATTAGATATGGAAGGGAACGTATGGTTATATATAAAAAGAAAATAGTCTTGATGTTGTATATTTAATGGTGTCTGTTTGGAAAGGCAATTCGCCTGTTTGGAGGAAAGGATACATGCTGTGTATACGCCATCCCATATTTTTAAAGTGTAGGTCCATATATATGTATATAGACTGTATTATTTGGTAGGATACAGATCGTGGCGGGTGACTTGGTAACAAAAGGGGAAAAGATTCAAGCCCTCTTAAGGGATCCTCGAGCTACTACCATTTTTATCACTTTTTGCTTGTTTGTTACCATTGTGTTCTATGTCACTCCATTCCGAGTGATGGCCGTGATTCCAAACTTATACACATTGCATCTTCCTTGATTTCGATACAAACTTCCTTCTATTCCACTCAATTCCTTCAGGAAGTTGCCTGCACGAACATGTTCTATGTTGTAAGCAGTTTAGTTGATCAAGGTTCTTGGGTTATGCTATTTTGTTGTAGTTCTTTATCAAATCACTATTGCTCTGCCAACAAGAAGCCCAATTAGCATTTTGGCTTGAGAAGATCGACAATTTCATGGACTACCATATAATGTTTATTTTGAGTAGAAATGTTGATGTCAATTGTTTTATATACTCCAATTATTGAGTTTATACTAGGCGGAGCATATGGATCTGGACAGCATACGGTATATTTGGTTTAAATACTGTGACGATACAGGGGCGGACCTTCTATTGCTAAGGATTTTGGATTGTGGAGCATGTGCGTTTTAAAATGATATAAAGTATGGCGTGAACAAGAAACAAGAAATAACATAATAAACAAGAAGGAACACTATTATCTAGAGTAGAATAAGCGTCAAGTTATTACTTGTTGAAAATTTAGAAATCCTTGTGGACAGGGAAAAGGTGTCTGCCATATTAAATAATACATAGATTATTGGAAGTCGTGGGGACTCAGCAGCGAGCCGTAAGAGTTTATTAAGTGTAGACCTGCTCATACAGTCACTACCAATGGCTGTTACAAACTTTATTACATGCTGGGCATAATTCCTATAGCAGACCAGCAACCTGTTCACAGTGTCTGATTGTATAATGGTCTGGGAAAAGCAATGAGCAAGTCATGGTGGACATATTCTGAGTTGTGGTAATCTATTTGTGATTGCTGGGTACTTCTAGGCAGTGTAGAAGATTAATCTGAGGATGTCGTGTGAGTCTAAAAGGGTACAGACTTGTCTACACAGCAACCACCATTCTTGTTGCTGATGGTTGGTAATAACTGGTGCTGGATCTTTGCTTATTCTACTTGTCTGAGTCACATATAAAACCTATCTGTGAGACCTTAGCTAGAACATCCAGAATCAGCAAGGTATCAAGTTCTCATGTAGTAGCTATCTTTGTTAAGATGAGTATGCATGGAACACAAAGCAAGAGCACGTCACTAGCAAATAATCTATAACCGTAAAGTGATTTTTACTTATTTTATGTTGCATTCCTTTGAGTAGCCATTCTGAAAATTCATGTATTTTTCATATTGTTGGCATTGACATGGATTCATAAAACCTGTTTGAAAGTAAGGATCATTGTATTTACACCATTTGGTATCAGAGCTTGAAGCTCTTGGGATTTGGCAAAGGGATCAACAGGAGACAACACTAGAAGACTCTGCTGGAGGAAAGGTATGAGTAGGATTTAATATTCAGTTTAAAGTCTATGGTTTGAAAATTTGTTTTTGAGAAGTAAACAAGTGAAGAGAAAGGCAACCAAGGCATTGAGGCTTAAGAAGAGAAGAAGCCAAGAAAGGCTTAGAGAAGAAGATCCAAGAGGAAGCTTGGATTGTTTGCCAAAAGATTAAGATGAAACAGACTTAGGTGAGGTAAAGGATGAAGTTTGCAGAATTGAGAAGAGAAGCTTAGAGAAGCTCTAGAAGAAGAGCAAGTGAATGCTCAAGAAGAAGAAGATCCAAAGCAAGGTAAGCTTGGATTTGTAATTTGTGTTTGTTAAAGAGTTGTCTAAAGAGTTGCTGCAGGATTGAGAGAAGAGGATCAAAAGACTAGGATGCAAAAGGCCTAGGTGAGATCAAGGAGATTTTCAAAAGACCAGTCAAGGAGAAAAGCTTGGGTGAGACAAGGGATTAAGAGACCAAGGTGAAAAATACTTGGGTGAAGATCTCAGAGATGGCAATATTGTTGAAGGCACTGCAGAGCAGCAAGGTATATGAGGGCACCAAGAAGAAAGCAAGCATCAAAGGTATGGACAGTTTTGTACTTGATAAAGAAATTGTTAATTTGAAGAGAGAGTTAGCTAAGATTAAAGATGCATATGAGTCTTGGATGCAGATGGACAAGCAAGCATGGGTATGGCCAATAAAGAAGAGGTTGAAATGGCCAATAGATCTCCTAGTGAAAAGGAGAAGAAGGCAAAAGAAGATTTCCATGAAGAGAGAAGCCCAAAGAGGCAAGAAGATAAGAAGGTTGCCAAGTGAGTAGCAAGAGGAAGAAGTTGAGAAGAAAGTTCTCATTGAGGAGAACAAGAGAGAAGAAAGAAAAGAGGAAGTGCCAGGAAGAGCACTTGGAAAGATGAGAATGTCCATTAAGAGGATACTCATGGAGACATTATGGTCTCTTGTTTTTGTATTTAATGCTATTTCTGAGTGGGTAAATGCAGGTATGAGCAGCCTTGTGAAGGTCAAGAGAAGGACCTTGGGGAGTGAAGAGATTGGTGTAGGAGAAGACACCAAGTGCACAAGTGAATGTGCAGGAATGAGAAGAGAGTTTGCTGCTATTGATAAGGTGCATTGGTTAATGCATGAGAGAGGAGAGATGGAAGATGAAGATAACTTCCGTGATGCCATTGAATACCAGGAAGAAGAGGAAAGAGGACAGCCAAGAAAAAGAGAAGAAGAAAGGACAAATAATCAAGAAGCTATGCAAGACAAAGAACTTATGGAGCAGCCCATTAAGGAGGTAAATGTGAGTTCAAAAATTGATTTGTCTTATAAGCTTGAAACTATTGATATGCATGTTAAAGAAGCAAAGAGAAAGGTAAAGTTTCCAATTAACCATGGATATGTGATGCCTAAATGGTGGAAGAAACAAACTCCCAAGCAAGAGGAGGTGTTGGTACAAAAGCATAGATGCAGGATGCCTACATGGCTTGAGAAGAGAAATGGTAAGAAAGAGAAACAAGTATGGGTGCCTAAGAAGGCTAAGAGTGAAGATGTGAGTGTTCAGACAGCAACACCAAGAAATCAATGGAGAAAGGTGAAGGATAACACAAGTACATGGAAAGGTAAGACAATTGTTTGCAATGAAAGGGATAATGATTTGTTTGAATCATTTAATGATATTTTTTTGAAAACTGAAGAATGGAAAGTGGCTGTAAGGACTAATATGCAGCAAGGAGAGACTTCCAAAGGGATGGATGATGAGGAAAGGAAAGAATATGCAGCAAGACAGACAAGATGGCTTCAAGCAAAGATTGAAGAAAGCAAGGAGATAGAAGGTATGAATACTGCAATTGTTTTTGATGAATATATTGATGTGGATGAAGAAGCTGATTTGTATGAAGAAACTATAAAATGGATGAATGTAATTATAGAAGATGAAAGACAATCTGGTCCTAAGTTTGATATAGGACATGAAGATTTGGATGAGTTTGTGTTGAGTGATGAGATGAAGAGTAAGGCTAGTAAGGAACAAGCAATCCTTCAGATTGATAAGCTCAAGTTTGATGAAGATTGTGAGATAGATGAGATCTCACTAAAAGTAGAGTTGAGAATGATAGAGGAGCTGTTTAGTAATGGTGAAGGCAGCATTGGTAAGAATGAAGCAAGAAAAGAGCAAAGCAATGAGACCAAGGCAGTTTTGGTCAAGAAACAAGAGCAGAAATGTGAAGGCAGCCAAGAGGCTTCATGGCCTAAAGATTTTGATTCTAAGGTGGCTTTGAATGTTTTGTATGCAGGTATGAAGATTGTTAAGGTGAATGACATACATGAGTCATTGGAGAAGCTTATGGAACAAGAAGAACAACAAGAAGATCTAGAAGATATGTATGAAGATGAAGAAGCATGGAGATTGAACCTGGCAGCTGAGAAAGAAATGAGAAGAAGAACATACCAGAAGAGGAAGAAAAGCAAAATGAAAGATAAAGACTGTCAAAGACAAACAATAGCATTGGCATTGACAAGAAGACCATGGGATCCAGGTATAGAATGAAGACTAATGCATGGAGGTAGCATTTCATTTGAACTAAGGTTCAAATTGTTTCTAGAGGGAGAGTATGATGCAGGAGCATCCGCATTCAAATTCGATTTATTATATTTTCCCTCCCATATGCTTTTACTGAGGGGTAATTGTAAAGAAATAAATAAAAGTAAAAAAAAGGTAAATGTGGGCTGTTGAGAAAATCAAGGAATGGTTGAAATTCTTTCAACCTGAGCATGTTGTTGTTATTGAAAACTATATTTTGTTTTGTCAAAAGCCCAAGTTGGGCGCAGAGGTTAGAGAAGAGAAAGGTGACGTAGAAGAGAGAGGAAGGACAAAACAAATGCCTCTCATCCAAGAGAAGTTTCTGTAAGGTGGGAGGAGAGGAGACAAAAGAGGATCTCTTTTGGAGAGAGGAGTCAGAAGATGTCTGTAATACACAGACAAATTTTCTGGTAAGTATTAATGAAGCATGTATCCTGTTGAAAAAAAAAAGACTGTTTGTAGATCAAAGAATATAATTGTGTGATTGTTGGTGTTATTTGTTGTGCTATGAGATGTTGGCTGAGCATAAAATTTTTGAGCCTAGATAATTATGTTTCCAGTAAGTTTTATAGTCATTAGATATGGAAGGGAACATATGGTTATATATAAAAATAAAACAGTCTTGATGTTGTATATTTAATGGTGTCTGTTTGGAAAGGTAATTCGCCTATTTGGAGGAAAGGATACATGCTGTGTATACACCATCCCATATTTTTAAAGTGTAGGTCCATATATATGTATATAGATTGTATTATTTGGTAGGATACAGACCGTGGTGGGTGACTTGGTAACAAAAGGGGAAAAGATTCAAGCCCTCTTGAGGGATCCTTGAGCTACTACCATTTTTATCACTTTTTGCTTGTTTGTTACCATTGTGTTCTATGTCACTCCATTCCGAGTGATGGCCGTGATTCCAGACTTATACACATTGCGTCTTCCTTGATTTCGATACAAACTTCCTTCTATTCCACTCAATTCCTTCAGGAAGTTGCCTGCACGAACATGTTCTATGTTGTAAGCAGTTTAGTTGATCAAGGTTCTTGGGTTATGCTATTTTGTTGTAGTTCTTTATCAAATCACTATTGCTCTGCCAACAAGAAGCCCAATTAGCATTTTGGCTTGAGAAGATCAAAAATTTCATGGACTACCATATAACATTTATTTTGAGTAGAAATGTTGATGTCAATTGTTTTATATACTCCAATTATTGAGTTTATACTAGGCGGAGCATATGGATCTGGACAGCATACGATATATTTGGTTTAAATACTATGACGATACAGGGGCAGACCTTCTATTGCTAAGGATTTTGGATTGTGGAGCATGTGCGTTTTAAAATGATATAAAGTATGGCGTGAACAAGAAACAAGAAAGAACATAATAAACAAGAAGGAACACTATTATCTAGAGTAGAATAAGCGTCAGGTTATTACTTGTTGAAAATTTAGAAATCCTTGTGGACAGGGAAAAGGTGTCTGCCATATTAAATAATACATAGATTATTGGAAGTTATGGGGACTCAGCAGCGAGCCGTAAGAGTTTATTAAGTGCAGACCTGCTCATACAGTCACTACCAATGGCTGTTACAAACTTTAATACATGCTGGGCATAATTCCTATAGCAGACCAGCAACCTGTTCATAGTGTCTGATTGTATAATGGTCTGGGAAAAGCAATGAGCAAGTCGTGGTGGACATATTCTGAGTTGTGGTAATCTGTTTGTGATTGCTAGGTACTTCTAGGCAGCGTAGAAGATTAATTTGAGGATGTCGTGTGAGTCTGAAAGGGTACAAACTTGTCTACACAGCAACCACCATTCTTGTTGTTGATGGTTGGTAATAACTGGTGCTGGATCTTTGCTTATTCTACTTGTCTGAGTCACATATAAAACCTGTCTGTGAGACCTTAGCTAGAACATCCAGAATCAGCAAGGTATCAAGTTCTCATGTAGTAGCTATCTTTGTTAAGATGAGTATGCATGGAACACAAAGCAAGAGCACGTCACTAGCAAATAATCTATAACCGTAAAGTGATTTTTACTTATTTTATGTTGCATTCCTTTGAGCAGCCATTCTGCAAATTCATGTATTTTTCATATTGTTGGCATTGACATGGATTCATAAAACCTGTTTGAAAGTAAGGATCATTGTATTTAAACCATGTTTAGTTACAAAAACAATATCCTTTATCCAACTAACCTTGAGGCCCTTTGTGCTATAGAAGTCCCCTATTGTTGCTAGTTTTAGGTATCTTTTCTTCTACTATTATGATCATGTCCATGACCATACTATTGTCCATCCTAGATTTCCTTTGGTTATTTCTCCTCACTTTGTGTGTGACTAGGGTATATCTATGATTAAAATCCTCATTATGATGAGGCCTATGGATTTGAGTTTATTTGGCTTGGTGATCATGGTCCCAAGTAAGTGTTTCATCCTATTTTGTAGTTACTTGTCATCTTCAAGGAGACTTTCTAAGTTCCTAGACCATGTGTTTAGGATTTTGATTTTATCTAAAATTAGTCCCATGACCATGTTTTAGATGATCTAGAATAATGGTTTTGAAATTAAGGATTTGATCTTCAATCAAGATGCTGGTTAATTCTTTCATTTTATTCCTTGAATTATACCATTGGTTGACTAAGCTCTTTGTTACTATAATTAGACCAATTGGACTAGTTATGGTGGTATCCTTGACTAATCTTCCCAATACATGCACTACTCTATCCCCCAATTATTTTAGATCATTTGAAATATCTCCCACCTCTTAGGACCACTTGCTCACATCTTCCCTTGAAACACTTTTTTATTTATCCTTTCTAGAAATTATATTAAATTGCTCACTAGTGGACTATATTCATCTTCTTGGTTGAATTATCTTACATAAATGATAATTCAATCTTCCTTAGCTCAATTATAATTCTCATAGGGTCTAATTAGGGTTCTCATTATTTTTAGGTTTTTTTTGAAGGTTTCCTTATAGCTTTAATGGTGGCAACTTGTCTAACTTATATGAATTGTGTGCCTTAGATTTTATTTAGATCATTTGTTTATACCTTTTCCTTATTGTGAATTGAAAAAATATCTTCAACTAACTGATCTAGCTTATGTGGCTCCACCATGGCATCTCTATGGTATTATATGGCATTTTCATGGCACTTTACTCATTAAAATTTAAAAAGTGACTATTGTTTTTTTAAAATTCTTTCTTAATGTCACACCGTTGGATCATCCTTGCATAGATCAATGTAGACCATCAATATCGATGTAATAAATTGAATTTTATTAGTTATTTTCTATGTTTATTATGATTATGACACTTGTAATTTTTTTATTCACTCAGAGCTTTGTTGAAATGTCAATGTTGATCTCACATCATTGATATTGATTGCATGGATTAATTATGCTCCATTGATCTTGATCTACTTAATTGTACCTCCTACTATGTGGACCATTGATCTAAAT
This sequence comes from Torreya grandis, assembly GCA_037957365.1. NCBI lineage: Eukaryota > Viridiplantae > Streptophyta > Pinopsida > Cupressales > Taxaceae > Torreya > Torreya grandis. The sequence continues at coordinate 3,471,705 of JARHVA010001150.1, read as the reverse complement.
GTGTACTTTCTTTTATGAACCATCAATCTTTGAAAGATGATTGAGCTTTAATTTATGGCTTACAGCTATGCCACTTGTGTTTTTATTCATCCTTGACTTTTTAACATTCACTACATACTATTTGATCATCTTTGGTTGAGCAAATACATACCATTAGTTCTTGATCCATAAGGTCAAATGCCATTGGCTACTTAGTGTTCTTGGCTATGAGTGTGACACTTTTCACCTTCTCACTTGTCTTAGGGATCTATTGAATATTTGACTCAATATGTGTCATTAGATTAATCTTGTGTGAGAAAACATGTACCATTGATATTTAGAAGATGTCTAGTCTTTAAATTAGGGTCGAGGCTCTAGATTTTTAACTTTAATCCTACACCATTGATATCATTCATTTGGCCAAACATGGATCATTGATCCTATGAATAAAAATTAAATTTAAGTCAATGCTTGAGGAAATAAAGAACTTAGAGTAATGTTTTTGGACTATGGTTTTATTTTATGTTAATAAACACTACAAAACCTTAGGTTAAATATTTTAAGTTAAGTTTTGAGAAATAATAAAAGGGGACCTCATGAATAATCAAAGGCATAGCATATAGTTCTAGCCTAATATTTTTTGTATTAATAAATATAATGAACTTTAGGGTAAGGCTTCTAGGCTAGGTCTATAGTAAAAGGGACCCTTTGTTTAGTTAGACCAAGCTAGTAGATAAAAGGGGCCAAGGGTCAATAGATATAAAAGGGACCAAGTATGAATTTTTAGACTAAGGTTTGGTCATATTAATGAACATAACTAAATATTAGTATAAAAATTAGACTAAGTCTTGAGCAAAATTAAAGTGTTCTCGTGTAAATTGTTCCTATGCAAATTTGAATTGAATTCAGAGGCCATGAGCTAGGGTAATTGGAATAGGGTTTTAAGCTGATCAGATATGAATTCAACTTGATTTTCAACAAGCCAAAGGCCAATAAAATATCAAATAATTATAAAATTATAAAACCTAGACATTTCCCATTGCAAATGGACTTCATTGGAGTTGTAACCTAAAACATGAAGGTCTAATGTTAGTAAATTTAGGCAAGATTAAATCAAAATTATGAACAAATATGCCAACCAAATTAGGTGTGAAATATCTTCAAATGAAAATAATGTACAAACATGCTAAAGGTACTTTGATCAACTGAGTTTTCAATTTTAAGGTATAAAATTTGTATAATTTAACAAAAAGGTTCCCATTTTTTAGGAATAGGGGTATGTTGACCTCAATAAATGGTAACTTCTAGTGGAAACATAATAATATGTTAGAATTTAAAGACTTTGGTTTATACTAATAACTAAGTTAGTTATTCTAGTTGACCAGTCACCATTATTTAGATCAATTTATGGTTGAAACAAGCCTTACATGTGCAAAATTGAGATCAAACATCAAGACCTAGTCATGTTGTGTGTGTGATTTGATTACACTTACTATTTTCCATGGGATTTTTGGAAATAACTTCCAAATTTCATGGTTTTGATCATTGACACTAACATTTAGCATGCTTGGATATTCATTAAGAACCATGCTTTAGCTTAAGGAAGGTTTTGACATTGCTCTACTAGCAGCCAAGCATCCATAGCCCCAATAGAGATGCCTTTGTCTCTTCTCAAGGCCTTTCTCTGTTACTAAATAGGCTTCCATAGCCCTGATGTAGATTACCAGAATCACCTCTACCTAGGAAGCTTTTTAATTTTCTCAATAAGCTCTTATTTTTGTATTTTTAGGTTATTTTGGCTTCCTAGAAAAGGTTGGAAACTAGGTTATCCAAGTTTAAGATTTGGTCAAATGTTTGATCTATAGACAATGATTTTTGGTTTCAAACTTTTCCCCAGGTAATAATGTTTATTAAGTGAAAACATGACTATGTCCTAATAGTTTAATATTTCACCCTACATGTGCAATCCTTCTTAAAACTAGGCTTAGATTAGAACAAGGTTTAAAATATTAGGGAATAATTAAATTATCTATTAATCTTTACTAGTTTCTCTAAGCTATAGAATTAAGCTCATATTTTAGCAATCCATGATCAATCAGTGTTGAGGAGTTATATCTGCATTCCTAAATTTTGGAGTTCTTGAGCAATTGGGTGAACTTTGAGTTGAGGGCTATCTAAAATGACTTATTAGAAGAAATGGAAAAAGTATATAAAGCAAACACACCAAATAGTAAGAAAACAAACATAAAGAAAATAAATATATACAAACATAATGTGCAAATAATGGACAAGAAGGAAAGAATAAGAAGGAAACTAATCTAGCCTACCTACACTAGCTCTAACTAATATTATAGTTCATTCCATGAAGACTCTAGATGGGGTAGAAAAAAAATAGTGATTAAGGTACTACCAATTGGTGGGTAGTGTGAACTCTTCTTCTTGTAAGTCTTTCATCTTCAAGGTGTTATCTCCAAGTATCTAAGCAATCTCATAGGTACCTATCCACAAAGTTGTGAACTTCCCATATTTACCCTTATACTTCTATGACTTACCTTAAATAATAACTAAGTCTCCTTTCCTAAACACCTTTATCTTTAAATGATTATCAAACCACCTTTTCAAAGTGTTTCATTGCCTACTAAAATTAACAAAAGCCTCTTCTCTTGCATCTTCCATCTGAACAATAACAAGCAACCTTAATCTTGTAAAATATTGATCATATTTCATGTATTCTTATATGAATATGTATGTTGGTATCTTTAGGGTGTTGGGGAAGATAGGTTTTTGACCATAAACTAGCAAGAATGGTGATGCCTTGAGATTTTGTTTGACTCTAGTTCTATCTTCCCAAATGGCATACTTAAGTAGCTTGTGTCATGTTCTAGGTTTATCAGTTTTAGACTTATTTATATCCTTCATCAAGTTCTTATTCATTGATTCAGATACTCCATTACCTTGAGGATAATGGCTTGATCATAAATTAAGAACTATGTTTTTATCATATTCCCATTTAGTAATCTCAATGGATATAAAAGGAGATCCATTATTATAAACTAGAGATACTAGTGTGCCAAACCTTGTGCATATGTTATATTCTAGAAATTTGATCACTTCTTCAGTCTTACACTAATTGGTTACCACTGCTTCATTCCATCTAGTGTAATAATCAATAACAATCAGAACACACTTGTGACCATCTAAGGAATTGGTGTTGATGAACCCCATAAAGTCTAATCTCTATTGTGCAAAAGGTTTGTCAATCATGACTAGCATTAATGGAATGGTTGCCTTAGGCTCTTTAGTGTTGAAGACTTGACATGAGTGGCATTTTCTCACATGATTGTGATCATCTTTGAATATTGTAAGCTAGTAATAACTAGCCCTTAATTTTTTATGTGATGTTGTCCTTCTAGATGGATGTCCACTTCTTAGATTTTCATGGAAGGCGTTCATGATCTCAACTACTTCACTCTTTGAGACACATCTCAAGTATATGCCTTCAAATTTATTTCTATTCAAAACTTCATATTTGATCAAGAAATGGATTTCCTTGAGCCTTAAATCCCTTATTTTTTCTTTATTTAACCCTACAAGACAATAACCATTAATTAATAAGTCGACAATGGGAACATACCAATCTTTGGGTTTGAAACTTTGTTGCTCTACTCGGATAACACTTGGCTTGAGATTAGTATTGATAATCAATTTAATTAAACCTTGGTGTCGTACCAATTTGGTGTTCTTCATCTCAATTTCATATTCTTGGAGTATAGACATCCACTTACCTCTCATTTATCCTAGTTTATTTTGACTTAGCATGAGCTTAGTGGCAGGATCTAGTAGGATTACATGCACCTTATTCTTAATAATATAATGCTTTAACTTTTTCAATACCTTGACTAAATTACATGCTTGTTTTTCAATCAAGGAGTAGTTTAAATAAATATTTTTAAGTTTAGTGATCATAAAATCTACTAGATGGTCACATCCATCTATATTTTGAGTTAGAACTACAGCTATTACATGATCTAAAGAAAAGGAGTAAAGATAAAAAAAATTTAGTAAAGTATGGACTTATTAGGATTAGAGCTTGTCTAATTTCCTCTTTTATGTCTTTAAAAGCCTTCTTGGTCTCTTCATTCCATGTGATTTTAACATCCTTCTTAATCATATCATTTAGTGGCTTCACAACTTCTGTGAAACCAAAAATAAACTTTCTTACAAAGTTTATTTTACCAAAGAATGACTTAAATTCCTTCCTATTATTAGGGGGATATATATTAGATATTTCATCTATTATATTAGGGTCTATATAGATTCCATCCTTAGTGATAACATGTCCTAATAGTTTTTCCTTAGTAACATAGAAATTATTTTTCTTTGGGTTGAGAGAAATCCCATACCTTCTGCATCATTCAAATACCTATTATAGGTGCATAATATGATCCTCCCTCTTTATAGAAAATACATTCATATCATCCATGTATATGATAATACATTTACCTACAAGACCTTGGAAAGCATGATGCATATCCCTTTGAAAAATGGCTAATGCATTTATAAGTCCAAATGGCATTCTTTTATAGGCAAAAGTTCCCCACTTAGTTATAAATGTATTTTCACCTTGTCTTTTTGGTTCACTAGCACCTAGTTATACCTTGAAAAACCATCAAGAAAAGACATAATAGTAGAACTAGATAGCATTTGGATCACTTGGTCAAGAGAAGGTAAGGGATAATTATCTCTCTCAGATGTTCTATTTAGATTTCTAAAATCTACACATAGTCTGATTTCCCCATTTTTATTATTGATTGGTGCCAAGTTAGCTTCCCAAGTGGAATGCCTAATGGGAAACACTATCCTTTCATCTAGCAATTTATTGACTTCTTTATATATCAAAGGTTATATAATAAGGTTGATAGGTCTTTATTTTTTTCTAAAAGGCTTGCAATTTTACTTTAAAGGTACGGTATGTGTTATGACCTTTGGATCAAAGATCTTTAGCTCATCATAAGACCATGCTATGCCATCCCTGTATTTGGTCAACAATTCTTTATCTCTTTTGGATTTAATCCTTGTATAGGTTGTACCAATATTAACCAGCTGAGGTTGACCTTGAAGTCCAAGATAAATTACATTATAATCTTTCCCACTTACTTTGGGAATCTTTAGAGCATCATCTAGTCTATCCATGTCAAATAGTATCTCTAAGGTAACCATGACTTTGAGGATCTTATTATCATTCAACTAAATTACCTTATCATTGAGTTTACCAAATTTTTCAAGAGTATTTTCATCATCTTCATCAATGACATGAGATTCAATTTCTCCTGAGCTAGTCATGAAGTATAGGATATATTGGTCATCACTAAATACCTATAGATGGTTTACATTATCAAGGATGGAAGGGCATATAATTAACTCAATACTAAGGCTCTAGGAGTCTTGTCTTGGCATAAGATTAGTATTTTATAAGGCAAGCTCATCATTAGCCTTATTATCTTCCTTAAGGATGGAAATAATGTTAAAAACATCAAAAAATTCAATCAAATCCCAAACTCTAAACCTGTATCTTTTAAGATATGACAACTTGCACTAGTACTTACTTCTTACTTGATTAACCATTAGCTCTGAGTCACCATATACTAGAAGTTATTTGAATTTATACTTGATGGTAAGTTACAATACTAATATTAAAGCTTCATATTCTGCAAGATTTTTAGTATAAAGAAACTAAAGTCTATAAAGAGCATGATATTCCTTACCAATAGGGTTAATTATAACAATTAATACTCATAATCTATACTTACACCTAGCACCATCAAAATGTAGTTTACATAGTCCAAACATAATATGAGAAACTTTAGAGTCACATACCTTAAAGTTCTCAAGAGTGTACATTCCTAAATCAAAGTCTACCATGTTAACCCTTTCATTGAAAAAAATGTATTCAGTGAACATGTGCTTCATTTTATTCTCTCTTTCTATCCTAATTTAGTTAGGTACTCCCTTCCAAGGCAATGGCATATGTGAACAATCTATTGACATATATTCATTCAAGTTCCTAGTCTAGTATTTGCTCAAAAACATCCCATAAGCATTAGGGATGTCCACCACTTGGATATCTATGAACTATTGGATCCTTGGTTTTGAGGCAATATACATATGAACATTTAATAAATCACCAATTAATTTGACTCTTAACTTATCTAACTGAGCTATAACTCTATCATATTTAATTAGATTCGAACCAAGTTTCTCACAAATACTTTTAATCTTGATGTTTCTAGATGCTTCTAAATCTAACAAATAATTATGTAAGTTCTAACCAAATATTTTGACTGTTAACAATAAATATGGGACATCTACATTATTCTTGTGTATTGAAACATTAGCATGTGTATATTTTATGGTTTAGAAATATTTTTACACAAGGACTCTAACAAAAAATCCATCTATTCAGTTATATATGTCAACTCATGCAATGTGATGTTAGCCTTAACATTTTTCATATCATCTACAATATTATGTCCATTCCTATTAGAAAAATTAGATGTATTAGTATTATTCTTAGAGGTACTTCCCTTAGGAGACTCTGGATTTTTGTCTAAGGTAGTATCAAGAAGAGGGTAAAATTTATTTGAAGGAGTTGAAGTGGTAAATGGTTTCTTCTACTTCCTATTTCTTAGAGGATAAATCTTCTTCAAAAATTGCTAAAAATCATGAATCTCACTCAAGAATATCCTCAAGCTCATTATACTATTGGAAAGGGAACTCAAATGTCTCCACCATAAGAGTTGAATTAGATGACCTCGATGACCTTAAAGAACCAAATTTACCTACATCATAATCATTATTAGGGACAAATTCAAAAGTATCTAACTCTTCTTGAAAGTATTCAAAAGCATTACAAAATTCAACACACTCTATTTCCTCATGCTTATAAGTGCAATGAACTCTATAATAGTTAGGCAAAGCAACATCATCAAGATTTATAACATGCACATTCTTGCTAGTAGATGGCTCATTTTTATTTTTGTTATGGTAAATATCATTCTAATTTTTTTTTTGTGGGCCTATTAAACCTTTGAAAGGAGAAATTCCTACCAGAGCTCTCTCCAGTATTGCCTACTTACTTTTGTAATTGAAGGAACTTAATGCTAATCTTTTAAACCATTTTGAGGATAGAGTCAGTCCCATTCTTTGGTGCCTCATAATTATGAACTTGAGTATTATTATTGGTTATAATCATTAAATATTTTTGATCCTATGGATGAGATCCATTAGAAATATTGTTCAAGAATCCCAGGTTTTGAGTGAGATGTGCATGACTCAAAGGTAGTTGGTTCAATAATGAAAGTTAGTTTAGGATAGGCACATTTTAGTTAGAATGGAGAATGATAATTAAAATAGGTAAATATGGATTGACATTAGGAATGAAGTATGCCAATAGTCCTTGGGGTTGCATCTAGTCATTAATGATCATATCATTGACATAAGCTAAAGCTAATGTATTCATGGGACCAATAGCTCTCTATATAAACAGAGAAGTCATGAGATCAAGGCATCCTTACAAATTTCTAACACTATAGCCTCATCACATCTATAAGGAGATATGGTCCTACTAAATATTTTCTAGAATCTAGCATTGAAAGCTGTTATGGGCTCATTTGAATCTCTTTTCACTATGGTGAATTGCTAATACAAGACACAATAACTAATTATTTTACCAAATTATTCAATGAAAACATTTTTAAAATCAACCCAATTCATAATGTAGTTTTTAATAAGGTTTAGAAACCATTCATATGTTGCATCTTTGAAAGTAAAAAGGAATAGTCTACATGTTACATCTTCCTAAGTCACATTAAACAATCTTAAAGTAGATTTGAAATTCTTAATGTGTTCTTTAGTAGTTATAATGCCACTAGAAATAAATGTTGGAGAATACTTTTTAGGATTATGAAGAATGTCATGTACCACACCTAGCACATTGATTGAATAACCACTCAGCCAAGCCATACCTTGATAGGGATTGAACATATGAGCACCCTAAATTGGTGAAGTTGTCAAATACTTTGAAATTCTATGCTTAACTTTGTTGTTCCTATCTTTCCTTTGAAATTATAATGAAAGTAAAAGATCTCTAGCCTCTAAATGTGACCTTATCCTGATTCTTGGTAATTTTAGCTTGTGGGATTTGAATTTTGTTTGAAATATGATGTGTCAATGTTATATTTACAAGGAAAAATGATCATAATTGCACATTAAGAAAATTTTTCAAAAATTTATATAAAATATGACAAAGGACAACAATATTTAACTAAGTTAGCTCAAATATGTATCCAACATGTAAGTATGATTGATATCTACACATTTAAGCTCAAATAAACTCAATTTTTCAAATTATACATCTATATTTAATCAAAAGAACTATTACTAACCTCAAACCTATTAAATTGACAAGGCTTAATCTATCTTTACAATAATTAAACATATACCTTCAAAGAACATTGATCTTTGTCTAAAGGAAGCACAAAGACTAGTTTAAGACCATAAAGATCAATGATATTTACATAATTGAGAAAATAATGACATAATTGTGAAAAAATTAAACCAATATTTGAGCATAATTCATAAAAATGAGTAAAACTACTTCAAATCTACAAAGATCTAACTAGGTCCTCCTAGCGCCAGCAAAACCCCTCCTGTTGATGCCTAAATATGTATCATAGGTGCCCATAGTGTTCAATAACACTTCTCATTTTAGAATTATAAGAATTCAAAGCATGATTTGTAATTTGTGATAATATTTTTATCTATTCATGGAATAGAGGCAAAGCAAGTGGACTATTTCATAATATTTATAATGTTTGGTGGTTGGAAGCCACCATGGCCAAATAGTTAATCTATGAAAAATATGAAGTATGATATGGTGAATTATGATCAATAACTAATCTAAAGAGAAATATAAGATGGATATTTAAAATGAAAATTAAGATAGAGTGATCTAGTTAAAAAGGAACAAAAGACAAGGTAAGGTAGAGAAGAGATGTTGATGATCTTCATTCTAAACATCATGACAAAGTTAAAATATCATCCAAGCATGCACTTAACCAATGTATGATATGAAGTAGTGTAAGATCAAATCCTATCACACATCAGGAAAACATCTAAGGAATGTAGGAAATAATGTAAATAAGAACAAATTTCACTTTAATATTTACCCCTGCAAGCAAATAGTATTAGCCCAAAAGCAAGAAATGTAAGAAAATGAAATGAACCTAATAACTTTCAATTAACCTAGTATTAGCAAAAGTTAACAACTATGTATTCAAATATACACACATAGAATTCATAAGAACCCTTGAAATCTAGAAGTTAGAATAAATAAGTGAGAGAGAAGCCAGGATAACAAAAGACCCAAGAAAATTTGGACAAAATTTGTATAATTTGTTACTTATATCAATTGCTCAAGCATTACAATTAGTTTTGGCTCAAAAAATCCCCTCTTTTTTTTTAAATTGACAATACTCATTTTATATAATGTAAGGAAGTATGTCATTCACTCATATTTAATTATAAAAGTGAAAGTGTTAGGATAGTTGTCCCTTCTAAAAAGGCTCTAGAATACACTAGACTCTTCTTAATGAACTAACCTATAGGCAATGTGTTTTATAAGTTGTGCATGCCTTTACAAAAGAATATTCATTCTTATATTGTTGTAATGCTTAGTTAAAAATAATAATATCATTTATCCAACTAACCTTAAGGCCCCTTTTGTTGTTGAATTCCCATGTTGTTGTTGGTTTTAGTAATCTTTTCTTTTATTGTTAGGATCATGTCCATGACCTTACTATTGTGTATCCTAGATTTCCTTTGTTTCTTGATCCTCACTTCCTACATGACCAAGGTACATCTGTGCTTAAAATCCTCATTAGTGATGATTCCTATATATCTAAGTGCAAATGGCTTGGTGATCATGGTCCCAAGTAAGTGTTTTATCCTATTTTGTAGCTTCTTGTCATACTCAAGGAGACTTTCCAAGTTCTCAGGCCATGTGTCTAGGCTTTTGATTTTGTCTACAATTATCCCCATGACTATGTTTTAGATGAGCTAGGCTAATTGTTTTAAAACCATGGATTTGATCTTTCATCAAGATGTTGGTCAATTCTTTCATTTTATTCCTTGAATTTTGTCATTGGGTGACTAAGATCTTTGCTACTATAATTAGACAAATTAGACTAGTTGTTGGGATCCTTGACTAAGATTCCAAATACATGTACTACTCTATCCCCAAATTATTTGAGATCATTTGAAATATCTCCCATCTCCCAAGACCACTTACTTTTATCTTCCCTTAAAACACTTTTTTGAGTTATCTTTACTAGAAATTCTATTAAATTTCTCACTAGTGGACTATAATTAAGCTTCTAGGTCAAATTATATTGCACATACAATAATTAAATCTTCCTCAACATAATTATAATGCTCACAGGGTCTAGTTAGGGTTCTCGTGCTCACTAGGGTTTTTTTAAAGGTTTCTTTAGAGCTTTAATGGTGGCAACTTGTCAAACTCATATGAAATTTTTGCCTCAAATTTTATTTAGATCATCTATTTTACCTTTGCCTTATTTTAAATATATAAAATCTATTAAACTAACTAGTTTAGATTATGTGGCTCTACCATGGCATCTTTGTGGAATTCTATAGCATTTTCATGGCACTTTTCTCATTAAAATTTAAAAAGTGACTATTATTTTTTAAAAATTCTTGCTTGATCTCATATCATTGGATCTTCCTTGCACAAATTAATGTAAACCATTGATCTTGATCCAAGAACTTTAACATCATTGGTTGATTTATATGTTGCATATGTTTATGACACTTGTCACTTCTACATTCTCTCTGAGCTTTGTTTAAATGTCAACATTGATCTCACACTGTTGATCTTGATTTCATAGACCAATCACACTCTATTGATATTAATATGATTAATTATACTTCCTACTCTATAGACCATTGATCTAAATGTGTATGTTTTTTTTTGTACCATCAATATTTGAAACATGTTAAAGCTTTAATTTGTGGCCCATGGTTATCCCACTTGTCATCTTCACATTCATCCTTGATTTTTCAATGTTCATTATGCACCTTCTAATCATCTTCATCCAAGAAAACATGGACCATTAGATTTTGATATATAAGGTTGAATGCCATTAGATGTTCAATGTTATTTGGCTTGAGTGTAACACTTTTCACTTTTTCACTTGTCCTAAGGATATGTTGAAGCTTTGATTCAATATGCATTGTTAGATCAATCTTGCTTGAGAAATCATGTACCTTTGATCTTTAGGATCTGCTCAATATTTAGCTTAGGTTTGGGGATTTGAATTTTTAACTTTAATTCTACAACATTGATCTCATTTATCCAAGAAAACATGGATCATTAATCTTATAAATAAAAATGAAAATTAAGTTAGTGCTTGGGAAAATAAATAACTTAGCATAATGTTTTTAGACTATGGTTTTATTTTGTTTTAATAAACACTATAAAACCTTAGGTTACATATTTCAAGCTATTTTTTGAGACATAATCAAAGACATATAATATAGTTCTATCCTAAGGTTTGTTTTATTAATAAATACAAAAAAATTTAGGGTAAGGATTCTAGGCTAGGTCTATAGTAAAAGGGACCCTTTGTTTAGTTAGACCAAGCTAGTAGATAAAAGGGGCCAAGAGTCACATGATATAAAAGATACCAAGTATGAATTTTTAGACTAAGGTTTGGTCATGTTAATAAACATGAGTAAACCTTAGTATAAAAATTAAATTAGGACTTGATTAAAATTAAAGTGTTCCTCTGTAAATTGCTCCTACACAAATTTGAATTTAATTCAAAGGGAATGAGATAGGGTAATTGGAATTAGGGCTTTAAGATGATCAAACATAAAACCAACTTTATTTTAAATAGGAAAAAGGCTAGTAAAAGATCAAATAATTATTGAATTATAAAACTCAAACATTACCTATTCCAAATGAACTTCATTGGAGATGTAACTTGAAATATAAAGTTCTAATGTTAGCAACTTTAGGCAAGACTAAATCAAAATTATGAATAAATATGACAAAAAAATTAGGTGTGAATGATCTTCAAATGAAAATAATGTGTAAACATTCCAAATGTACTCTAATCATGTGATTTTTCAATTTTAAGGTACAAAATTTGCACAATTTAACATAAGGGTCCCCATTTTTCAAGAATGGGGGTATGTTGACCTCAACATAAGGAGCTTGTAGGCCAAATGAAGGATGTTTTAAATAATAAATATGTTTTTAAGAAGAGGTTCAAGACCATTCCTAGTCTAGGTTTGATTTATCTTTTGCATTCAACACTATTGGTTTCTAACAATGTAATATTTTAGTTTAGCAAGAGAGGGAGATTATTTAAGCAAGTTATCTAGTTTGTTTTAAGCACATAGAGTCCTAATATGTAATATAAATTTTTCCAATGCAATAATTACATGTAATGATAAATATTTTAAGAAATAAATATAATTTTTAACCACATATGAATTCATAAACCTCAAAAAATATTTTAAATAATGCACAAAATAACTAAATCACTAAAACAAATCAAACCCTAGAATATATACTACATAAGACAATGTAGTTTCACTTTGAATAAAAAATTTAGATTAGATAAATGTCAAATAAGATGTGTAGGTATTATACCAACTAGGAATCCAAGTTGGGAAGTAATGTAAGAGGAAGACCAAGCTATGTGCAAGCCGGAGTCCAAACCAAAAGCCAAGAGTAAAGGAGGAGGTGAAGTGAGAAATTGCAATGGTGTAAGAGCTCCAACCAAGTGCACAAAATAGGTGTAATTCCAAATGTATAAACTATAAGGAAGACACAAGGAATTAGGAACAACTAAGAGAAACAATAGAGTCTCTAATCAAATGTATAGCAAAATATGGGATCCTTTATCTCTAATCAACCTCAAGAGTGCCAAAAATTAATCAAAAAAGATTCAAGAAGGCATGAGAGTAAAGAGAGGGAAGAATAATAAAGAGAGAGTATGGATAGATAAGAGAGAGGCTCAAAATAATGAGAATGGGGTATATATCCCAACCCTAATCCACCAAGAGACCTAAAACTAGCCATTTTTTACCATTTGGGTCCAAATAGGCTCTTTTACATGCATTCTACCTAGGTTGTGACCTAGGACACAACTTTTATGAAGTAAAAATGTGGCCTAGGCTATGGGTTTCCTTCTCACAAGATGTGGTTTGGGTCAAAAATGGGCCTAGGTTAGTTAATAGGCTCTTAAAATTCTTGGGGTGGGGGTGGGGGTTCCATAAAGGGCCTGTCTTATATGTAAACAGGCCAAGATGGACTAAGGATGTATGAAAGGAAAGAATATGATGTAGGAGATGTCCAAATAGGTGGTGGATGTTTCAAACTGGGATAACTAGGGTCATTAGTATACACATGAGCTAATTTTTAATCATAAGGAGGATTAGGGTCATGGGAAGTATGATTACATATGCCCTTAAAATATAATAAATCAATGTTCAAATGAATAAGGAGTGATGTGTAGTACTTATAAACCACACCAAATAAAAGGAAATAAAGAACTAAAAAGATAAAAGGAAACATTGCCTACACATACCATATATGGATGGTAGTGGAAGAAGTCAATGGCATGATCCATGAGTGAGAGTGCAAATGTTGTGTAATCCAAAATACAAATCCAAATCTAGATCTAGTGCTAGCTCTTTCAAAGAAGGGACACAAGTGATATCAAATCAAATCATACTATCCATAATGGCATTCACTAGGTCATCATCCTTAGTGTTCTCCCTATGAGTGATATGGGTGAGCTGGATGTCCTCAAAGAAAGCGAGTAAATCATGTGCCACCTCAAAGAGGGGGAGAAACTTAGAGCTAAGGACTATTTAGACATCGATGAGTTGAGACATGACTAAGAGTGTGTTAAACATAACTAAACATAACATGTGCCTAACTCATAATAAATGGTTAAGATGCCAATGATTGCATGATACTTGATGTCATTATTAATCTCAATGGTAAAGAAGGAACCAGTTACAACAAACTCATGGCCCCACAAATCATAGATAACTCAAACCATAGTTTTCAGTCTTGGGTTGCCCTAACTATTGCCATTTGTGTGAATCACCACTAAGTGATGCACCATGATGGGGGTCAAGATTGTAAGACTAATAACTTCCAAAAGGTAATCTCAAAGTGAAGCAATATAAGTGAGTTTCATGAGGGAAATGAATAATGAAACTAAGCCATAATCATAGTGGTTAACCAATATTGGTTATGGTGATAGGTAACAAGGGAAAATGGGGGTAAGTTCAAAGAAGATGAAGATTAGTAAGACTAGATCTAATCTTGAACCACTGTATCTAGTTGAAAACCCTACCTACAACCATGATGAACAAGAGAGAGAGGGAGGGACTTAGAATAGATTGATTATGGAAAATTAGAGAAATGACTAACTAAAATAAGAAAAAAAATGTAACTTTTATCCCTGGGTGTCCATGAAATTGGGCATAGGCATGGGAGATAAATGAGGACTTAAAAGGGGACTTAAGAACCAAAAAAGGGCTAGAACAATCCCAAGGAATCTGTAGATTATAAAATGGAGCATACTAATGATCTCATAATATGTTAAAACCTCAAAAGTGGAGGTTTCAAAATATAAAATGCAAAAATGGACAAAACACCAAAAGAGGGCCCATAAAAAGCAAGAAAAAAGGCTAAAAAGAGTAAAAAAGAGAGTAAAGTCAATCATTTTCACTCTTATTTTCATCTCAGAGAGATAAAGGAGAGCTCATAAGTAACCAAAGCCCAAGCTAAGCAAATGAGGATATGTGAGAATGTTAAATATGTATAGGATAGTCCAGGTAAGCTTTATGAAAGAATTTTTTCAAATTTATTTGTTTTTTTGGGATTTGGAAGGTCCTAAATGAATTTTGAGTCATTTTAAATGATTTAATAGGTGAATAGGATGAAACAAGGACTCAAAAAAATGGGATAAAATAGATAGAGAGAACAAGACCAATGGGGGATCAATTCATGACCTATAAAACAAGAAATGGGGAACCCTAGGGCTTCCCAACATAGGCCATAATGTGGTTGAGCTAAGTTAAGGCCTGGTCACTACTAGGTCATAGCTTGGCCTACCTAGGTTGTGGCCTTTCCTAGAAAACCATGGCCTAGGTTAGGGAATCCATAGGATAGACCTCAGAGAGTTTGATAGATCCTAGGAGGTCCCAAAAGGGGCTAAAACAAGAAAAAAATAAATAAATAAGATAGATGAAAATAATCATTTTTTAATTGTTTTTTCTCATTTTTAGTTAGTAGACTAATCCATTTTCCTATTTTCTTACTTGTTTAGATACATGGAGGATTTATCATAATAGAGGAAGGAGGGAATTCATAAGTGAGGGCATGGCCATCATAGTAACATGGGCCATGTGAGGTGACCAATCAGGAGAGAGTCCTGGCATGGTTGGTAGAGGAGGCAAACACTCTATTGGTGGAAAACTAGGATTGCATGTGGAGTGTATGAATTTGGAGACTAGTACACATGCCCTCATTATGTTACTATAGGTATCTAGTAAACATGTTGGTGACTTCATGGGTACTAGAGAGGCATGTGTTCTAACTAGGGCAAGAGCTAGATGATATCCTACACATTTATGACATCTATCAATTTTATGGAGTAGAGCCAATGGCTAGAGAGATATAACTACCACCAATGCAAGATATAGTGGTAGATAAGCTATAATTAGTGGGACCCCATCCTTAGTAGAATAACCTTAGAGAGCAGATCACATAGTTATCACTAGGGGTACCCACTCTCAAGAAAGAGATAATAGGGACTATGGTTGGGAAACTCTACACTAGCTAGAGTACAAGGAGACTACCACTCTCATGGATAGGATTTGTCTAAAGCATAGAGGGAGGACATACATATTCTTAGGGCTAGTATATCTTAAGTAGATTTTACCATTAGTTGGATCACACCTATCACATAGGGGTAGATAGATTAATATAGCCTAACTTACTCATGTCTTGGGCTTATGAGACGTTTCCATTAACATAGCTAAGGATACCATATGATAATGATGCATACCTTATACTAGACGAGGGCATGGCATGGGATACATAGTTTATAGATAAGGATGGGCCTGTATAAACCACCTTGGATTTAAATGTAGTGGGTAGCTATATTTGTGATCCCTACATGACTATAACATGGCTAAAAGATGTTAGGGTATATCCCTATGTAGGATTAGAGGATATCTAAGGTCTACAAGAGTCATGCCATCATCCAAGGAGACATCCTTTGGTAGTGTGGGAGAGATGAGCATAGCCTAGGCTATTTGGGGCTAAGAATGATAGGCAACTAAGATATAATGAGGGGGTGGAAGTGGAGAGAGGAAAACATAATGAGGACCACCACCAAGAGGAACATTACCCATAAGAGGGTCATAGAGGCCATCAACATTACCAGGTAAGATAAGTTTATTTAATATATTTCACTTAATCTTTGTACTCATCCTTAGTGAAAGTCAATATGTGACTAACACATATGATTTATGTGTGTAGGAGACCAACCTAGCTGGACTAGATCCTAGGTAGACCTACTACTGAGAGAACTATTCCTTTATGTGGAATTGATAACCATGATAGATTTGGTACCACATCTATCGATAGGGGTAGAGATACATACTTACTTTTAGTGGTTGGGTACACAATCCTCACTTGAGCTGGTGAGGGCATGACACTAGATACCACAACTATATGTAGATTCAGCATAGCATGAGGCATCTATGGAAAACCAAAGGGTAGTTATAGTAGAGGTTGAGGAATGACTAGATAGAGAAGAGAATAAGATTTATTAGTTATGCATTTAACTAGATCAAGAGTAGGCCAAAGGAGATAAGTCACCTAGAGCAAGGGAAGACCATCTATTTATACTAGAGGAGATTGTAGCTTAATTGGTTGCAAGGTAGAGATCAAGATCTCCACCTAGAGAATGACTATCATAGATAGTGCCCAATCATAAGCTAACTATGAAATGCATATGTAGCCATACACATCACACACAACATCATATACATATATGCACACACATATACTAGTGGAACAGAGGTTAGTGATGCTACCAAAGAGAAACATTTACTTTACCACCATAGGTGAGGTTTTTAGAGGGCCACGTTGGCCCTAAAGATGAAATGTCTTGAGGTGGAACCCATTGATCAGGTGTTGTATGGGCTCACCTTCAAGGTTTGAGAGATGAAAATCCCCATTATTTAGAGAGGTGGTGATAAAAAAGGTCCAAACCACTTGTGCATGATTTTATCCTTCTTACAATTCTCCTTATCAAAAATGAGGACTGTATCACCTACCTTGAATTGATGAGGGTTTACCAACTTATCTAATTGGTGGTATATGTAGCACTAGTAATTATGATTATGCTCAAGAGTGGTCATGCATCACTCTATAATTTATCAAGATTTTCAAGGTGAGCAGTACATTCTTCCTCATTAGAAAGATACCTAAAATTATTAACCCATAATAAAATAATTAAGACCTCTAAGGGAAGAACAACCTCAAAAACATACATGATAGAGTATGGGGTTGCCCCCATGGCCATTTAGAAGATATTTTGATAGGTCCAAAGGGTAGGATAGATCATGAGATGATAGTCCCTCTTAGACTAAGAATAATATAAAGAAACATCTTTTTCAAAGTTTTATTTGAAGACCCTACTTGCCCATTTCCTTAGGGGTAATGGGTAGAGGAGAAGCAAAGATTTAACCCAAAGTGGTCAGCTAGCTCATGCATCCTAAGGATTTATAATCTTAGGCCATTATCATCCATAATCATAATGGGAACCTTGAACCTACAAATAAGCTAGTTTAGGACAAACTTAGTGATGGTCTTCCCACACATACCTCTAAGAGGCAAAGCCTTAACCCACTACATAAAATAGTTAGTGGCTATGATGAACCATCAATGGCCATCATAAGAGGTAGGTTTGAACTCACCATTGAAGTTGAGATCCTAGACTGAGAAAGGCCAAGGGGTAGAAATATAGTGTAAGAGGTTAGCTGAGGCATTGATAGCATCCCATATGACTTGACATATCTTACACTTATTAGCATATTAGACTACATCCTTCATAAGAGTGGGCTAGTAGTAGTCCATCCTAATAATACATTGGGTAGTGTTTTTCCCTCCTAAGTGGCCATGATAAATTCTCTCATGAGACTCTTATATCATGAAAGGAATATCCTTATGGGTGAGACACTACATCAACACACCATCGAGACCCCTCTTGAACAAGAAACCACCAATAATGATAGAGTATATAACAATCTTACATATTTTATAACATTCTTGAGATGGAACATTAATGGTATAAGGCTGGCCTTAAAGGTAAAAAATAATGTCTTGATACTAATTACACTCAAAGACCTCAACATGGGCGATCGAGAAACCATCTCATCAAGAAAGGCATTGTCAACTAATTTTTTACTAGGGTTAGGTAGTGGGCACTCAGTGATTTGGTTAGCCATAGCCAAGCCCTTATTAGACTTTTGGTTATCAATGTAGAGGTTAAACTCCTAAGGAATCATGATCCACCTTCTATTCATACTAGCAAGATGTGTCTTAATAAGTAAGTAGAAAAACATATCAAACTAGGAAATCACATTGGTAGTCTAGCCCAATATATAATGTCATAAATTATTCATAGTAAATATGAGGGAGAGGCACTGATTCTCAACAATATAATAGTTGAGTTTAGGGCCAACCATCATGTGAGAGATGTAGTAAACAACTATCTCCCTACCGATGTCATCCTTTTGACACAACATGCCCTTGATGGAAATATCAGTGATAGAGGTATATAAGATGAACTCAATCCCCTTAATGGGTGCCATTAGGATTGGAGGATTATGAATCATACACTTTAATTCCTTGAAATCCACTTGGATTTTAGTGGACCATAAGAATGGAGTGTCCTTACATAAGAGATGTGTGAGGGGTTTGGACTTGTGAGAATACTCCTCAAGAAAACATCTGATAAAGTTGAGTCTTCCTAATAAGGATTAAAAATAGATGAGGTTACATAGGGATACAACTCAAGGATTGACTTGATCTTATCAGGATCCACTTTAATACCCATTTGTGAAATGAGGAAGCTGAGAAACTTTCCAACAAAAATGTTGAAAATTCACTTCTTATGGTTGAGATTGATGTGATACTCTCAAAGATGATCAAAGATGATCTTTAACCCTTACACATACTCATCCCACTCATAGGATTTTTTAAGGAGATCATCAACATAACACTCAATGATCTTATGGATAATTTTATGGAAAACATGGGTCATGGCATGTTGATATGTGGCTCTAGCATTCTTTAGACCAAAAGGCATGATTGCATAGTAGAAGTTAATCCACGGGGTAGTGAACATTGTCTTGTGATTGTCCTTAGGTACAATCTAGATTTGGTTGTACCTAGATAAACCATCCATGAGGGACATGATCTCAAAACTAGAGATGAAACAACAATATAGTATATCAAAGGAGTGGGAAAGTTATCCTTTGGATAGGCCATATTGAGATCTTAAAAGTTGATGCAAATCCAAATAGCTCCATTCTTCTTGAGAATGGGAACAATGTTGTAAATCCATCAAGGGTAGTCAATAGTTTGGATAAAGCCAACTTGAATGAGTTTCTCAATCTATGCTTTGACCAATTTAGAGACTTTAAGAGCCATTGGCCATTACTTTTGGTGAATGAGTTGGGTGCCATTGTTCATAACAAGATTATGGAAAACTATGGAAAGATCCATGCCTTTCATATCTATGTATTCCCAAGTGAAAACATCTAAAAACTCATACAAGAAGGTGACCACAACATCCTATTCTTTGGGAGTAAGGCTATCACTAATCTTGATGATCTTATGCCTTGCTAAAGTGTCAAGGTTGACAGCTATGGATCCTTCAACATCCATAACATTTCCTTCCTCTAAACACTCAAGTGTGGGATGGAGTGACTCATCTAATACTTTAGGTTCAACCACTAGGACATTCATTTTAAGAAGGCCTTGGGTTGGTTCATCTATGAGAGAAATATCTAAACCAAGAATATCAAGGGGATAATGATACTTACAACAAGATCACATGAGTTTGGTGTAATCTTTTATCTCCTTAAATAGGTTGTGTGTCATAACATGAATGAAATAGCACTCAAGATCAAACTCAACCACTCTAGTGGTCTTAGTAGGATATGCATAGAGAGAACCTATAATATGAATGGCAAAACACAATGCAAGGGGGAGCTCAACATCTTTAGAAACATCATGGAATATATCTCTAAAAAGAGATGAGTTGGCCTAGCATCATGAATTAGAAGGAGTTGGTTGATGTGTGCTAGACTCTAAAGGAACAAATGTTAATCGGTACTTAGTCAGATCAAAACATTCATCCTTAAAGAAATGAGAATCAAAAATAGGGGGTGTATGAGAATCTATAGACTCCTATGAGGAGATAGTCAAAACCTTACCTGAGGATTTTGTCTTTTAATAGAGAAATGCCCAATGATCTAGGTCATCCTCCATGATGTGAGCCTTACCTTCATACAAAAACTATACCATGTGAAATGTGGCAAACATGATGGCCTACATCATGATGGTCCAAAGATGACCAAGAATCATGTTGTATGAAATATCAAGGTCTAAAACACAAAGCTTGATTCTAACTATCTTAGGGCCAAATTTGACCCAGAGCTTTACATTCCCCACTAACAAAACTATGTCATTTATGAAACCAACATAGTTATGGTAAGAATCATAGAGCTTCTATTGACTTATCCCAATCTTGTTGAACACATGTAGGGGTGTGATATTCAATGCATCTCCTTCATTGAAAATACACCACTTAATGTGGAAATCATCAATATAAGTCTTGATATAGAGAGGGAACCAAGACCTCTTTACTAGAATTGAAGTATTTGGTAAAGAGGTTGGGTTAAAATATAAGATAGGAGGATGAGGGTGCTCATGTGTGTCAAATTTGAATAACACTTTGACATCATCATGTAGTAGACTCTTATGGGTAGGACTAAGATCATCAGATACAAGACACCTTTGCTCAAGGTAAATGTGAAGAATGTCCCAAATGGAGATCCTAGATGAGAGGCCATGTAACTCCTCTATGATGGAGTAAGGACACTTTCTAGCTTGGGGAGGGATGTTACATCTAAATTCAAATACTTTTTTAGGGTTCCCTACCCCTGTGGGCTAGACCAGGAGCCTAACACCACTAGTTTATCTAATAGGTTTGGTGGCCCAATTGGAACACATGTTAACAAAGCGCTCATACTCAATATAGGATATGTTGATACTAGAAACAACCTTGTTATTATTTTTCTTAGATTTCCCTCTCAAATTAGCCTAGGAGGAAGAATAAGAAGAGGTGGAAGAGAAATAAGGAGAATGTGAGGGCTTAGCCTTTGATTTCTTCTTTTTATCCTTTTTGCGGTCAAGTAGAGGCTCCTTGAACACATTAAATTTATGGTTGGGTTTTTAAAGAGGAGAAATCTGATATGGAGGTGAGGTTTGTACACCAGACTTTTGGGTAGCAAAATTAGCATCATCATTCCCCTTCATTTGATGGAAATTGCAAAACTTGACCCATTTTTCTATGTTATATTCAAAATCCTTATTTTTAATTGGATTCTTTTTGAAATCATTCACCTCATGGCTTTCCCTCTTTTCCTTCTTCTTATGAGGAGAATCAATGACTTACTGGTCATATTAAAGTTGTGATCATTCAAATAAGATGACTTTTGGGAAGGTATGGGTTACATTCTTATGAACACCTCAAACACTTTGATATTTAGACACTCATTAACAACTTCATCATAAGAGGTGGGTTCATGCTTGAGGACCTCAATATGAACCTCCTACCTTAATGCTCACATGAACATATCATAAAGATGGTCATTTGAGAACCTAATCCTATATATATGAACAACTAAATATCATATATGCACAAAATCAAAGTTTAACTCACCCTTAGCCTATGCCATAGAAGTGAGTTACTATATTCTAAGGTTAAAGGGTCAAGAAACATATAAATATTGGAGGAAATCATATAGAAGGAGCTAAAAACTAGAGAGATAATCTAGAGGTAGACCATGAAACTAGATAAGAGTTTCAACTCATAGATAATGAGTGAAGAGATTCAACATCATGCCTTCATCATATTCCCAATCCATACATTACATCATGAATTTTTTAATATGCTCTATATTCCCACATCCCATTAGAATTAGGCAATTTAGGGATAGGAGTAGGAAAGGGAATAGCATGCATCTATAGGGATGAAGGATTATAATGAAGATCCTAATAATCAAGGTTGATAGTAGGTTAGAAATGAACTCCAATAGGGGGCTCATGATGGTGATAATGTTACCTATGCCCATAGTCATCACCATGACCATGAACATGGGGAGGATGATCATGAGGTAGCTCTTAATAGGGAGGATGCTCATGAAATAAATCATCTCTACCATAGGGTGGGGAATGACCATGAGAAGTCTGATGGTCCCCATATGGATGATGGGAAGACATGGTATACTCATGGAAATGGTCATGATGACCAAAATATCCATGATACTAATCACATGCCATAAAATGAGGGTCAACTAATAGGCACTAATGCTCCTGATAGGCCTCCCATGAATCTCAAATATGTAGATGATGATTTAAATCATCACACTCATCAAGAAATCTAAAATAAGGACTAAGAAGATGGTAATATCCCCCATGATGGGGATACCTCACTGAGTTGGAATACCTATGACCCATAGCATGGATATGAGGATGTTCTTTTTCTAAAGTCTCTAGCCAAGAAAGAGGTAGGGAACTCATGTGAGAACTAATTGAGGCACTTGAAATTTAGTAGGTATAAGCTCTATTTCTAGAAGAAGCATATTGTGGAATTTTAGGGGGAAGGAAGCACTTCATTCACCTGAAGATGTCTACATGAATCATCAATGATTTCATGTAGCTCATCAAGTCCTAATCATGTAATGGGATCCTTATCACCTTAAATGGATGAATGAGATATGGAATGAGGTTGAGATGAAATATCTTCAAATGAATGGAGCTTAAAATGGTGAAAATGAGACTCAATCTATTTATTATATTCATACCAATATTTTTCCCTTTTAAATGTGAGAGGGTTTGGACTACCATGCTAGGTCAAGGGAAGCTCCTAGATTCTATGGTGTCTATGGTGTTCCATCACAAATGCAACTTGCTCATGAGTGAGCTCAATGATGAGACCCTAAATCTACTAGCATTGGCATCCTAAGGGTGAGATATCTTCCATGGATGTAGTGAATCAAGATAAATTCATAATTCAATATAAAATTCAAACCAATGGAGAACTAATAGGGATAATGACATAAAACCAAAGCAAGAGAAAATAACCAAGGTGAGAGCCAAAACATAACTGAAAACAAAGCCTAATAACTAATAGATGGGAGTTGGCTAAGAGAATTCTAAATGAGATAGAACTAATGTGAAACCATATGTGAGGTCCCATTAGGCATTCCAAAATATAGCTCTAAGAATATGAATGGAACCACCAGTGTTTGGTAGGGTGCTAAAGCAAACCATTAAGGGGCTAGAAGGCTTAGGGATTCTATTAGATATAATATGTCTATAGTGGTTATATAGTTTTTTGCCTTACACTAGGATATAGATAAAAAAAAATTAACTAGGTTAGGGCTATCATGATTAGGTGCACAAAAGATGCAAGTATCTCTAGCAGATCTAGCCACATTAACACAAGTTACTAAGACTAGACTATTGATTGCATATAAATTATGGAAAAAATAATATTGAATAATGAGATCTAACAAATGAAATGTAAATATAGATGCTAAGGAAATTTCAATCCAAATTAAATATTTTTTAATCAATTAAGATGTTTCCAAGAAGAGGTTCAAGATCATGCATAGTCTAGGTTTGATCTATCTTTTGAATTCAACACTATTTTTTTTTAACAATACAATGTCCTAGTTTAGCAAGAGAGGGAGATTATTTAAGCAAGTTATCTAGTTCATTTTAAGCATGTAGAGTCCTAATATGTAATATAAATGTTTCCAATGTAAAAAAAATATGTAATGCTAAATATTTCAAGCAATGAAGATATTTTGTAACCACATATGAATGCATAAACTTTAGAAACTATTCTAAACAATGCACAAGATAACTAAATCACCAAAAAAAAAAAAAAAAAAAAACCCTAGCATATATACTACACAAACCAATTGACTTTCAATTTTAAAAATAAAATTCCCTTAAATCAATCTCAAATAAGATATGCAAATGTTCTACCGACCAGGAATCCAAGCTAGTAAATAATGTAAGAGGAAGACCAAGTTATGTGCAAGCTAAGTCTAAACTAAAATCTAAGAGCAAAGGAGTAAGTGAAGTGAGAACTTATAATGGTGTAAGAGATCTAACCAAGTTTAAAAATCATGTGAAATTCTAAATTTATAATCTAAAAGTAAGTCACAAGGAACTACGAACAATTGAGAGTAGAAATGGAGTCTCTAAGCAAATGGATAACAACATATGGGATCCTCTATCACCAATCAACTTCAAGAGTGCCACGAATAAATCAAGAGAGGGAATAATAATAAAGAGATAGTGTGGAGAGAGGACAAATATGCTCAAATTAATGAGAATGAGGCATATATCCTAACCCCAATCTACCAAAAGACCTAAAACTAGCCATTTTGACTGTTTGGGTCCAAACAGGCACTTTTGCATATATTCTACCTAGGCCATAGCCTAGGATATGGATTTTATGAAGGAAAAATGCATCTTAGGCCATGTTTTTCCTTCACACAAGCCACAACCTAGGTTAAATAGGGGCCCAATCTAGTTAATAGGCTCCTAAAAGGTTGTGAGGGGTCCCTAGAGGGCCTATCTTACATGCAAAAGGGCCAAGATGGATTAAGGATGTATGGAGGGTAATAATATGATGTGGGATAGGTCTAAAAGTGATGGGTATCTCAAAGTGGGATGACTAGAGTCGATAGTCTAAACATGAGCTGATGTGTAATCATAGGGAGGATTAGGGTCATGGGAAGTATGATTACAGGTTCCATGAAGGGAAAATACCCTTATTAGAGGTTATTTTCCCTCCTAATATTTTAAAACATAAAATTATGATGAATAACTTTTAGATTTAAAACATAAAATTATGATGAATAACTTTCAAATTTAAAACAAAAATTACTTATTAGTGTGAAAACCTTTCCTACCATTTTTTTCTCTTCTTTATCTCTTGTTGTTTATGGTATCTCAATTGTATTTTAATTTTCATCCCATATATATTCCAAAAATGGGGTTTTAACCCCCATTTCTTCATGTTCATAATTAATTCAAACCAAAACAATACTTTTATTCAAAAATATAAGATCTACATGTATTCATTGCTATTAGGCAATACACAGTCCTTGCCTAAATTCTCCATTTCTCACTCTCGATCATAATGAACAAAGTGTGAATTTCAAGTCACATATAAATACTAATCAAATTACTAAATCATTTGATCAATTCAAATGTCATAAAACATAATCATTATGTTCCCAAGGTCTCTAAATTAGCTTTTAATTATTGAAATCTTTGACTATGCCAACCTTAATACAAGGTTTTAATAATTACCAAATAATTTTCTCAACCATGGGCTAAGGCCCAGGATTTTCCATGTTCAAATAAGACAACAAATACATTTATAAAAAAAATTAATACAATAATTAATTGATTTGGAAATAATATACACATACATGGTTAGAAAAAAATCCTAGACCAAGAGGAATAATTGGCTAAATTCCAATGATGAATTCTAATCAATAACTTAAACAATATGCAAACTAGTAAAATCTCACAATACAAGACAAGGATAAAAATAAAGGGTGGAGTGACTAGATCTCATACTTGCAATTTCATTATCATTTACTTGTATGAAATAAAATGCATGTTAGATGAGATCTAAATCATTACCCTAGATAGAATCTACGATCATAAACATAACAACAATAATAATGACACGATATAAGATATACCAAATCAACTATTTAAACTAAAATGCTATCAATAATAACATGTCTATACTATCATAATAAATGCTCATAAAGTAATAGAACATGATCTTAATGTCACAATAGTCAAAATTTATCATCAAACAACACAATTAAACATAGAAATAACTACATATATGGATGGGATATGACAATAAGAGACATGAATATGTGAGATAATGGAGAATAAGAGACATATATGTAAACACAGTTCATGTATGCCAAATGTAGGTTAAAATTACATTATAATTATATAATATCATATTTTATTATCTACAATTGCCCCCCTTTTATTATAGTATTGAAATGTAATGCAATTACTAGAGTAAAATTATAAATAGATGTACCTAGGTGTGTAAAACACATTTTGTCTTTAGAAGAAGGCTACAAATGTGTAACTTGATCCAAGTAAACCTTAAATGAATATTAAGTAGTCAATGTACATAAAATTAAATCTGAAATCTCAACTATAATTTTAATTTGAAACTTAAGAGAGAGGAAGGCATACACCTAAACTTGAGTGAAGTATGTTTCCTTGTAACTTATTTCAGTACTAGAGAAAATTCATTCCTTATTAAATCACTTGGATAAATTATATTATTACACCAAAAAAATTATAACTAATGTAGATCTATGGGTTAAGAAGACAAATTTCCTTAACCCTCTTGAATATGGGGTAGTGCCACATCCATTAAGCATCATTAAACTAAATTACATTAACTCATTTAACTATTATTACTCTGATCTTCTAACCCAACTATGGAAGGTGGGATATAAATATTTAGGATCATTATAAGTAATTACAAGTCCATTTAGCATTTCTAAACCTCATCTACATTACCTCAAAATAATTAAATTAACTACTATAGATGTACTTATATATTCAACGTTTCTCACTTATAGGTACCATCAAATATGTTTAAAAATAAATAAATTTAATATTGTGTATGTGCATGAGCATTTTTCATGCCACATAGATTAGTCCCAATTTATAACTATAGTGAATACATAATTTGTGATCATTCCAAAATTTTATATATCAATGTTAATCATGAATTACAATGTTATTAATCTATATGATATATGTGTTAAATCAGATGACATGTATCCCAAGATGTTTAAAAATGAGTGGATATGAATTTCGTATTCCCATAAATGTATTTGACTATGTGTACATCTAAAAACCTATAAAATAAATTCATAAAAAATGAGTATATATGCATAGTATATGCCCCAAAATGTGTTGGAAACCTGTAAATATCTATCCCAATCTAGATATAAGATATCATATTGGTATAGATATTTATACATATTTAACTCTATCATGTCATGTTATTTATAAATACTTAATTGTATCATATTTATCAAATATCACTCATCTAAAATTAAATATTTAACCATATCATGTTATGTATAAAGATGTAATAATGTAGAATCATGTTAATATGTAGATAATATTTCATCATAGTAATCTATATGTAATCAAAACATGTTTGATACATGTGTAATTCAAGACACACAAATATCATGTCAAGATAGATATAAAAATCAGGCACACATTACTAATCATCAATAATAAATGTATTTAATAATACTATAAATACATGTACATGATATGTATTATGGAACTACACACAAATAAGGAGGTGCATGATATGGATTACATCACTAAAAAATCATGAAATGAAATACTAAAAATAGGATCAACATTAAATTTCATGAAGGTTCTAGATCAAATTTATACTATACATTTGTTAACAACAAATTTTTCCTCAAAATACCTGACTCTCTACTTGATAAATCTAATGGAAAGATATATCTACATTTAATAGTAAATTTTAAGGAAGAAGGCCAAATATTTACCTATTCAAGGAATAACACAACTAAAATTGGAATCCTAAAGGGTATATGGATATTACATCCATGTCAAATGAATTTTTCCTTATCAACTTCTCCATTATGAAAGATTGCACCAAGGTCCTAACTGAAGGTCCATGGTTTATTATGAAGTTGATTCTCAACCTAAGAAATTAGAAATCATGTATAAACCTAAATTTAAAATTCTTATTTGAAACTCTAATGTGGGTTAACTTGTCTAGCCCTCCCATGTAATTTTAGGAGTAATAAATCATTTTGAGCATGGCCAAAACCATAGTCCAACTAATTTCTCTATATCTTGTCACCAGGTCAAGATGAAAAACTTCTAGGTACTAGATTACATCTATATCTCATCAAAAAAACCCTAACAAGAACTATTAATTTACAATCAAGGTACGACACCTGGTCCCAAGAAATATTACATGAAAAAATACCAAACATCTACCATACTTATTACAAGTTTGGTCATAAGGCAACAACTTTCCCTAAAAGCAAAAAAAGATAGAACTAAAGAAAAAGATAAATCAATAGCTGAGATGGTCAAAGAACCAGTCATGACTAAGGCCATTTTTGAAGAGGATGTCAAAAATCCAAAAGAAAGAAAGGATCCCAAAAAAACTATAAACTTAGACACCATGATTTCCTCCCCTGATACTCTAAAAACTGACCCAGGCCCTTTTGAATAATTAAAAAAATATAGAAAATAAACCACTCTCCCTATTAATACGACCACTAGTGGAGATTTCATCTTTTAGAGGAAGGAAAAAATAATGATGAACCAAATGGTGAAGAACCTAGGAAATCCCCCTTACCAAAAATCAAGAACATACCTTTAGTTTCACCTTTCAATTATAGGTTAACAAGAAATAGAGTGAAGAAGATTGAGGTGGTTGAAGAAACTAAACACCAAAGTAGACCTCTAAGACAAACTAGTTGAATCAAGGAAACCCTAAAAGAGGTTATAAAATACACATAAAGAACCCTGAAAGATGGAAAATTCAATATCAAGAAACCACCATGGAAGAATACCAATCAGGGTATCTAATTGTTTCCTCACTTTAAAATTATCCACACTACTAAATTAGAGAAGTTTCATGGATTTGTTAATGAAGTTTGGGGTTAATATTAGTTTAAAATATTATATTGATCAATTTTATAGTCTATCTATTTTTCTTATTTTTTAACAAGTTAGATTGGATTTTGTTTCTCATGTGCAAGTTTAGACAATCTTTCAAAACCCTTAGTATTCCTATTTGTACATGATTCTATTATGGTTTGTTAATGTTCATGTGATCTAAGTTCACTTCATGTATAAATCTCTTTTTTTTCCTCTCTTGGGTTAGGGGACCTTGGTTTAATACCCTCATGTTTAGTTCATAACTCTAGTTTCAAAAGCATTTTTACCCATATCTAATAAAAAACATTAAATTTCATTGACTTGATGCACACAATATCACTCAATGTCACACATAATCCCAGTGGACACATATAATGGACATGAATTGTCATAATAAATAAGCCTAAGGGGTTACAAAAATTCTAAGGGTTCACACATAATATAAAAGTAATGACTAGATTATCATGAAAGAGAAATAACATCAATGAAGAATAAAACAAATTACCCTATCCTACACTATCAATGTATGTCAATGTCACAACATAGTAAATCAACATACCCATATAGCATTATATAAATTATGTGTAATATCATGAAATATGTAATAAATCAATATAGATTAACATGGTATTGTAAATATCATATAAATATATGTCTTGTGTCAATGTAATATGTGGAATAAGATGCCCCCAACATTAGCATCTACCCTAGGCATAAGAAATATATATATATATATATATATATATATATATATATATATATATATATATATATATATATATATATATATATATCATGAATGTGTGTGTGTGTGTGTGTGTGTGTGTGTGTGTGTGTGTGTGTGTGTGTGTGTGTGTGTGTGTGTGTGTGTGTGTGTGTGTAAACAAGCAATCATGTTATGCTTTGGTCATGATTTTTGGTTTTTGGAATAAATGAATGTTTTTATATTTTTTTTGAAATATTTTAAATTACTGTGTTTAAAAATAAATCAATAAATTCATCTCAATAGTTATTTTCACCTGGATTATTCTTAATTTTGTGTATGCATATTTCCTTTTCTTCTAATATTTATAATTTTTCAATCTCTATGCATGTAGTTATCTTTGAATATTTTTCCTTTTGATGAGATCCATTGCCATCTAGTTGCATTCCAATTGGATTCCCTTCATGAAAAAGGGATATATATATATATATATATATATATATATATATATATATATATATATATATAATTGTCTATCCATTATGTTCTGCATGAGGTGTATTCAGTCTTGTCCTAATGTAAATGAAGACTAGGTGTGAGAAGGTGTCACCCATATAGGTATATTGATAACCTTTGGTCCATAAGAAATTTGTATAATAATATGTCCAAGGAATATATAATGATGTGTATTAATTAATTTTTAATCTCATGTCTCGATTGTTATAAACATGTAATGTTACATACATTTTTTTATAATCTTCATATATATGATTTTTTTGTCAATAAGAACCTTATATACACTATTATGGTCAAAATATCTTACCTTGGGTTCTTATGGCCTTTATGTGTTGTACTTTTTATCTAAGTTATATTATAAATGAATAGTGAGTGTTTTTTTTGTAATGTGATGGATTAAATGTTACATTCATTAATATACTTTTGAATTTTATGTTGTAATGATATGCAACTATTTATTTCATACCTAAATATTAGATTGTAATCATAAAATAAATTTCCTTCTTGATGTGATCTATGACCCATTATTTGTTGTCTATTACTTGGTAATGTAGTCAAGTTATTATCAAGTATTAGTTGTAATATGATGCATGGTTTATCTTTAACATCTGTTACTTTTAGTATTGGGTAATATTTTGTCACTAAAAATCCACATTGTCCATTGAAGTTTTCCTAGAACCTTTATTACAATTCCAAATGTATAATTGTTCTTGTGAATAAGGCATGCTTGATTAGATAAAGGTTTTCCTTAATGGTGCTTTTAGAATATGATAATCATGGTGAAAAATAAAATTGAAACTAATATTTGCATTTTTATTTTACTAATGTTATGAAATTGTTTCATTTTCTTTGCCCCTTGAACATTATCCATGCATATGAACCTTTGAGTTTTCCATACTCT
The DNA here is from genome assembly GCA_037957365.1 of Torreya grandis. Lineage (NCBI taxonomy): Eukaryota > Viridiplantae > Streptophyta > Pinopsida > Cupressales > Taxaceae > Torreya > Torreya grandis. Next base: position 3,440,388 of record JARHVA010001150.1, on the reverse strand, counting down.
TTATATATGAATTATCTTGATATTATGTAAATCCAATAGGTGTCAAGAAATAATGAAAAAAAAACTCGTATTCATCATTAGGATTTAAATTTATCTTATACAAATGAATATTTGTGTTTTATTGTATATTATTATCATTGTCATCACTATCATAATAATATGTGATTATGCCATCTTGATTTTCTGAATTTACCACTTGGGTCATTTATACACCCCTATATAGATAAGATATAGGCACCCACCCATGTAGATCAGATCAAATATATAATATGGGGATGGGGATGGGTATGGTATGGGTAGATAGAAGAGAGATGAGAAGATAGATGGGTGGATAGATGCATAGATACATGGGTAGATATATAGGTAGTAAAGACATTATATAGATTGATAGATGCATATTATATAGATGGGTTGGGGGATAGATAAATACATTTTTATTTAGATAAGACATAAATAAAGATATTGAATTTTATCATTTGGTGTTTTACTATCTTATGGTTCTTTCTTTTTTTTATTTAATTATAATGATATGTTCCTTTTCATTAACTTTACTTAATTTCCCACCTCATGTATGTGCATTTAATCTATTGGGATGGATTGTGCTAATAGTACCATAGAATAATCTCCAAAAGGTAAATTGTGAATGATTATGACTAGTAGATTGGGTTATTTTTTAATATACAAAAGTATCATTATCTATAGGGAATGTATAAAAATATCCAACATGCATGAAATCAACACATGTGTAATTTTTATAGTAATGCTTCCATGTTATGTATATAATGTTTCCCCAATAACAAATTCTAATGTAGATTATTAGGCATGACCTAAAATATGGTAGATATTATATTTAGTCCTATTTGTACATCCAATGGTATTGACACAAGTACTTGATGTGGAATGTTAATGAATCATTTTATACTCTAGTTTAATTTTTCAATATTATTCATATTGATAGAAATTGATGTAAAAGGGTTATGTTGAAAATATTCATTCCTACACCATTATCAATCAAAACATGTTTGAATTATTTTATTTAAAGTTTTACCTCAATAAATAATGGTATATTTTGTTCTATTATGTGTTTCTTAGGTAAACGTTCCTTGTCACAGGTAATGGACTTTTTACATTCTTAAATGTATTTATGATAGAAGTAAATAATGAAAGTTTAATACCAATGGGGATATTTTTATCATGCAATGCCTCATATAAAATGACCTTGTAAATATTTTATCTCCTTAGCAATTTGGGCATATAAATCCTATCAATGTTATTATTTAATTAGTTAATGATGCCATACCCTTTAGGATGTTTAGATTTCTTATTTGGAATTGGATGGGGTTGATGAGGAGAATATTGACTACCTCTTTTATACCACACATGGGGAACACTACTTATTTTAAGTAATAATAACATGGATCATGGAGTCCAATATAAGTTGTGGTAAAATAATGGGGTCAGGATGGTAGCTAAAAAACCTTAAGGCCTAGGGGGAGGAGGAAAAAATATTATTCATGAATGCACTTTTGAGTCTATTAGTAACATTAAGTAGCTTAGATTGTAGGTTGAAATGGTATGGGATAATAAAGGATAAGGACTGTTAATTAACATTTTTAACCATATTAATGTATAAATATTTGATTGAATTACATAGCTATTTTATATATTCTACTATTAAAATAAAACATGTGATTATTAAAATCATATATTGAGTAAAAAAATAGAATCTATGTCCATCCATTATATCCACATGTAATTTATGCATAAATGAAAATCAAGAGTTAGGTCTAAAAATAAAAATTGTTTATATAGATTTTAAAACCTACAAATAAGGATGAAACCCTAAGGGTATCCTAGGGTTGTTAAATGTTCAAATATTAAACAAGTTCACAAATGTGTTTTACCCTATTTTGGATTATGTATAACCCTAAAAAAGATGGGAACTACTATGTATTAATTTATATTATTATATATTACAAAAAGTAATAAATATGAATGTAAAATAATGAGGTTTATTTGACAATCACACTTTCTAAGAATAAAAAATTGTACAAAAGATTAGATACTTACACTGTTATATTTTATGTAGGACTTAGACTATGAATAAGTGGTAAGGCAAGAAATAAATTGAACTATGAGTCACTAAAATTAGATTTTCTAGTTTTGGGCTTTCCTAGTCACTCCCATGAGACTCTAGTATCTACTATCCATCACTAAGTTCTGAATCTAATGGTTATATCTATACAAATATTTATCTCTTGTTTCAATATAAGCCAATGAAACTATTTTTTTAATGTTTATGTATAGGATCCAAAGGTTTGACTGTGTGGAATACTAAAAAATCTATCATCTTCATTTAAAACCATAGGTCCACTTTAGTCACTAGTTTTAGGCCTACAATATGTGATGTAAGGTGGTTTGATTTGACCCCAAATACTCCCCATTTAATGGTTCAATGTTTCCTACATATCCAATACTCTAAAGAGGGAATTCAAAATGCTTGTACTTCTCTCCATTAGGTGAATGTGTGTAATAATTTTCATTTAATGTATGTAAACCTGTAATCTATATTCTGATATATGAAAAATGACAACTTTGGCTTTGGATTGAGGTGATTCAAACTTGGCTATGACCAATTCCTTGTGACTAATTGGTACATTGGGAAGAATGTGGTAGAACATTTTCATATGTAAGTGTTTAAGTTTTCTTTATAGATGTTTTCTAAATTAGTAATATGATTACACATATTTTGTATTTATATGAGACTCTTTGGGAAATGTACCATTCCATTGACACACTAGAAGGATGGGTCAACCCATAAGAATTAATTGAATATGAAATATGATTGTTACTTGTCACAACATAAACCTATAAAACTTAGGAGATACTATCATATTACATTTTTTTGTTAATGGTATTATTGTCTAGGATACATGAACATTGATCTAATGACCTAGAGATGTTTGATTATGATAATATGATTTATTTATCATAGAATGAATAAATTTATATAGGTGATTGATTCAAAATAAATAATATCAAAACCATGGATAACATATGGATGTGAGAGAATTAGGAATTGCGCGCGCGCGCGCGCGCGCGTGTGTGTGTGTGTGTGTGTGTGTGTGTGTGTGTGTGTGTGTGTGTGTGTGTGTGTGTGTGTGTGTGTGTGTGTGTGTGTGTGTGTGTGTGTGTGTGTGTGTGTGTGTGTGTGATGAAGGCTAAAGGTAGGTTAAAACTAACATTTCAAAGTATCTAATTAAATATTTTAGTACCTACACATGTATAACTTGTATGTCCTACATCTCTCTCACATATTCCATGAAATTCATGTTCGTGTGTAAAATAATAACATACCAAACTAGTAACAAATAAAACATGTTATGATTAGGACATGAATTTTACCTTTTTAGAATATTTTAATGTTTTTTATTATTTGAAAAAATTGGTACTTATGTGCAGTCAAATAAGGCTAAGCATATGGCTGAAAAAATATAAAAATGGAAAATATCAAAATAGTATGTTTCATGTGTCAATGCATAATGTGCACTAAGTTTAAGTGTAAAATTAGTTGAGGAAGTGAAGGAAAACAACATGCCTTCACTGTATATGTGAATAATAACATCATAACTAAAGAGAGTATGTGGGAGATAGAGGTGGATGAGAAGTAATTAATGTATATTCTAATATAATATGTACACATAAGTTTATGGGATCATGTAAGGCCAATGTAATCCATAGTAGGTTTAGATATTCAATATGTAGTAGTTAGCAAGCAATATGCCACAAATAATTTGTATTGGGGTGATATTGTTGTAAATAATGCATCACTATAGTATAGATTTTATGGATGTATGGACCATGATAAATGATAAAAATGCAAGAAAATTTTCAAAACAAAGGTAAGGGCTATAATAATAATCAATGCAAGATCATATGTACATATGTGTGTTAAGCTAGAATAACATATGGAATGAGCAATCAAGCAAACATTAATAAGCTATGTATATTAGATTATGTTACTAATATCATAATGATATTATATATTTACAACTTTGTTTAGTATTTTTGACATGTAATTCAAATCATCTATTATATTTTTAGTAGTATATGTAAAACAAAATATACCATATTGTGGAAATGGTGTATTAGGTCTATGTTTATTTTTAATATGGGCTTCATTATTAGTATCATGATCCTCTCTTGTGACTACATTAGATGTATTTTCTTGAGTATTAATTAAATAATTTTTTTCCTATTTTTGTTCTAGATATATGGAATATTCCTCTCTCAAAATGGTAGTAATAACATAATCATGATCAAATGTAACATAGTCATTATTCTTACCAATTTTTACACCCATTTCCCTTATCCGTGACCTTCCTAGTAAAGAATTGTATTAATGCAATGGAGGATCAATATTGAATAAAATATTACATGATTTAGGGCCAAGAGTTTTAGGTAACATAATGGATCTAATTCATACGTTGGCTGAAATATCTTTATCCAAGTGTTTGATTTCATATCCAAGAAATTTTATAAGTGTCATGTTACATACATGTATTTCATATATACTTGTAATCTCAACTTTGGGGCATTTATTTCCATCTATATTAGGGCTAAGAATTAAAAGATATAGATATGAATAATTTTTTTATTTATCCCCTTGGAATTCATGTTTGTGACATTATTATTCTTAACTATCTCTTGATTTTGAAATACTTTCTTAAGAAAATATTTCTTAGTCAAATATGATTTCTTATTTTCATACTTCTTGGGTAAATATTATTTATTAGGGAAATATTTCATAAGTACACTTTATTGTTTATCCTTTATTTCATTTTTTTTCCTTTTTTAACTTTTCATAATATAAATTTTATTGTTATAGTTATAGTCATATAAAATGTCCAAATTGGTAGTTTGAGTGTGGCTTGTGACACCCCAACCATAGGTCCTTTTTACATGCTCCTACAACCCTTCTAGGCACTTTCTTTTCTCATTACCAATCATTTGAAACATTCTAAACCCTAATTCCACCTCATCTAAATAGTATTCCCTATGTCAATCATGTTCCCCCTAGGTCTTAAGCCTATCAGATAGGAGTGCTAAATTTAGACTATAACACCAGACCCCAAAGTGTCCCATTTTTAGCACTCCTATCCATTTACATGTTGAGCCCTAACAATCATTTCCATCCAATCCTTATCCTTAATTAGGTAGGCTTAGTATTAATACATTTGACCCATGACTAATTATTCCCTATAAAATCTCAATCAAAGTTCATTTACAAAAGAGGTGACCAAACATACAAAGCAAAAAAGAATACAAATAAATCACTAAGGCAAACTTCCCTATTTTCTACATACAATAACCCAACATTGCTAAAAACATACTCAAACCCTCATACTAGTCTGTAGACACTTCAAACACTATCAAATTGGCATTTGTGTTTACATCACACTATTGCACAAAGCACACTAGGTGGGAAAACTACACATATCTTGATACCTCTTCAAATTATTAGTATGTAGGTAGCATGCCCATAAAAGGGGTGTGGATTGCATGTTTAGTGAATCTTACACACTAACCCCCTCTTCCTCAAGTGACACAAATATCATTTTATCAAGCATGATGGAGGATTAGGTTTTGAAGACAAAATACATTGAGTTTCATCGATAACTAGCACTTGATTTTTCACAGGCAAGTTCACACTATCACAACACAACCACCCAAAAAAATTTAAGTCTTTGCAATTAGTTTCGATAATAGCAACAAGAATGGACAACACTAGACACCAAAGTATTGACCTTTTAATTCTCTTATCCTTTTATCAAATGAAACCTATATTTAGGTTTATGACACCTTCCTAGTCCTACATAACCATTTTTAGCCTCTGTATCAACCATCTCAGTTTATTTCTAGCTAAGTTATATTTCTTCCTATTTTTTACTATTTTTAGAAAGGTGAAAAAGATAAACAACTACATAAATTAGGATTATAATTATTGTTATATTTTTTACTCATTTATTAATCTATATCCTTAACTAAAATAGTAATAAATCTCCATTATTCCCAAAAAATTTAAATCATTTGGTGAACCTGACTTACTCCGTTCACACACAAAAACCCTAGAAACCCTAGGGAAAATTCCTTTCTATTTTTAGTAGTACTTTTTTTTTATTTTTTCTCCTACATATATAAATTATAATTTCACATTTAATTTTTAAAATTCACCATAGTAATTTTAAAAATAATTTATTTCAAACCCTAGTTGAATATACTAGGTCCCTTTGCTTCTTAAGGTATCACCTTACATGTTAGTGAACTTCATATCTTTTTTATGCATATTTCAATTTATTAATCTCAAATCCTAGATTATATTTATTTAATCTTCTCTTTCATTCATAAATTTGTTTTTCTTATTCTACCTAAGCTCCTTGCATCTCTTCCTTTAAGATGAAGTGCAAGAATTAGTGGCAACCCTCCTGAATTTACCTACATTCCTCTAACCCATACATATACCATGGATAAATAACTAGCTCAGTTTCCTACTATAGATCTTACACATCCAAATTATACTAATTTTCATGAGGATAACTCTAAAAATGAGCAGTATGATAATAACAATGGTGATGTACACACCAATTCTCATGTTCCACCATATGGAGGTACTAATCCACTTTCACCTATTATTGATAATGATGTTATCATCAACAAAGATTTGATTCTATAAAGTTTTAGAGAGAGACTTAAGGAATAACCTTGAGATAATGCCATTATCTTATAAGCTATCATGAAAATTAAAAAGTCTAAGCAAGTTAATTCTTCCATTCCTTTAGAACAACTAGTTACCAATGACACTATAGGGGCAACTATGTCTCAACAACCCCTATAGCAACCCAACCTTCATATACAACACCACCATTTATGGCTAGTACATCTTCACCTCTTGATGTGGTTGCCCTTATGTAAGAGATCAAATCTTTTCAATCTAAGGTGCTACATCTTGATCAAGTTACCTATAGACTAACACATGCTTTGGACTCTTTTACTCTACTTCATACACCATTGGCATGCCATATTGAGTCTACACCCTTGCCAATAGGTTTTGTTCAGCCCAATCTCACTTTATATGATGACAAGGGTGATCTAGAGACAAACTTGAGATCTTTTCATGTAGCATGTTTGGACTATGTGCCAAATTATTGGTTACTAACCAAGCTATTTCCATGAATTTTAAAAGGATTGTGCTCTACAATGGTTCTATTGTCTACTAAATTAGTCGGTCAAAGCATTCAATCCTTTATCTAACATTTTCCTAGCTCATTTTAGCATTAAAATATGTGATAAGGTTTCTTATGCCCAAATTGCATAATAAAAACAAAGGTAAAATGAGCATCTCATAGATTATGTTCTTAGATATAAGACTATCTTGGCTAAAATGACCATCCCCATGACTAATCAAGAATTACAAGATCTCTTTAAATAGAGTCTTCTAACAGATTTACATGAGTCAATAATGTTAAAAAAAATTCTTCCTTCACTAAGTTATGTCATACACTAAAGAAAAGAGAATTCAAATTACTTTCAATGGGAAAACTCAAGTACACAAGCATATCAAAAACAACCAACAAGAATAATAGTAAAGTCCCATATAAAGTAAACGTTAATGATAAAAAATTCAAAATCAACATATAGTTAATGTGACTTTAGATCCCCCTCAATGAATGGTTTCAGTAGTGCCTCCTCTTTGAGCCTTTACCAATCTACCAGTATCTCCAGCCAGAGTCTTACATCAGCTATTAGAATGTAATATCATATCTCTCCTTCCTATTTAAAATTTTGATACAACAAATCCTCTTTGACATGGATATGATCAGAATGAATTCTATAATTTTCACAAGGCACCAAGCCACCCAATGAATAGATGCATCAGTTTGTGACACAAGATATAAGACTTGATAGATGAAATACTTATTAATCTTAACATTCTAATTGATCCTCCTCATGAAAATCAAACATAGGACAAATATCTAAAAAATTTATCAGATCCTTTCCCATAATATTATAGATAGGAGACAAGGCACATTAGGTGTTTGCCATGTATATCAAGCACATCCTCTACCATCTACATACCAGGTACCTTCAGTTGAGTCACATCCTTTGAGAAACATGATTGGTATGTATAATTTTAGAGTTCCATGTAGACCTTCAATATCATTTTCAAAGAATGAGATATTTGAGGATGATTCAAATTACTATGCACTCTTTATTAGAGCCTATATTGATCACCATCCCATTCATAGTGTTCTCATAGATAATGGATCTAGTGTGAGCATGTGCACTATAACATTACTTCAGCATTTGGTATATTTAGAGTAGGATATCACCTTGATGAACACAATTATCAATGGATTTAGTAGACATATATATTTCATTGGGTGAGATTGTATTTTCTCTATAGGTTGATCTAGCACATGTGGCCACACTATTTACTATTACTCCTAGTGTAGGATTCTTCAACATGTTACTCGATCAACCATGGATTTATAAAATTCATGTAGTACCATCTACAATTCATAGATGCATGAAATACATTCACACTAATTGGGTTGTTATAGTTGGTGGAGTTTTTTATGAGTTACCACTCCCTACTTCAGAGCCATCTCCTACTCTATAGTCACTAGTTTTATCTTCTTCACTAGTTACAGTTCATCCTCCAGTTAAAATTTAAACACAACTATGGCTTCCCTCACTAGCATAGAGAGTTAATACACTTATTTATAGGCCTCCCTTATGGATACCACTACATCAGTGATATTTTTAGGATCTAGATAGTTTCCAGCTATAGTATTCACACCCGGGGTAGTATCATTAAGGTCTCATGCCTCTACACATAGAGTACATTTTCAGAGTTTCTTCTACTACCATGAAAAATAAATATGGGGTAGTATCATTGAGGTCTCATGCCTCTACACATAGAGAAAATTTTTAGAGAGATTATTCTACTACCAAGAGATTTTAGAGCACTTACACCATACACCAATTTCAGATTTATAATCTCTAGCTATAGTATTCACTTAAAGCAACCAATACATCAATGATAGTTTCAAGACTCTAGATAGTTTATAGCTATAGTATTCACACCCAAGGTAGTATCATTGAGGTCTCATGCCTCTAAAAATAGAGAAAATTTTCATATATCTTCTTCTACTATCAAGATATTTTAGATCACTTACAACATACACAGTTTTTAGACTCACAGTCTTAGCACTTCCATCATGCTTCATGATCATGCATGATACCTCTCCTTGATATAAGACACCATGATAGGGAGTCTCTTATGAGACTCATTAGTTAATATCATAATTTCTCAAAATATTTTTACATAGTGTCTTTTTTCTTACTTGTACATAGCAATATTTCAAGATACCAAAAATAATATAACATGTCAAATTACAAAAACATTCAAATAACTCAAAACACCAAAAACTTTACAACTATATGAATTATCTATGTTTTACATTTCTAATACCATGATAGACTTAATTTTTATTGTTTTATGCTATTATTTTTTTATTTATCTACATTACCATACTTCATTTGATTTTCTTTAAGTGTGTGCAGTGACACCCAAATCATTGATTGTTTCACTCTACCCTTTGAGGGGGCATTCTAATTCTACATTTGAGGCATACATGAACATATCTACCCATCAGTTTCATCTTCTAAATGACTACACCATCCAATTTATGTCATTCCTACACCACACACTTTAGTTATCATGTTGATATACCTTACTAGCTTTCATATATTATTCTATCCACACTCACTAGTATATATCACTTGTGTATTTCTTAGCATCTACCTAGTTTTATACTACATATTTTGCATATTTTTAGTTCTTACTTTGATTAGTTATATGTGATAGTATTTATAGCATTTACATGCCTTTCTTTCTTTCTTGAGTAATTAGATGTGATTGCATTTATCAATTCTTATTTTTTAACTTATGTGTGCCTTAGGACATTTGCCAATGTTATTTACTTGTACTCTTGTATGTAATTATGTCCCTCATGCCTATCTTACTTGTTCGAAATTGTATGTGTATGTGGGAATTTGAGCATGCCTTATGTCCTTTCTTTCCTAGTTTGAGTGACATGTGCCCATATCCCTTTTTTTTTTGTCCCCTTATCTTTTTTTTGTATGCTTATTGCTTCTTGACTTACATGCTTATTTGCTTCTTAATTTTTTGCAATGTCATGATCCACATCATGCATCATATTTCCTTCTTGGATACCATGATGGACATCACTCTTTGTTCCTCCCTAAAAACTAACTATATTTATAATTTCAATTTGGTATACTACACATGTTATTATATTGTTACATTTATCTAGGTATACCCCATTTGATCTAACAAATCTCCAATACAAACTATGCTATATCTTGAGACATCTTTGGATTATCATCACTATATCAAGTATTTCATAACATAACACACTTATAGGGATATTAATTTTTAGGGAAATCATTGTAGGATATTCATTCCTATCCTTAGAAGAGGTGGAAATAAATAGGGGTTTTGTCATAGAGATCAAAGCCTTCTATCGATCAAAAATCAATTTTTAGAACACTCTGAACAATAATCAAGGTTAAAAACATGTAGAAAAAACTAAAAAAATAGTGATGAATATAGAATAATCATCAAAAATAGTAAAGGATAAGATTTACATAATTTAACAATAATGTCACAGACCAAATTTTCCACTTTTTGGCACTCTTATCTAAATAGCCAAAAACCCAAAAAATTTAGAAACAAATAGAAACGTAAGGCCAATTACAGTTTTGTATGCTAAGTTTAGCTTAAATTGGGGTTTTTTAGTATAATTTTACTTATATTATCTAGATATAGGTGGAATCATATGCATAATGATGGATCTCACTTCCAATTTTAGATTGGGCAATTGGTACAACTTCTAGATCTGAATCCATGTTATAGACACTACTTATTAGGGGTAATGTGCATAGCACATTTGCCTTATTTTATTTATAGTTCATTGTATTACCTAGGTATTCTTATTAGTTATTTTCCTTAATTTAATTTATGTGGTTGGCATCATTTTTAAGTGGATTTCATATAAGACTAGTTCTTAGTTTTGGAGTGGCTTTCATACAAGCCTAACCTCCACCTTTTGGAGTGGCCAAGATTGGCCTAGTTCTCAGTACACGTTTGGATATCCACACCACATTTTTAGATTATAGAGCATTCATGGTCTTCATAATCCATCTCATACAATGTACATTCATACTGGTATCAATTCATAGTTCACACTTAGTGGCCAATGATGGAGCTAAAAGACTATCTAGGCTTTGTATTCTTGAGCCACCTACTCAGAGGGATTGGACACATAGTCCAAGCATTGATTAACACACACATGATCACATATATTAAATTAGTGGGATACATGGAGCTAAAGGCAAAACCTTTGTATTTTTGAGCCACCCTTGGAGAATTAAGCACTCAACTCTGTTCATGATATTACTCTTGGTACAACACATACTCAATATCATAAAAGGTTTTATATTGGTTCGCATACTTGGTGAGGTGTATACATTCCTTTCTCTTCCTATCTCTTTTACCTAATTTTTGTAAATTCCTATTTTATACATAGTGTGTCTATTAAGAACTAATCTACTCCTTATTTCATCTTACAAATTTATGCATCACACTATGCTCTCTCTATGCACACTTAACATCACACATCTTTATGGTTTTCACCCTTGAAGTTAAGTTCGGGTACATTTTCTATTTTATTTTATCTTAGTATTTCACTTTATCTCATCACTAAATTAAAAGGGGGTAAATGTAGTCATATAAAATGTCTAAATTGGTAGTTTGAATGTGTTTTGCAACACCCTATCTATAGGTCCTTTTTACATGCTCTTGTGACCATTTTAAGCACTTTTTTTCTCATTACAAGTCATCTACAACCTTTTAAACCCTTATTACACCTTAGCTAGATAGTATTCCCTATGTCAATCCTATTCTCCTAGGTCTCGAGCCTATAGATAAGAGCATTAAATTCATACTATAGCACCAGACCCCAAAGTGTCCCATTTTTAATACTCCTATCTATTTGCACTTTGATTGCCAATAGTCATTTCCATCTAGTCCTTATCCTTAATTAGGTCATCTTAGCATGAACACATCTGATCCATGACCAACTTTTCCCTATAAAATCCCACTCAAAGTTCATTTATGAGAGAGGTGACCAAAATTACAAAAAAAGTAAGAATAAAAACAAAGCACTAAGGAAAAATTCCCTATTCCTTACATACATTCACCCAACATAGTTAAAAACATACTTAAACCCTCATACTAGTCCTTAGCCACCTCAAACACTATCAAATTGGCATTTATATTTGCATCACACTATTGCACAAAGCACACTAGGTGGGAAAATTACATATGGCTTGATCCTTCTTCAGAGTATTAGTATGTAGGCAGTGTGCTCACATAAGGGGTGTGGATTAAAAATTTAATTAATATTACACACTAATCCCCCTCTTTCTCAAGTGACTCAAATATCATTTTTTCAAGCATGATGGAAGATTAGGGTTTGAAGATAAAATCAGCTCTACAATGAGTTTTGTCAATAACCAACACTTGATTTCTCATAGGTAGGCTCACATAGGCATAACATAATTATGTAAAAATTTTAGGTCTATGTGATTAGTTTGGATAATAGTGGTAGGAATGAACAATAGCACTAGCAACCAAAGTGTCCACTTTTTGGTGCTCTTGTATTTTCACCAAATGAAATCTAGATTCAGGGTTATTGATGAGTGTCATTTAACTCATCATTTAATCAATATTCAATTGATGTCTTATCTACTAGGGCTGGTGTCTAAATCTATATGTAGTAAGGTAGAGGATGGTAGATCTAGAAGTCTACTTATGGGGGTTTTTTGATGATCATATTCTAACTTTGACTAAAGAAATAAATGTATCCTAAACTACGTGATTCACCTATTTTAATAAAAAATGAAGAAATCAAATCAATCCACTCTTTCACTAAAAGTAAAAATCACACTCCTATTTACACTTGCGTCGAAATTAAAATCACACTCTTCACTAACAAAAGAAAATTTCTTCACACGTTTGCTATAAAACAAAACACACTTTGCTTAGAAAGGAAATGATTTTGGAATAAGAAAATGCTTTTTAATCTGTGAATTTATTTTGATGTTTTTATGAATAAATGTAAATATTAACAAGATTCTAATTAATTATAACAATGAGTTAATAGAACATAACATAAATACAATACATAGTTCCTGGTTCCAAGGAGAGTGGGCCCTTACTCCTCTCAAACTTAGGAATAAAGATTAATCAATGCTAGAAATTAAAGTGATAATTCATAAAACAAAAATGATTACAATATGGCTAAAACCAATAATATGCTTGTACAAATATTTTCCTCTAATCTACTCTTTATCATCTCTTTTATTTTATATCTAATTATTACATTTTATACTAATATAATCCACTCAAAATAGGATGTAAAGAAATTGGATTCCTTGGTCAATCCATTCATCCAAAGATAGGAGATTGGATTTCCAAGAGATCCAATTATTCTGATGAAATAGATATCTTATCCTATAATAGTCTTAATATCCAATTATATACAACTTTATCAAAATCAAATCCTACAAAATAAAAAGTGGTTATTTTCCTTATTTGATTCCAACTAGAATGATTCTCTCTTATCCTATCTAGCCACTAGATTCCCCATTTTTAGCTTCATCCTCATAGAATTATTAGAATTGACCCTACAAAGTCGAGAGGAATGAACCTACAAATTCCATGGAAACAAGCCTACAGAGTCCATAGAAACAAGCCTATGGAGACCATAGAAACAAGCTTGTAGAGTCTATAGAAACAACCCTGCAGTGTCTATAGAAGCAAGCTTGTTGAGTCCTCAATTCTACTGGATAGAGATCAAAATTGCATGTTCAATATACATCACCTATGTCATCTTTCTAAGCATTCTTCACAACAAAAATAACTAAAACATTTTATGTATTAGACATTAATAACAAAGTAAAGGTTTTGTATTTGGTTCAATATAAACAAGACAAATATGTATTTTCTATGTAATAGCTATCTAACAATCTAAGATTTGAATAAGATAATATAATTTGAGAGATGAATTGAGGGAAATAAAATGTCAATAATGAGACATATTTTGAGCTCATCATCTCCCCCAAGATTTACCTTTTGCATATCCCATTGTAAACATTTATTGGCATTCATGGCTCTTACTTCTACTTTCCACACTCTGACTCAAATCATATTCATCAAATTCATCTATTATATGCTTGTCTAAATTATTTGTAAACCATTGATGCTATTGAATCATTTGTTTCCATATATTGAATTTCTCCTCTAATTGTAGAGCACAACTTTGCCATCTTGGATTAGGTATGATCATAAAAGGGTGTATATATCTCATGCCAATCCATTTAGATTCTCCCCTAGAGTTTATAACCTTTATTAAGATTTTTAAAATTGAGGATGCTCTCCTCATACTCTATTTTAAGTTATTTGGGGACATGACCCCTCATCTTTTAAGAGGCACTAAAAGTTGGTCCCATCTGTTTACACTTTTAACCACCACTGAATCAAAACTCGATCTTGAAAACAAATCAAAAGAAGCAACACAATCATATAAATCCTATAAATAATGTGTTTTAGCCTCATTTCTTAATAAATCATAGTTAAAATTTTGTTTGATCAATCAGGGAATAGAAAAGGCTAGTCTGACACATAATCCCATAGTCTTAGCATGATTTGTATAGTCCTTAAATCTACTTTTCCATGTTATTTGATTTTTAAATGTAGAATGTAATGCCCTCAGTTGAACTTCTCCTACATGAAGTTTTATCAAAAATTTATTGTGTTCATGTTCTCCTAGAATCAAATCCTACAAATAAAACTCATAAAGCAAATCTTGTTGATCAAGTTCACCACTATAGAAAATTTCCAAAAATATTGTTGGCTATAAAATTTTGTAAGGAAGATGACAAGAGATCCTTTAAAAATATACCATTTATAAAATTGTTCAAATAAAAACAAACTATATGCAGGAGAAGGATTCCTACATGCCAAAAGAGATTCTCCTAATTTGTATGTATCCTACAAATTTTCTTCTAAATTTTAGACCTTAGCTTCTAATTCTTTCTTTTCATTTTCCAAGAGTTTGTTTGAAGAAGTTGCATCTTTGTTTTTCTATTTAAGTATATAATATTATTCTTCAATTTGATGTAGTATTTGCAAGGGAGGAATACCTAGATCACTTGGTTGACAACCGTGGTCAATAAATACCATAGGAAGGGGAGGTGCAACATCAGGTGCTTTGGAAGAGTTTACCAAACTCTACAATCTCCTATTTTCCTTATTCAGATTTTCTACATATATTCAAAGATCTATTTGTTCACTTTCATGATCCTTTATTGTTTCCTCTAATCTATAGACCTTTGCTACATGATCAACATATGTTATATCTAATTTGTGCATCAAAAATGAGCTGAGATGATCCTTATTCTGTAATTGACTGGTCAAGTTAGCAATGTTAGCTATTTGTTGTTGTTCAAGAGCTTGAACTTGAGAAAGATACAAAGTTGATTACATAGTAGGATCATTTATATTATATGATTCACCTTTCTCATTGGTACATACAATTTTTCCTTTATCTATTGTAGTTTCAACTAGGATAGGTAGTTATTCCACCATACTTGACTCCTCTATCATGTGTGGCTCTTCCTCTAGAATTGGCTCCTCCATTATGATTAGAGAGTTCCTTTTGGAAGAAATGTATTCAATATTTATAGGTGTAGGGATATTTTGATGTATGGGGGAATGAGATACCATTTTAAGACTTTCCAAAATGTCTGTAGCCTCTTATTCATTTTCATCTATCAAAATGAGCCTTCTCCTTCTTTTAGTCACTCTTTGAGCTACACTCAGTTGGCTTTCCTTCTCAACCATCAAACCCTCAATCTTCTCAAGTTTTATAGCAACCTTTCATCTCAATTTTCTTCTTCCTAACAAGGGAATTATTTATACTACAGATTCATGAGGTTCTTGTGGAGACCTTGAAACTTTAGGAATTTGAGACCTTGTGATTCTTCTTAAATAAGAAGAAGAAGAAATTTCTATTGAGACTACAGTCTGTGATTTCTTCCTTGGCATTTTTTCTCAACTGATGCAATAGGTGGAGATGAGCATTCCTATGGTGAATTTGGGGTTTCTTGTATAGGCAAATCTAGAATTTGTTATGCTATACTATTCAAAATTCCTCCCAGACCTCTTATCCTTACTAAAGGAAGAGATGTTGGATAATGATATGAACAAGGCCATGATGCCTAAGAGCAAAATTAGGGGTTATAGACATAACTTTTAGAGCACCATATAAGAAGGATGGGAGGTTAATTTTGTATTGAGGGTTTTGTCTCCCATGCTTAAGATGTATTAACATTTTCTTGGTGTCTCCCCCTAAAATATTGTGTTGCCCCTCACAAATGATATACTTGAGTACCCACTTGGATACATATTTCTAGGCTTTAGGAAGTGAATTTATACTAATCCCTTTTGATTTTCCCTTGGAATCTACTAGACATGAAGTCCCAGTCTACTCATTACCATTAAACTAACTAATTAAATCACTAAATAAAATTCTGCCTATAGCTCTCATTCCCTGTTCTATAACTTGTATAATTTGGCTTATAACTTGAGTTGTAATAGGAATAACAATACGTTTCACAATTAAAAATTTAGGGGTGATATTAGTGATGAATTCACTTACCATTATTTCATCAAAACCCTAGAACTTTTCAATGAAATGTAGCTAGCCATTGGCTCTAAACACTACCATAGAAGCTTTTTCTTTATGAAACTTTACTACATTCTTCATCTCTAATCTCATCTTCTATCCTATTTCTATGTAGATTTATAGTCAACTCTATTCCTTTAACTCTGATTGAGGTGTAGACTAGTATTTTATTGAAATTGATAGGCAACAATCACTGAGGATTGGTAGGCAACAATCATGGAGGATATGTAGGCCAACTTCTATTGATGTCTATAAAAATGAAATGGTTCATATGAAATGCTACAGCTGCATGAGTTCATAGTTTGATATGATGACTTAATATAGTTAGGCACCACACATTTCTATGGAGTGTGCTAGCCATTTTGTCTCATTAATAAAAGTTGGGTAAAATTATGACATCTCACTTTGACAGTGACAATGATTCATTAATTCATTTAAAACCCCTTTTTTATGATGTCCCATCATTATTATAATTGATGACTTAATTGATTATATCAAAGCTGCACACTTATCCAACACCTTTGGTGGCTCAGTTGCATGTTTTTTCATTATGGCATGTGTCATGTCATTCCATTTTGGAATATTTCTTAATTAAATCAAAGATAATTAGTTAACTAAACATGGATAAACAAAATATGTCTTACTTACTTTGACCTTAGATGTATCCTTTGCTCACCATATATCCTGCACAAATAAGTTTGCATGGATTAGTTTATTGCATGGAGATGATCAATCATAGTGGCATGATGAGATTCTCTATTTTTTTCTTATAAATTTTATTTTTGCCCTTTGGCCAACCATTACTAGTTTTCTAGCCAAAGCCCTTTTTGCAATGCATAGCCAGCTAGCAAGTTGGTTTTCTGGGCATGCATTATCAATAGTGTCCCTAGAAGGATTTTCACTATTGAAAGTTTTAAGTTTTTTTTTTATGTTGGATCATCAAAGAGCATGTTCACTGAAAGAAGTAGAGCCCTCCAAAATAAGTACTTGCTTTGAAACAATCTCTCTAGAAGAAGTAGAGTCTTCCAAAAAGGCTACTTGATATTTTATCTTTTAAACAAATTCTTTTTTATTGAGAGGTTTCTAATAGAGCTTCAATCTATGTACATTGACTAACAGAGCTCTTCTACTATCATCAATAGGTATTATCTTAACAAAACCATTTTTAAAGACCTCTTCAATCTGATAAGGTCCCAACCACCTCATTTGTAGTTTTCCTTTAAACTATTGAAATTTGGAATCAAACAATAGTGCCCAATCTCCTTTCTATATCTTCAATTGCTTGATCTATGAATTATGCTAAACTTTTATTTGATGTTGTACTAATTTAGTTCTTTTTAGTGCTTCCATCCTCATCTCATCAAGTTGATTAAGTTATAGGAGTCTTTCTTTCTATATTTCTTCTAATTCAATTCCTACTTCTACAGCTATTTTCAAAGTTTGTAATTCAAATTCAATAGAGAATAAAGGCTTCTTACCATAAACCAATTCATAAGGTGAAAATTTAGTTGTTGTTTTCCAAGTAGTATTATAGGCCCAAATAGCTTCTGGTACCTTATCTACCCAATCCTTTCTATTGGAATCAACAACCTTGGTTAAAATGGATTCCAATTCTCTGTTAGTGACTTCAACCTGCCCATTAGCTTACAGATGGTATGGAGATTTTTTTTGTGTTAAGTTTGACATACTTTCATGAAGTGATTTATCATGTTTGACATGAACTATGGTCCTTAATCTGAGACTATCTCCCTTGGAGCACCAAATCTTTGTTTGATTTTGAAATATAAGAAATCAGCCACCATCTCTTCTCTAGCATGAGTTAATGCTTCTACTTCTGTCCACTTGGTCACATAGTCTGTACATATTAGGATATATTCTTTTCCTCTAGAAGGAGGATCTAAAAGACCTATAAAATCAATTCTTCATTTCTCAAATGGTTATAAAACCAATTGAGGATGAGGGTGTAGAGGAATATCTATTGAAAGAGTAGGCTATCCAATTCTCTAACAAGCATCACATTGTCTGACATATCTTTTTACTTGTTGATAAAGATGAGGCCAATAGTATCATGATCTCAAGATTTTGTGTATGGTTCTTTGAGCTGAGTAATGACCTCCTCCTGGTTCATCATGATAAGCTCTGATGATATCATAAGCTTCACCATTTATCACACACCTATGAAACACATGGTCAAGTCTAAGTTTAAATAACATTCCATTAATCCATTTAAAAGAACTTTCTTTATTTAAATGTTTCTTTTACTTTTGTGAAAATTGCAAAGGAAACTTCCCTATGGTGTGGTAATTGACTATATCAACAAACTATGGAGATATTGATGAAATAGAAAATAGTTGTTTATCTAAAAAGTCATCTTCCACTGGTTCTTATTCACCTATAGTGTTCATTCTTGTCAAGAAATCAGCCACCACATTAGACTTCCCTATTTTATCTATAATAGTAACATCAAATTCTTGTAATAGAAACAACCATCTAATAATCCTACCTCCCACAATTGGTTTGTTCGTAAGATATCTAATAGTTGAATGGTCTATATAGACAAATACATTATAGCCTATTATGCAGTGTCTAAATTTGTTAATTGCATAGAATATAGCTAGGAATTCCCTCTCAGTTGTGGTGTAATTTCTCTCATCAGGTGTCATCTTTTTACTAATATAATATATAGCATACATGTTACCCTCTTCATCCTTTTATCCAAGGACTGCTCCTAGTGTTGTATTGGAAGAATCTATGTATATATGGAATAGCTTAGTCCAATTTGGTCCTCTCAATACTATATTAGTAATATGTTTTGTTTTGATGGTCTCAAAGGCATGTTGGCAACTATCACTCCATTCAAATGTATTATCTTTTGTAAGCAAGGCAAACATAGGGACAAATATTTGGCTAAACTTATCTATGAAGCATCTATAGTAACTAGCATGTCCCAAAAAACTCTTAATTTTAGTTTTTGTTTGTGGGATGGGTAAGTTAGAGATTATTTCAAATTTCTTTAGGTCTACTTGAATGCCTTTTGTAGAAACATGGTGTCTCATAACTATTCCTTCATCCATCATCAACAAACATTTCTCATGGCTAAAAGATAATTGATGTTATTCACATTTAATCAATACTCTTTCCAATTTGGTAAGAGCCTCTTCATAAGTTCCACCATAAATGGTGAAATCATCCATATATACTTCAACACAATCATTTGTAAGGTCATAGAATATTTCCAGAACTGCTCTTTGGAAGATTGTTGGAGCATTACAGAGTCCAAATGGAAGTACTCAATAAGAAAAATTTCCCCAAGGGTAGGTAAATGTGGTTTTATCTTGATCTTCAACTACTATTATTATCTAGTTATACCTACTAAACCCATCTAGGAAAGAAAAATATCTCTTTCCTGCCAAGTTGTCAAGAACTTGATCAATGAAAGGTAAAGGAAAGTAATCTCTTAGTGTTACTTTATTTATTTCTCTATAATCTACACATGCCCTTAATTTTTCATTTTTCTTGGGCACAATTACCATAGGTGAAACCCACTGGCTGTCTAATATGGGGTAAATAAACCCAACTTCCAGCAACTTTTGGATTTCTATTTTGACTATCTCCTTTAATGCTGGGTTTATTCTTCTTTGTAGTTATCTGACCGATTTAATAGATTTTGTGTAAATGTGATGAGTGTATATGTTGGGGTGAATTCCCTTCATATTAGTATAATCCCAAGTAAAATCCTTGGTATGTCTTTCCAGTACATCAAAGAGTTGATCTTTTTCTTCATTTTTTAACCAACTATTGATGTTCAAAATCTTTTCAGATAATACCATGATTAGTTTTATACCTGGGTAGTTGGATTCTATTTACTTGAATTCACTAATAAATGATTTCAAAGGACATGGATGAGAAATTAGCTTATGAAACATGGTTACATTATCAATGAACTCTTTTCTAGGAGGAATCAGTGTTGCTAAATAACAATGGAATGTATCTAAGAAATGAGTTTGTTGTTGTTCTGCCAATTTCCACACACTTTCCTGAATCAATTCATGATCATATGGTGAAGAAATAATAAAATAAGTAGAAGTGGAGGTTTCATAATATTCTATTTGACCCAAGAATCCTAAACTGAGGTAGTCTATAGTTTTTAGACTAGCAGAGTCCATAGCTTTCAGATTGGCAGAGTCTATAGATTTTGGACTGGTAGAGTCCATAGATTTTAGGTATATGTCTCCAGTAAATTATTCTAAGTGTTTTTTAACTATGATCATAGCTAATGAGGAAATTTTTTTTAATGTGTTTTTTGATCTATCCACCCAAAGTTATTGTATGCAATTTGTTGATGGTTTTGCAGGAGGATACAAAGAGATGCATTTGGACTTTAACCCATTAGAAATAGTCATGTCTCCTAACTGCAATAAATTAATGTTGCTATAGTAGCCAACCATGGTCTACTTAGTATTATGGGATACCCAATATTCTTTATTTTAGGTTAAAAGACCATGAAATCTATTGAAGATTCCCAAGATTCTATTAGTATTTCAACATTTTCTATAGTCCCTTCTAGTTTAGTTACAGACTGGTCCACCATTTGAAGAATGGTAGTTTTGGGTTGCATTTTCATAAGAGATAATGCATGAAGAGTATCAGTTGTCATAACATTAATTTATACTCCAAAATCTACCAAGATGTTAGGAATTTCTTTACTTCTGATTGTGACTGCGATCACTAGGCTTCTTAGATCTGCATATTTTAGAACTAATAGTTTCCCTTCTAATAAATTAGTAATTTTTCCATCAACATGAATGGTTCCTGGATATTTTTCTTTCCTCCCAGGTGCCTTGATACAAATTTTTTTGATGATCTTATTTAATTCAAGTATATCCTTAATAGCTTGTAGTAGGGGTGCCTCAATATTGATCTTTTGCAACTCATGGACCAAGTTTGATTCTAGTTTAATATCAATTTATTTTAATATTTTAGGAAAAGGAACTACTGGGGTAGTTATTTTTTCTTTATTTGCTTTAGGACTCATTTTTATTTTGGCCTCTCTAGTGTTTAATTGAGATGATTCTATTTTTTCATTTTCATCAGGTATCTCAAAAATGAAAACCAGAGGTTTTTGTATAGTTTTCCTTGATCTTAAATGTATGTTCTAACACTCAATAGCTCTAAAATTAATTATTTCTTCCTATTCATTAACATAAATAGGTGATGGTTATTTATTTTTTGGATTTGCTATTGGTTGTGTAGGCATTGAGGGTTGATTGATTTGTCCTTGTTGTTGAATAACTAGGGGTGGCATAATAGTTTGTTGTTGAAGTAGTATTCTTAGTTAGGTGAATTGTGGCTATGGGTTCCACTACTAATTCCATTATTGATATGGTTATGGCATCCATTATTGATATGGTACCCATTATTGCTATAGTTGTGGCACCATCCATGGGGGTGTTGGCATCCAATCTTGTCCAGCCCATAGATTTTGAATTGATGAAATTTGGGGTTGATTCCAAAATAGTGAAGGAACTAAAACATTCCATTTCCATCCATGGATTAACTATATTTCTTGCATTAAATTGTCCTTGATCTTAGTTTTGTGGGTTAAAGTTTTGTCTCTGAATATAATTTAATTCTTCAATGGACTAGACTTGTGTTTTCATTTGATTCTTTAAAATAGGTAGAAGGGTACAATGTTTGATATCATGATCTGTTGCATCACATATCTTGCATGATGAAACATTGGTTCTATAAATGGGGTAGTCTCTAAGGGCATGTTTCTATCTACACTTAGGATAGTAGATTGCTAAGGATTCTATTGCATTTGCCTTAGCTTGAAGGCCATCCAATGTACTATTTAGTATAGCCAATATATCTATTTTTAGATAAGAAAATTCTTCCATTAGCTTACCCACTTCATTATATTTCCCAAACCTTCCTTTCCTAATTACAAGTTTCATTTAAGAGTGGTTGGTTAAAGCTCAAAAATCTGATCGAAAGCCAACTTATTTATATCTCCACTTCCCATCAGATTTAAGGCATCTCTAGTATCTTCGTCCAACCCTTTCAAGAAAACCAATTTCTGAACTTCTTCACTGAGTGGATAATTGCTTCTTTTATGAGTGAACATGAATCTATCTAAATAATCCTCTAAAGATTCATCCTCATTCTATTTGATTTTGAAGAAATCCTCTTTTATTTATCACACTCGATAGTAATCTTGGTACTTTTTTAAGAATTCTATTTCCATGTTATCCCATGTTCTAATAGAATCACTAGGTAAACCCATGAACCATCTCATAGTTGTATCCTTAAATGTAGAGGAAAATAGTTTTAATTTATAGATATCTATTATGTAATCATAGGTTTGACATATCACCTTAAACTCAAACAGGAATTGACTAAGATCTTCTGTAGATCTTCTCCAAAAATTTGGTAGATTAGATGGTGAAATATTTTTCATGGGGGTTTGATCATTAGGATCTACAACAATAGGAAAGGAAAAAATCCTTCCTAGTTGTGCAAGTTTTTGATTTTATTGGAGAGCTATTTCTTTTGATGATGATATTTCAAAGCTGGGATGATCTTCCCACTAACAATTTGTGGTATTACTTATGGGTTGTTCAATATTCTCAAAATTTTCTTCAGTTATAGATTTTTGAAATGCTTATTCTAAATCCTTCGCAACTTTTAAATAGTGTCTTCCTGCAAGAGATTGATCTTGAGGAATTTATCCTATGGGGCTTGCTTGTGGCAATGGCTTGGTTTCTATCCAAGTTTTAGAAGATTCTTGCAAATAGGTTTCACTTGTAACTTCTAGTTCACTACTCAGAGATGTTGAAGGAGTGTCCACTTGTGTTCTTGGTGGAAACTTTAGGATGAATCATCCTTTAGAATCTCTAGGATGGTACATCAATTTATTGACTTATTTTGGGATTTTATAAATTTTTATATATTTCACTCTAGACCAATAATTATTGCCTTAATAACACCTTGTGATCCCCGATAATAGTGCTAAAAATGATGAGTGTCATTTAACTCCTCATTTAATCAATAGTCAATTAATGTCTTATCAACCAAGGCTAGTGTCCAAAGCTATCTGCAGTAAGGTATAGGATGGTAGATCTAGAAGTCTACTTATGGGGGTGTTTTGATGATCATATTCTAACTTTGACTAAAGAAAGAATTGTATCTTAAACTACGTGATTCACTCTTTTGCTAAAAAAGGAAGAAATTAAACCAATCCACTCTTTTACTGAAAGTAAAAATCACACTCCTATTTATGCTTGCATGGAAATTAAAATAACACTCTTCACTAACAAAAGGAAATTTGCTTCACACATCTATTATAAAAGAAAGCACACTTTGCTTAGAAAGGAAATGATTTTGGAATAAGAAAATGCTTTCTAAACTATGAATTTATTTTGATGTTTTTATGAGTAAATGTAAATATTAAAAAGATTCTAATTAATTATAACTAATAAAACATAACATAAATATTTTACATAGTTCCTAGTTCCAAGGAGAGTGGGCCCTTACTCCTCTCAGACTCAGGAATACAGATTAATCAATGCTGAAAACTGAAGTGATAATTTATAAAATTGATATGATTAAAATATGGCTAAAACTTGTAATATGCTCATACAAATATTTTCCTCTATTATCTGCTCTCTATCATCTCTTTTATTCTATATCTAATTATTACATTTTATGCTATTATAATCCACTAAAAATAGGATACAAAGAAATAAGATTCCTTGGTCGATCCACTCATCCAAAGATAGGAGATTAGATTTCCAAGAGATCCAATTATTTTGATGAAATAGATATCCTATCCTATAATAGTCCTAAGATCCAATATATACAATTTTATCAAAAGTAAATCCTACAAAATAGCAGGCAGTTATTTTCCTTATTTGATTCCAGCTAGAATGATTCTCTCTTATCCTATCTAGCTGCTAGCTTCCTCATTTATAGCTTCATCCTCACAAAATTCTTAGAATTGACCCTACAGAGTCAGGAGGAATGAACCTACAGAGACTGTATAAATAAGCCTATGGAGTCCATAGAAAAAATCCTATGGAGTCTATAGAAACAAGCCTATAGAGTCCATAGAAACAAGCCTACAGAGTCCATATAAGCAAGCATATTGAGTCCGTAGTTCTACTAGATGGAGATCAAAATTGCACATTCACTATACATCACCTGTGTCATCTTCTTGAGCATTCTTAAAAACAAAAATCAATAAAACATGCTATGTATTAGACATTAATGACAAAGTAAAGGTTTAGTCTTTGGTTCAATATAAATAAGACAAATATATATTTTCCATGTAATAGCTATCTAACATTCCAAGATTTGCATAAGATAATATTTTTTGAGAGATGAATTGAAGAAAACAACATGTCAATAATGATCCATATTCTAAGCTCATCATTTATGACACCTTCCCAGTCTTGTATAGCCATTTTTAACCTCTGTATTAGCTATCTTAGTTTGTTTCTATCTAAGTTATATTTCTTCCTATTTATTACTATTTTTAGAAAGGTAAAAAAAGATAAATAATTACACAAATTAGGACTATAATTATTGTTATATTCTGTACTCATTTATTAATCTAGACCCTTAACTAAAATAGGAATAAAACTCCATTATTCCCAAAAAAATTTAAATCAATATCATTTATTTTTATAATGTTTCCTCTAATAAGTATGCATTATGTATTTTTTATTTTAATAAATGTTCCTTTTATGATTATTCCTTATTCATTTTTTCCTTTTTTACCTTTTCCTTTCGAAATTGTTCCTTATGTCATTTTTCTTTAGAAGATGTAACGATAATTTTAGTAGGTTTTTTAGTTATAGAATATGTGGTTGAATTTGGTGGTTATTTAATATATGTGTCCAATATAAATTTAACACTATTACTAAGATATTTAAATTTTATTTTAAATCTCAAAACTTATCAATATGATGTCCATGTGTTTAATTATAAACACAATAGTATTTGTATCTCAATTTTTTTTGAATCAAATAAGTTCTAAAAAACTAAGAGGACAAGCCATAATCTTAGGAGAGGAAGCCCTAATAGGAAAATTGGTGTGACATCTTAGGTAAAAATAGTGAAGTTTAAAATTTGTATGTATGATGATAATAAATCATAAATCATGTTTGAAACCTTAATGTATAAAATATTAAACCCTAAGAAGGTGAAATAAAACCATAAGGTAACCTAGGGTTTTTGGTGCTCAATATAATTATCAAGTTCACCAATATGTTTTACCTTATATTAGATTAATAAGCCTAAACAAGTATAAAAGTATAAAAAATCAAATTATAAAATATATGGAAATAATACTAAAATATGTATGTTAAAACAAAATATGATTAAATATTTAAAATTTAATGTTTATGGAAAATATTAGGATAATTATATTTTTACTAATATGTTCTAGTTTGATACTATGTGTATGTGACAAGGATGACTAGAAATGAATCTATAGTTGCTTATATTGGGAAACCAGATATTTGGGTCTACCTAAATAGGTTTATTAGTCTATGGATTGCTTTGTTATAATGAAGGTGTATACCTTCTACTAGATTCATCCATATAACATATGTTATACTCTTTTGGCACATATCATGTATGTACTTGTAAACCATCTTCATTTATTATATCAAAATATTATTGTTTATGTAATATACAAAATATTGTCTCCTTCATTTCAAAACTCTAATTACTTTTTATACAAGTAAAATGAAAAATAATAATGGTTTGAGATGAACTCAACCACTCCCTAATGAATGGTTGAGTGTTTCATATGTATCCAATACCATGAGGAGGGAAATAAAACCATACATATTACTTCCCTTTAAGTTTATGTGTGTGTAATGGTGCACCTTTTATGAATGCAACATGTAATATATCTTTAAAAACTTTAAAATGGAAAACATGACTTATCTTAAGTGCTTTATAATTGGATTGATCATGATCTTTATGACTAAGTTATAATTTGTAAAGTTTAGGGTAGAGTCTCTTAATTTGAATATGTATATATATGCCTTCTTGATATATTATAGATAGGGAAATAAGCTTAGACCTAAAATTTATAAATGTATAACTCTTTCAGTAACTTCTCATGCCATTTACATGTGAAATGTATGGGCTAACCCATAAAGATAATTTGAATTTGGAAAATGGTCATTATTTGACATGAAGATGAGTTTGATAAATGTAAATGTTTTTAAAACATAGCTATCTAAGAATGGCCAAAGGTGATTATAAATTTAAGAATAGTGATATAATGATTAGGATATAGACTTTGTATGTTAATATATAGGTTATACATAAATTATGGAATTTATGTAGGTGAGTATAAGAAAATTAGGAAGATAAATCCCATATAAGGAAATCAAATAGGAGAGAAGGGTTTTCAAGAACCATATGCATATACAAAAGTCATGTAAGGTAAAGATAGATCAAGAATTATATTTCAAAGTGTCTAATACTATATTTTAGTGTCAACATATGTATAATAATATCATAGAATATATGAAATTCCATTCATAGTCATGTAATTTTTTTCATATATGCCCTACTTATGCCTCTTATTTGTATTAAATATGTCATAATTTATTAAAAACTATAATAACCTTCATAAACATATACTCATATGGAATAATATGTACCAAAAAACTTATATTTTTATTCCCCACTCTAAATATATATGTGTAAAGGACTTAATATATAAGATGAGACACTATGTATGCCACCTTTTAAGGTGAGGGATGCATCTTTCAAATCATTCATCTAAAAATAATAAAGTTATATGAATCATGTTATAAATGAAATTATATGAGCAAGTAAAATAATGTGCTAACATGATAATAATATGTCATCATAGTAATTTTATAAACTAAAATATGGTATTAGATACTTAACAATGTCACTTTTAACCTACCTTAACCTTACATGATGTGTGTACACATATGGATCTTATTCACCTTTATCTTAAATATACATGGTTTTCATGGGTTGGACCTCTCTATTTTTCTATCAATCACCTATAGAAATACCCTAACATGTTTAAAATCATATTCAAACTATCATCAGACCATCATATCATTATCACCTTCTAGATAAATACTTTAAATCTAGGATATTCCATAATTTTATACTCATACATATCTAAAAAACTCATCCCATACCAAGAAACAATTGCTTTTAAAATTTAAATACGTCTCATGCTTCATCTCATAATTTTTGCATGTTGGTGGTGTGAGAAAGTACACAAAGAGTTATATATAAATTGATTTTTATACAATTAAATGTTATAAACCACTAAACTATTGAAATATTGATTTATATTATATAATATACCTAACTTAAATGTAAAATATATTAAAATATATAAATTAAAATTAATTATAAATAGTAGTAAATAATGAAATAGGCAAATCTAGCTTGGATATGACTTATTCTAACTATGTAAAAAGATGGATGATGTAAAACTAGTTAAAAATATATGTTGACTTTGTTACACATAAAAATATTATTTTTTGATGTACTATGATAGGGTTGTAATAGGATGGATAGGGGTACACTATAGCCTTGTATTTTGACTTCAGTGATGTCTATGTTGACTGTGTAATTGATTTTTCTATTCGATCACTTGCACTATATGAGAGGGTTTGTTGAATACTTCTTGGTCTTGATATGATATGCGTAATTATTAAAATAATAAAACCTTAGTTTTTTCACATTAAAAAAATAGATATCAAATGCAAAGGTGGGAATTGAGAAAGGGAAATGATTGATCTATCCTTAAAAAACCCTATATAATTTTAGTGCTACCTATATAGACCAAAAGGGCATCATGTCGATGTAGTTCTCCCTCCTAGAGTGATGTCATAGCCCTAAGTTACTTATATTGAATTCATTATGTTGATATAGTCTAGCTGTGAACCATTTGAGACATATTTTGTTATTCTTCTATGGTATTACAATTAGTGATCTACATTATCACATTTTCATTATAATTACTGAGATAATTATGGATTAAATTTAATTATATCATTTGATATTATTGTTTAATGTGTAAGAGTTCATTATTTAGTTGGATGTATTATTTAAATGAAATTATCATATTTTCTATACTTATATGTCTAGATGTTGCTGATAGTCTATTGGTTAACTGTAAGGATAGGTACTTGATATAGGTTGTGATCAGAATTGAGCAACAAGAAAACATGTAGAAGTAAATGAATATATTAAATAGTGAAATTAAACTTAAATTCAAGCTTATATATATTAATAATTTATTCATTATGTTTTTATTATTTGACTACCATATGTTATCATTTTATGATTGAATTTTGTTATTTGTTGATTCGAGTCAGTTTTTACTTAGTGCAAACATCTCTTTATTTAATATTATCATTGATGATACTATCTTTTTTTTATTCTAGGTGATTGATGAATGTTTCCTTATTATTGATTTTTATAATTTCCATTAAATTTGGTGTTATGTATTTTTTATGAATGTTTTAATCAACTTTGGCATTATGGTCAGTTATTTAACTGTATGTGTCGACTGTGGTTTCCATCTTCATCATATTTTTGCATTTCATATTTAATATTTGAATTTTTTTATATTTATATTGGTCTTAAAAAAATTGATTTAATAGTTTTTTAAAGGACATTGTTCAAACTTGTGTTGAAGCATCTTAATAATTGTGCATTACAATGGCTTGAGCATGATGGTTAGCATGATTTTTGGACTTTGCTCGACATACTTATTTGTTTGATATTGCATTTATTTGTATTTATTTTTGGGACTTAGGTTAAGGTATTTACCCACATATGGGTCATGGTAATTATTTTGGTGGTTTTTGTTATAGCTAATGACGTAGGAGTCATGACAGTAGCTTGCATTACCTTGAAAAGGTGGTCAAGAGACTTTGGTTGGTTTTTTGGGTTTAATACATTCATTTTGGGTATTAAATCATGGAGGTTTAAAGACCTTGGGAAAACTCTAACAAATTTTTTGGTATGGAAACCAAGAGGAATGTGAAGCATTTCCACATGAGAAATTTTAAGAACAAGAATTACATTTAGAAGCATTTAGCTTGATAGTCATGCAAGGATTATGGAGAGTTATCTAGGGTTTGTTTTTATGTTTTATAAGTGAATTTTTTAATGAAAATATTCATGTAATTTTGGTTCTTGGAGGTTAAAAGTGTATAAAAACTATTTTGGTCAACTTTCATCAACCAAGTAAGTAATGTTTTAGAATTCTAAGTTTATTTTTGAAAAATATAGTTGAATAGCATGTATTATGGCTTTATTTGGAAGCTTAATCTTTATTTACAAATTTAGATGAAACCCTAATAAAGGCCATGGTGTTGTTTTTATGTCATTATTTTTATAGCTTGTTTGAGCACTTGTGGTGTTTATTTAGACTGTTGGTAATGTTTTTTTTGGTTTTAGAACGATTACGTAGGGTTTGAAATTTGTATTTTTAATGTGGAAACCCCACAATGAGGTCATGGGTAAATGGTTTTTGATTGTTTGGATTATGAATTTGACTATATGTTATTTCATTTTTATGAGGTAAATGGGTTTGTGGAATGGAAAACTCATATTCTTTGAAAGTATTATGAGGTTTTAATGTTGATTGTGAGTAATGATTTTTAAAATGATTACATTCAGGTTTATTTATTAGTGTTGAGTTTGAATTTGTTTGGAGCCAAAGACTTGACTAGGTTTTAATATAAGCCATTAAAACCTTATATATGGTGATTGTGTGTTGTTTTGTTGATGGTTACATTTATTTTGTTAATGGATATGTTTGTTTTGTTAATGTTTGTGTGTTATGATAAAATACAGACAACTTATGGTGATTGATTGGTTTATTTTGGTGACTCAAGATTATTATGATTAAGTTTGATGTTCATTTCAAAGAGCCATATAGCTCAACTATGTTAAAATTTAACCAGGGATTGTTTTTGGTTTACTATTTTGGAAACCCTAAATGGGTATAGTTTGGGTTAATAAATTTTATAAAGGAAAATAAAATATAAAATAAAGGTCATGTTGGTTGTTTTGATCCATTGATGTTTTTGGGGGATAAGGACCATAGAGAGTCCCCAAATTGGTTTGAAATAATTATAGGGATTTTAAATTTTATTTATTTTTATTTTTATTTTACTAGTTTGACTTTTTATGGGTTTTTAATTTATAATTATTTGACCTAGGATTATGAAATCATGTTGAATTATTAAATTAATTTTGGAAGTGATAACTATGATAATTATCATTCATGATTACATTGACCTATTTGGGGTAATCAATATTTTGATTATTAAATTTTTATGATTATGAAAATATTTTCAATTGAACATTTGAGTTATTAATATTGCATTAAGTAAAGTCAATTTTTGTTGTTAATGTAACTTGAAGTTTTACATCAGTTTTATATTAATTGGTTGAGTTGGTATCCTATTTTTATGGGTTTTATTTTAAAGTACTAAATTTTTTATTAGAATAGTACATAAATATGACTATTATAACATATATTTAAGATCCATAATATATTCTGAATAGAATATGGCCCATAAATTAAGAAGCTCGAAATAGAGCTACAGTCCTAATCAGGTACCAAGTTAATATATCTTGGTGATTTGATCTATGTGTTCAGTTTTATTTTATTGGTCATTTTTGGATATGTTTTCAAGCTCAATTATTTCATAATCCTTTCTCCATCAGTTCTCTACTACCCTAATATGTATCCAACTGATGGTTGGGGTGGTTTAGGACCAATTATAGTTGAGATCATTGGGATTAGCAAGGTGGGATTAGATTCATTGGATTGAATTCAATGATTGGATTAATTTATTCTTCTTTTAGGTTAATTAAATTGATTGAAATAAATAAAAAAATATTGTATCTAAATGTAGTGTTATTTGTCATAATTTTATTTAATACAAAATGATGTAACATGAAATGTATATTAATTATTAAATTGATTACAGTTGGTAATTGGATTATTTGAGTATCATGGAATTAATAAATTGATATAAAGTTAATATTTAATCATGATTAATTATTTATAATAATATTTTTAATCTTTAGTTAAATATTTTAACAAAACAAAGTAATGTTTTGGTCATATCTTTGACTATGTTTATAAAGCATTGATATATTGATGGAGAAAAAAATTGGATATTTGATTATATATTCATTAGTGTTTGATTTATATATCAATTATGTTTTTATTATGGTTGTATTCATTCTTTTTTACAAGATAAGGAAAAGAGACATAATGTTATATATGTCAAATTTACGTGTGTGAGTCTATTTAATCATAGGCTTATTTTAGCTAGATAACAATATTCATTGAATATGTTTACTTTTGTTATCTATTTTATTGGATAAAGTTGAAAGTTATTTTTATATGAACTTTTATAAATCCTATAGATTGTTAATCCTATTAATTACATGGATGAATGAATGTAACTATTAACACTTAACTAATGTATGGATGTAACCTCACAATGGTTAAATAAATTATTGATAACTAAATTGGTAAAGTAATGGATTAATTTCAATTAAATGTTTTGTAAGAAGTTGTAATAACTTGATGTTTGTGGAATAAAATTTATATAGGAATAATTACCTAAGTAATTAATATGAACTTAACTACTTAAGGATAATACTTTCATATCACTTAATAAATACTTATATAGGACTATATGGGTAGTTCCTAAATTAATTAATTATAATTGAATAACATTAAGATTTAGTTGATATTATGTTATAAGTAAGTTACATTGAAAATAGTGTAATTCATTTGTAACTTATTATTAACATGGCTATTCCTATCTAAGCATATTATGATTAAGGAACAAGTGTTTTATGTTTAGAATAAATCATTAAAATATTTTATTAATAATTTCTTATTCTCAATTGATAAGAGCAAGATTGTGAAATTGTAAGGTCATAATAAGAATTTATCTTTGAATCGAGGATTAAACAAATCTAATATTCTAATAATGTATACCTAAACTAAGACTTCAGACTAAGTAAAAGGGAAATATAGATCTATATTAAGACATTATTGATCTTTAGCAAGATAGTATTAAACTTGTACCCTACCTATAAATGGTAAGGTGTTCCTAAGAAAAACTTAAACATGGTTATTGAAACATCACTTGAAGCTTGCATACCTTCAGTAGTTAACATGTCTAAATATATACATTAGTTGGGTGTAGTTTGAAAAGGTGTTTAAATAATTTGCATTGATTTTAGAAATATTCCTTTCCTATGATCTTTGGCCACTAGTTGTGTTTTTGATGAATCATACTTATTAAGATTAGTATGATGATTCTTTTATTAAATCTAAACTTGATCTACTTTTTTTATTGGAATTTAGTGATAATACCCTTTAGGTATTGGTTTTTTATATCCTTTATAGGTACTTAGATAAGGGCACAAGTCACCAATGACTCCATTAAGAAGGTTATAGTATATTACATGGATAGAGGTGAATGGGTATGATCACACTGACCCACTTTTATCTGATTATTAGGTGGTTAAAACTTACTTCTTAAAGAAGTAGTTGATGGATTATGCACTTAATCTAGTTCTTGTGTTGGCTATAAAATAGTTATGTATCTTATTGTGTGTTTTTGAACCAAAATTTGAGTGAACTATTCCATAGTTTATTCGGTAATATGTTATAAAAAAATTATGGTCATGAAAATTGAGTGTGTGAATATTGATGTTTTTTTCAATATGAAAGTAATTATTAAATTGACTTTAATTATTGGTAATAAAGTATTTTGACCTACATTAAAATAATTTCATACTTGGCATATACCTATTAGAATATATTATTATTATAATTGGAAATATTATTTCATTTTTGCTCAATGTGAAAAATAATTTCCAGGTGATTGGTAGATGATAGATGTTAAATGTGTATTGAATGACCTTGATATGCTTATATATTGGTAGATTTGAAGTATTTCCTTTAATTGAATTTTATATAATTATAGAAGACCTAACATGGAACGTCTCAAATCTAAAAATTTATCATTGGATTATTGGGGATAAGGGTGTACTTATGAACAAGGATGGGTTTTGATCCTCTCTAACCTAGTTTAGTCTTATCCCAAAAGGTCAAAATTATTGGAAATTAGATAATAGGAATGTGTAAGTAGAATAGGGATGTCTAAATTATGTTTTGAGTAGTTGAAAGATAGTGAGTATAATAGTGAAGGTCCTCATATATATTCCAAGATTTAAAAAATTGGTGAATAGACCAAGGTAATGATGTCAATAATAAACATTATCAAGCACTTAATTAATAAATTTGAGTGTCTACATAAATATAAATTAGTTAAAATCATAATCCCTATCTTGAAGTTGTCAATAAATCCTACTATACACATTTTCACATTCAAATATACTACCATATTATTTATAATTCATCCATTAGTCCAAGGATTAGGTTTTAACCAAGTCTAAAACACGTCAAAACTAAGCTAGTTTTTTTAATTTTTCAAGTGCCAAATTAAGATCATGGGTTGCACTTATTGAAGGATAATTATTTCACACATACACATAATGGGGATAACTAAATGATATTTTAATGCCCTTTTTAAAATATTATATGTGTAGGTAGTTATCAACCATTAATTTTGGAGTGATTATAGTGGGATAAATCCACCTTTTCCCCTATTTAAGGCCCAAATCCAATGTCAAAACTTAAATTAGGGTTTAAAACAAAAGGAGATGGGTTTATATAATTATTATCACAACTAGCCCTTAGGATCATACATATATAGAGTTATAATAAAGCATAAAACTCTATTTAGTAACAAATAAATAAAATCCACTCAGATTAATATATGAAATTTCAAATGATAAGGTCAATTGATACCATCTAGAAGTTGAAGAATCTATCTAGGTGCACCTAGATAAATAGTTTATTATCAGATTAACTCCTAGAAACATAGTTTATTATTTGATAAACTCTTAATATAACTAATTACCATTTAGACCACCTAAATTTAGTATTATACCTTTAAAAAATATTAAAATTCTAAGTATATTATTCCCTTAGGTCTTTTCTAATTATAGAAAGTATAATTATCAGAATAGATTCTTCTATTTACATTCATGTTCATGTTTATTATTATATTCCCTATAATTTTAATTAGTTTAAATTTTTATATTACTTATCACACATAATTATAAGTAAGGAAAAAAAAATTGGTTGACCTACATATTTTCTATAACATATCAAATCTCTAGGTCTTCCCTTAGGGTTTCATCTTTTTTTCTAGGGTTTCATATTTTGTCTTAGTGTTTTATTTTTGAATTATAATTTCCCCATAAAAAAATAAATACACTTTTTCCACCTTATCTTAATTTTTATACATATATTCATGATTTCATTATATTCCATCTAATAAGTCTAGCTCCCTTATCCCTATAAGGTGAAGTGCTAGATTAAGTGGTGCACATATTGATCATATTGTATTCATTTTGTTTCCATCTAAAATGGTGAAAACAAATGAAATTAATGGTAATTATTCTTATTATTCTTATTTTTATGTAGAAAATATTAATTAATATGTGAAAAAAATGATTATGTCAAAATGCCTACTTTAAAACATGTTAGTCAAAATAATCATGAATACCAAGATATAATTCATCTTGAGGACCTTAATGGGGTATATCTTGCATAAGTTAAATCACTTTATATTTTTTTAAATGTAATTAATCAAAATCCTAATGAATTGGATAATGTTAAAAAATTAATCCTAGGATCCAAATTTTCACACAAAGCTACACTTGTCATATATGAGGAAAAACAGAACAATCCCTTCATTATTACTAACAAAAATTTTGGAGGTACTAATTCCACCATAGCTGTGTATAATAATACTCTTGATAATATTCCTACATCTTCACCTTTGGATACACATGTGATCCCCACCTAAGGTTTGGGGGGAAACACAAGGTTTCTCTCAGATTACTATGCTCATCTCTACACACTCAGCCTATG
Source organism: Torreya grandis (assembly GCA_037957365.1). Lineage (NCBI taxonomy): Eukaryota > Viridiplantae > Streptophyta > Pinopsida > Cupressales > Taxaceae > Torreya > Torreya grandis. The sequence continues at coordinate 3,404,418 of JARHVA010001150.1, read as the reverse complement.
CACATCATACAATTACCATGAATTTTGAATAATTATCATTATCTACTATGTGATTTCTTAGTGAGACTATTAAAAATCTGTAGGATAATGTGTTAAAAATAGATAAGGGTGATTGTAGAATAGTTTTTTCAACTAAATCGTAGGCATTAATTAATATTCCATTAGCCTTATATGTTTTATCTTATCCCCTATAGATGGGTATAATATCTCCTAAGCTTACATCCTATTGTAAAGGTGATTTATATCACCACCTATGATCATTTCACTTAGTATGTTTGGACTATGCATTCAATGACATATTGTAATTTTTTTACTTTTATGCAGTCTTAACGACTATGTTTTGCAATATTTCTATGATCTTCTAATCAATTAATTAAGGAATTTAATCCTTTGGATGATAAGTTTATAGAAAAAATTTAAGTAAATATCAATGATAAATTATCTTATGCTTAAATTAAAAAACTTAATTAAATATCTAACGAATCAATTATTAATTATTACTTTGATATAAGACTAAGATTTTTAAGGAGACATTATTATGTGTGATAATGAATTTAAAATATCTTAAAACAAATTTTTCTTGATACTCTCCACAAATACATTGTGTTCAATATATTAAAATAATTTTATGAGATATGCCATATAGTTCAATATCAATAAGTTAATCTCATAGCTTTGAATAAGCTAAATCATGTACCTAATGCTATAATTACATCAACTACAAAGTTTTAAAAAAGCCAAGTTAAAAGGTTAAATTAAATGATACTAAGGATGAATCAAAGATAGTATTTAATTCAATATCATAATATATTAAACTTTTTATCATATACACTCCACAAAGGAGGAATTTTTCACTATTACCTCAACCTTCTCATATCCCACTACCAAATTTACTAGGGTGTAATATTATATCTCTCTCTCCCCTACTAGAGGTTTATATGAGTATACCTAAACCAAGAGGATATGAAAATAATGAATATTTTGATTTTAATAAATGTGTGTGACATTTTAAAAATAGATGACTCAAACTAAGGCATAAGATACATGATCTCATTGATGACAAAAATATTGAGCTTAATGAACCTATGAATTATTAAAGAGAACAACCAAATGGGAATGAGAAGTTGAATAATAAATTAAAAAACTAATGAATCTACTAAGATTTATATTACATATAATGCACATACTTCTCCTCAAATTTATGATCACCCATTGGATGATATTATTGGTACGATTACAATCACATCTATAAAATGACCTATAATAACATTTGATAATAGTGATATGATGGATGATGATCCTAGTTATACATGTGCATACATTTATTTACATTGTATATATAATGTCATGGTATACAATGATTCAATAAAAAACATTTGTATGATGACACTTATTTATACTCTTGGATATACAAATGAGGATTTAATGGACACAATAAGGATAGTAAAAGGATTTGATGTTAAGGAAAAACACCCCTTAGGCTACATTATGATACCTCTTAAGGTTGGACCCATAGTAATTTCTACATTAATCCTAACTTACCAAGAATGATATTATTTGGCATGTTGTTAGGATTCTATTGGATACATAAGATTCATGTAGTACCATATTTAATACACATATGTGTGCAATATATACATGATAGCTACCTAGTCATAGTTCTAAGTGTTTAATATTAATATAACTTAATAAATAGGCATTTTATATTATACCCCCACCACCATCATACTTGGTTATACCACATGTTTAGGCTCATTATACACAATCATTTATACAACCTACTAAAGTTTATTTTACGTAGATAGTTTATAGGAAATTGTTTTACTTTTCTTGATGACTAATACTTCAATACCCCTTACATCATAGAGTTGTTTATGACTCTAAAAAATTATTATTCACTCCACACCCTCAAATTATGTTATAATCATGTTCCATAGTGAACACAAGGACATGTTTTTCCTAATACAAAGTATATTTCTCAAGATAACATGGTATCTAGAGGCAATCTTCATACACGGGATCCTATGAGTTATGATTCATATTTATATATAGTTAAATATGATACTATGAATTCATTAAAAGTGACCATTACCATGTTAAATACATGACCTTCACATGATCATCCCATTTATGGGGTCATTGATTAGTATTATTGCATTTATACAAAATATTTCAAAAATTTAAAATCAAGACCTACACATGATATGTTTATTAGTTACATTATTTAATTTATGTTATTTATCACATGTTTGGTATATTGCATATGTTTTTCATATGCATATGCATTTCACATATACATGAGTGATATTAAAGACATACAAGTTACACATGATATGTGGAAGCATATATGTAGGACATTCATGTACCCAAAGTATCATGCCCATTTTTTTGTATAAAAATATAGGCACGACATACTATCAAAACCAAAAAACAAACAAGGATATGGATCAATACTAGGACCAATTCCAAACACAAGACATGAGTCTATAATTTTCCATAAATAATTTGGTATATGCACACCATAATTCATTCATCTATGCACTCAATCCATTTTCCCAAATGATTTATACATAATTGACATTGAAACTATTAGTGTAGGTTTTTATTTTTCCCTATTTATTAATTAAGGAAATTGTATTTCTTGTGCATACATGGAGTTTTCCTACATTTGTGGGATAGGATATCTTATGTGGAGGTGTGTGTCATAGATGTGTCATAGGTGTCATAAAAATGTCATAGGTAACTCCCTTGATGGGAGTTACTTCTCTATTCTTATCACCTTGTCACCACTTTTCATGGAGGAGTTATAGTCTATTCTTGGGATGCCTTGTCCACCTTTTATGGAGGAGTTACTTACATACTCTCCTATTTGTAGTCCTCACTTTGGCCATCTCATGTTAATCAGATTTTGGTTTTCTCCATTTTGTCTTGTGAAATTTATCTTCTTGTGTTATTTTCAAATTACTTTAGCATCTATGTGGTGTGCACGTGTTCATCTTGTGTGATCACATCTCCATTGCACTCGCGTTATCCAGATTCTGGCAACAACTCCGATATGGTATCAGAGCAAGAACGGTAATCATGTGTCTGGTTATGCTTTTAGTTCATTTTGAAATCAAGAGGAGTGGAGTTCTCTTTGTTTTTTTTATTTTCTAGATTTGATCTAAAATAAAAATATATATATCATTTTTGGTTAGCTCCTTGGGATCCTTGGCCTTTGGGTGTCTTTTGTTATGTGGAGCAGTAGAGGGAGGATCTGAATTTGTTGTAAGCCTCTTCATGCTACTGTGCGTTTCCTGTTGAGTTCCTTTTTTGGTGAGAGCACTAGAAACTCATATGGTAGAGCATAATTTCTGTTGTTATCCTTCCAGCTTCTGTGCTTAGCTTCTGGTCTGCAAGTCTACTTCTATCCTTTTGCCATGCCACAGTCATACGACATCCCAACTTTAGCTACTATCCTTCTGGCAAAGCAAGGTGCCTTCAGCAAGCATTCAATTCTGCCATAAGACATATGGCACACCCTTCTAGTTAGCAATCTATGCCAACTTCAGTGTATGTCCTTCCAGTAAAGTCAACAAATCAGGACTGCACTTTTTTTTGGTAATAATTTTGCCATTTTTACTATTATTCTTCTAGCAAGGTGTGATCAAGCCCTACGTCCAGCAAGTTTGCATATTTTTTTGTCTTTTCTACTGTCAAATTTTGGACTGTTCATTTTTGGATGCCCCTTCCTTACTCGGCATCCTATTTGGTACCCCTTGGACACGTGGCATCCATTATTCTATCTATGCTTCATTTTTTTTAGTTAAAATTGACTTGATAAAATAAAAGTCAGTCAATTTGGCTGAATATTCAATTTTTTAGACAGTTTGGTATTTTTGGGGGTTTTAATTTTAACTTGTATCTTCGACCTACGAAGACGAAGGGTGAGGCCCAAGTTGGCAGGAGGCCAATTTCCCCTCACACAAACCTCCTTTAGATTCCTCATTCTATGCCAAATCCAATGAGTGGTTGGAAGGCCACTTTCTCTCTCAAAATAGGCATTTGTTTTTAATGTTTTAGTGTTTTTTTGCAAAAAACACTAGTTTATGAGAAAATTGAATCTTTAATATCTTGCAAATGGTAGCTCAGATTTGGGTGCCATTTTTTGAAAAAGTGTTTGTAATTAAATTATCCATAGTGTAGGCTTGTTATTTATCAAAAACTCACTAGTTCATAAACTACCAAAAATTTAGGTCTCTTGGGATGCATTTTCGGCTGTGTCCGACATCCTGTTTGTTTTAGTCTTGCACTAATTACTCTAAGACGCATTCTCAAATGAGTCTGATGTCTTTTGAGTGTGCACTTGCATATTTTTTGGGGGCTCAATATTTTAGGAGGGTGTAATTTCTTTTCACAACTTGCAAATCTTTGCTTTCATTTTCCTTTCTACATAATTTCACAACTTGCAATCAACACATCTTCACCTAAATTTAGATAAAAATGGATTCTTATCAACTTAAACCCCTAACACCCTTTAACTATTATGAATGAAAATTTAAAATGTTAATCATTCTTAGAAGCAGAGGGTTTTATAGGATCACCATGGGTACTGAAGTAGAACCCAACACTGATGCTGAAAAGGTCAAGTGGTACAATTGTAGTGATGAAGCCTATGGATTACTGAGCTTGTCTGTATCTCTAAAACTTCCCTTCCATTTAGAATCCTCCCAGACTCCTAATGACATATGAGACACCTTATAAAATTTATTTTGGAAGCTTGATGAGATGAGAGGTCATGAGCTCGAAAATGAACTCATAAGTCTAAGACCTAGCAACTTTGACACCCTACAAGACTTCTTCACTAAGTTTAAGGCACTTAGATTTCAATTGAAATAATATGGGATAGATAAGAAAGATGATCAACTCATACTTTCTATTCTCACAAAGTTAGGTCCAAGCTATTTAGTCTTTGTCTCCACTTTCCATGCCACAAAAAGTGCCCTTGACACTATATGGAAAATGCCTTCTTTGGATTCATTCATTGCCAACTTGACTAGGGAGAAAGATAATCTAATTAAAATGGGCACAATGAAGTCTACTCACCCCCAAGCTTTGATAGCTAGAAATGGTAAGGATAAGACTTCAACAAAGGAGAAGAAGAAAAAGAACAAGGACCAAGAGAAGAAGAAAGAAAACACCAATCCTGCCAAAAACAACACTGAGACTTCCTCTTCCAATGCTAAACCTAAGAAGGAGAAGGTTAAGTGTGCCTATTATAAAAATATAGGGCATGATGAACACAAGTGCATGAAGAAACAAATAGACCACCTAACTCATCTTCTAGAGAAGAACAACATAGGTGTTCCTAAGTCCATCAAGCACAATTTATCTACCCAAGATTCTACCAAGGCAAAAGGAAAGGGTAAGGAGAAAGAAAAGGGTAAGGCCCTTGTAGCTACAGTAGCTTCCACATCTTCATGGGTCATCGACTCAGGTGCTTCTCACCACATGGGCTCTTCACTAGTTGAGTTTTCATCTTTAGAGCCTTGTAGCATGACTTCAATTAGTTTGGGTGATGACACATCAGTTTTCATTGCAGGGAAAAGGTTAGTTGAAATGGAAGGAGGAACATTAAATAATGTTCTAAGTGTTCCTTCTCTTTCAACCAATCTCCTATCAGTGCACCAAATCACTCACATTGGTTGGGGCATGAGAGTTGAGTTTTCACCAGATTCAGTAGCTATCAGGGAGTTGCATAGTGATACTACAGTGGTAGTGGGTAGGGCAGATCAGCAAGCAAGATTATACACCTTCTCACATTTTGCATCATATTCTTCTCCAATAACATTGATGACTCATTTAGATGGAGTTAGCAAATTGTGGCATGAGCAGTTTGGCCACCTTAATTATCATTATCTTGAGCAACTTTGCAAACATGACATGGTCATTGGCTTTCCTCATGTCCAATTCTCAAAAGGAATTTATGAGGGGTGCTCCCTTAGGAAGCATCTTAAAGAAAAATTTGATAAAGGCAAAGCTTGGAGGGCTTCACAACCTTTGGAGTTAGTCCACAATGATGTATCAGGACCCTTTCCCAAACCATCTTTCACAAGGGCCAAGTACATCCTCACTTTCATTGATGATTTCTCTAGGTACACTTGGATATATTTTCTCAAACAAAAGTCTGAAGTGTTTGAAAATTTTCTAGACTTCAAGGCTCTTGTTGAGAAATAGAGTGAGAAATCCATCAAGGTTCTTCAAACTGATAATGGAGGGGGGTATGTCAGCATCAGGTTTGAGTAGTTTTGCACCATAGAAGGGATTGATTTGCAACACACAATCACTTATAGTCCTTCACAGAATGGGGTTGTAGAACACAAGAATAGGTTCTTGAAAGAGATGGGTAGCTGTATGATTCACTCCAAATCCTTAGCACCACAGTACTAAGCTGAAGCCATCAATTGTGCTTGCTACATTTAAAAGAGAGTTCCTCACAAAGCTTTGAAAGGGATAACACCCTTTGAAGCTTGGCATAAAAGGAAACCTGATGTTGAGCACCTTTTATTTTTTAGATCCCCAGCCATGGCCTACATTCTAAAGAAGAAACACAAAGCTATGGAATGTCAGTCCAAGCCTTGCATCTTTATAGGATATTTGGATGGTATTAAGGGATATCACCTTCTATATCTAGTCACTCATGAGTTGTTCATTGAAAGAAGTGTCCATTTTTAGGAGAGTCTTAGAGACTCAACACTTAACACTTCTTCTCCCTCATCAGATCTACTTCTTCATGATGATTCCTCATCAAATTCAAATCAGCCATAGTAGGCTCTTGAGCCAGAGACATCTTCTTCTTCAAGTTCAGATAGTGAGGATAGTGATGTAGCATCATCCACCTCTAGTCAGTCAAAGGATGAGGAGTTAGCACCTGACTCACCTACTTTTGGGCCACTTTGGGCTAGACAGACACTTGAGAGTGCTGACACTTGGGTAGGAGATCCCACAGATGACAGACATACTAGGGGGATTTTTAAAGAGATCCACATGCCTTCTTTACTTTAGTTTCAGATCCATAGACTTTTTGAGAGGCATCAGGGGTACCTGAGTGGGATAGTGCTATGGAGGAAGAATATTCTTCCTTAATCAAAAATCACACTTGGGACTTGACTTCACTTCCTAAGGGAAGAAAGATGGTCTGATGTAGGTGGATATATCAGACCAAGTTTGTAGCAAATGGGTCAGTTGATAAGTACAAGGTGTGATTGGTTGCCAAGGGTTTCTCACAGGTGGCAAGCATTGACTACTCAGAGACCTTTGCACCCATTGCAAAGATGACTTCTATCTGACTCACCATGGCTATTGCCACAACACATGGTTGGTATGTGCATTATATGGATGTGAAGAGTGCCTTTCTTCATAGAGACCTAGAGGAGGAGATCTACATGGAGCAACCACCAAGATTTGTTAAGGATTCTTCCTTAGTATGCAGACTTAGTAAATCTATCTATGGCCTCAAACAGGCCCCTCATGCTTGGTATGCCAAGATGGATTCCTTCCTTCTCATAGTAGGTTTCACTAGGTGTCATTCTGATCCCAATGTCTACTTCTTGTGGCAGGATGATTCACTCTTGATTTTGGTTCTATATGTTGATGACCTTTTGATCACTGGGAGTTCTTCATCTGCTATTGCAGTGATAAAGGCATCTCTTTAGGATAGATTTGACATGACAAACTTGGGTTTGTTGCACTACTTCCTTGGCATCAAGATCTCATAGTCAGATTTAGGGATTTCTCTTATACATCCTAAGTATGCTCTTGACTTATTGGCTTAGTATCACATGGCTAATTGCAAGCCATCTCCGACTCCCTTTCTATCAGGAGTCAAGCTTGAGGCTAATTGTTCTTCACCATTGGTTGATGGCACTCAGTATCAACAACTTGTTGGTAGTCTCATCTACTTGACTCACACCAGGCCTGACATATCATATATAGTGGGACTTGTCTCCAGATTCATGTAGGAACCTCATGAGCTATATTGGAAAGAAGCTAAGAGGATCTTTCATTACATACAGGGTTCACATAGATATGAGATTCATTACAAATTTGGCATATAGGTTGACTTGATTGGATATACAAATTTAGACTGGGCTAGCAATTCACAGACTTGCAAGTCCACTTATGGTTATAGTTTCTCCCTAGGTTCTGGTCCTATCAGTTGGTCTAGTAAGAAGTAGAATGCTATTGATATATCAGCCACAGAGGTAGAGTATAGTGGAGATGTTAATGTAGCTACTGATGCTATTTGGCTTTAGGGGATTCTTTCTAAGTTTGGCATTCTTATCAGGTAGCCCACCATTCAAATTTGCAAGAATCTAGTTTAGCACCAGTGGACCAAGCACATAGAGATTCACATGCATTTTATTTGGGAGCTTATTCATAGTCAGGTCATTGACTTGATATTTTGCTAGTATTTAGAGTAGGTTGCAGACATCTTCACCAAACCTTTCACTAAGAGCAAGTTCATTCATCTACAAGCTCTTTTTGGAGTGTGGTCCACATCTACAGTAGCATCATCTTCAGGGGGGCTTCTAGCCTCTTCATTTCTTTTATATCTCTCTTTTGGGGGGGGAGTTTTTTTCCTACGGGTTTTCTCCTTTTCTCTATCTTATGGGAGATTGCATTTGTACATGAGTACCTCATCAGGCCTAGTTGTTGGGACCCATTTTATATTTCCACACTACCCACCTAAGCTATGCTTATGGGGGGTATTAGTGTAGGTTTTTATTTTTCCCTATTTATTAATTAGGGAAATTGTATTTCTTGTGCATACATGGAGTTTTCCTACATTTTTGGGATAGGATAGCTTATGTGGAGGTGTGTGTCATAGATGTCATAAGAATGTCATAAGTAACTCCCTTGATGGGAGTTACTTCTCTATTCTTAGCACCTTATCACCACCTTTCGTGGAGGAGTTACAGTCTATTCTTGGGGTGCCTTTTCCACCTTTTGTGGAGGAGTTACTTACATACTCTCCTATTTGTAGTCCTCACTTTGGCCATCTCATGTTAATTAGATTTTGGTTTTCTCCATTTTGTCTTGTGTAATTTATCTTCTTGTGTTATATTCAAATTGCTTTAGCATCTATGTGGTGTGCACTTATTCATCTTGTGTGATCACGTCTCCATTACACTCACGTTATCCAAATTTTGGCAACAACTCTGATAGAAACAACCATCAAAATTAACCTAGGCCTCTATATAAGTATTAGGACAACACATGGTGAATTTGGGTGTTCACCAGACTAAGATATCAAGGTTTGTAGACATGCCACATATCATAGTTACAAACATTGAGTCTATTAAAAACCTTCTGAGACCTAGGATGTTGCCACATGGTAGCTCCTCAGCTCTCTAGAGTGTGAAATCATTAGGGAATTCACTCTTAATAATTTAATACTTTCATAGCTTCAAGATTTTATAATGATTCCACTTGTAAATTTCTTATGACTCTGAGAAAATATCTATGTGGTAGTAAATCACTAGCTCATTTCCCTACCACTTTGCAAGCAAGCATAACTTCATTTGGGCTACAAAGTAGCACAATTATGCCACATGGTAGCATCCCACTAGCCCATTGGCCCACAATATTCACTCTTGATACAAACCTCCCTAGGATAGTGGGTCATTAAAATGATGCCACAAGATAACATCCTATGAGCCCTCTTTCTTGGATGTTTTACAAACTACACAAACATCTTTGAGATAGTGGGTCACTAAGATGATGCCATGTGGTAACATCTTGATCCTGTAATATCCTAGTGGTACTACACCTTGTACATTTATTTCTATGATCATGGGTCACTAGGATGATACCATATGGAAACATCTTGTGCACTTACTTTCCTTGAGGTAAGACTCATATTATGGTCATCTTTGGGACCATGGGTTATCAAAATGGAGCCACATGGTATCATCTTGATCTTTTACTATCTTGGAACTATCTATATATTAGACTAAGTTTATGTCACTCTTGGGGTTGTAGGGTGACAACATGTGGATATATTTAAGCCACTCACAAAAAGTCATGAAAATGACTCAGGTAAAAATCCAAAAGAAAATCCCAAAGCATTATTAGATATGGAAAAATTGAAGGAAAAACAAAAGATTAATGGCTAATTCAAAATATTAAGTAAAATTTTGAAATGGTAAAAACCTTAAGAACTTTTATTTATAATAAAAGATAAGGTTGGGCTTCATAATAAAATATCTAACTTAGACATTCTAAAGACCTTAGTGATTGGAATCTATGTTCACAGCATTTGTTCTAACAAGGCCACAACACTTTTGTCAAGTACTTTTAACTAAGGAAAAAGACTTGAATGAAATACCAAACTTTCATGACTCTTTTTTTATCACAAAATTCCCAACTATATACACATAATTATTTTGATGACTCATATGCTGAAGGGCACAAAAATTGACTCCAAAAATAGACTAATGCAAGTCCAAGGGTTAGTTAACAAGAAAATGTCTATGGTAGAGAAGGTAGAATAAACTAAAACCTATGCATAACCACTCAAAAAGGATAATATCATATTCCCAAGGTGAAGCACAAAAAACATCTACTTTTAGATTGTGAAATTGATCAAATCAAAAAAATAAGACTAAGTCCAAATCAACTTAGTCAAAACTAAAAGGCAACTTCTATGTAAGATTATCTTGTCCAAACACACTTTTTTAGACTAGATACATTACACAAATGTGCAACTACTCATACTAAAAAACTTACAACTAACATGTTACATAACATGTGAACATACTGACTATGAATCTTATGACTATCCTTAGTCAAGGGACATGAAGGCTAAAACTTATAAATTTTACACTAAGTCTTTTATAAAAGACTTAGTCCTTTTCCAGAACTAGTAAAAAAAACACAAGGCTCTAAACAATAAACATAGGATGAAAGGTTAACTTGAATAAGCTAAGGAAAGAATCCTTTGACCAACCAAAGGTTGCATCTTGAATAAGATTAATATGTATGATCTAGATAAAACAAACTTCATCAATTTTATTAGTGATATAAATGATGGAAAGGCATAAAATAGGAAACAAATCTAACAGAACAATCCTAAGGAGTTATTTCATAGACATCCTATATAAATAAAAAATAATCAATTGATTAAGTGAATAATATATATTGTTATTCCAAATAATAATACAATATTCCATAATTACATTCAATTCAGTCTGTGCTTAAGCTCAATACAGTTAAATTAACCTTGATAAATACAAGGAGAGGCAAAGGTATAAATGAGTAACTAATTTTAATAATAATAAATCAATTAACCCATTTATCTTTTATAATAAAAACCATAAGGCTAAGAGAATATTTCCTCTACATGCAGACTCCTTTCTAAGGGTCTAAATCCACTCAAACATAAACCAAATACCTTAATGGTTAGTCCATTGACAAGCTATGTTTTTATTCCCAATAATAATATTATAGATTTTATATAAGTTACATTCTACTTAGATAAATTTAATTTAAATATTCCTTATATTCCATTCAATAAAGATGAATAATACTTAGAGATAATTCACTCATAATAAGGGTTTAATCAAGAAAACCAATCTATCAACTTTATTATAAGGATCTTTAAAGGCTATAAAATTTTAATGAAAACATGACTCTTCCTAAGATACTATGAACCAAATATTCATATTAGTTACATTTCATCTTAACATTAAGGATTAAATAAATAGATACATATTTATTGACCCATATTGGGAATATTATCCAAGCCCTATCATTTTCAATATTACAAGTAGGAAAAATGTTATATACTTATTAATACATCAGATTCGGACAAGACAGAATGTAATTTATCTTTAAATATTGATGGAGTGGGTTGACTACTTGCATGAATTCATAATAATATGTGTTCTCCACCTTTAAATCATATATAATAGATATATTACACCATCTCAAGATAAAATTCATAGATCAGCCATAAAATATTCAACTTAAGATATAATATATATGTTAAGTCCATTAATTTGGCCAAAATTAGTCATGAATATACAAGCCTCCACAAGGATTCCATTTTCAATAAGAATCCATCCCAAGGAGGTTTATTATCCTATAAAATAGTTCTCTATAGTAATAATTAGTATATTTAGCTAGTAAACTTAATAATAATAATAATAATAATAATAATAATAATAATGGCTCACACTTTGCCCGCAATCAATCGTTAAAATATAAATACAATAATTTTAGTTGACAACAAGATCATCTTCACTCCAAGTGCAAATTTGGCAAACTGAAGGTGGGATCACCTTACAACCTTTTTTCCATCATCAAGTGACTAATCTAGGCACCCTAATTAGGACTCCTAGATCTATGAATATTCATATCATGGCACAATTTAAACAAAGGCAAAAAAATCAAGATGTCTTGGGGTCAAGGAGATAGCCACTCATAAGGTGACAACTAAGCATCTCTAAATCAAGAAGTTTCCAACCTCAAATATATTTACATAATTATAAAAGTATAATAAGGTACATCCATAGGTAGCAATAAATAGGCATACAACCAATGAGATATAAATTTTATAAGTAGTCATGAGAGGACTTAGGTAATCTACCATCATGTCTTACATGAGAGGCCTAACCCTTCTTCCATCATGAATAAGGTGACCTTTCTAGACATTAGAAGTCTTACATGATGAAATCATAGTATTCATGTAGGAAAAAATACCAAATTTAAATCTATCATGGAGGAATATCCTAACTCTAAACTCCCACACAAGGGTACTAACATTATGGGGTGACTCAAGTATAGTTATGGAGAAACTAGATAAAGGGAGGAAGTAAACCAAATGGTCTTACTCCTATTTAACACAATATATCAATCAAGAATCACATAAAATTCATTTAATCAATCACTAGGATGTTTTAATCAATGGGATACCTACCATATAATCCATAGCCTTCTATGGATCTTTTCTATAGGTTTATACCAGCTAAGACTCTCCCTCTCTTGGCTCTCTTCTTATTCTTCCTTCCTCCTTTAGGTTGGTCCCCAAAATCTCCTAAAATTTGGAGTTTAGAGAACATTACCCTTTTTCAAGAGATACACCTTCCTTAAATAGGTGTTATCTCCTTCTTTCAACCAAATTAGGATAATACATGTGTCTATTATTCCATTGGATTGGCTAACCACTCCTTTCTATCCCATGCCTTCAAATGGATGATATTTTGTTAGCCCATAATGGCATATGATGGATTTTGTAGAGATCTATGGTGGATCCTAAGATAAATTGACCTCCTATCATTGGTTTAAGTTAGTATCCAATAAATGGATGTGCTTGAAATATGCCACTAGACAAAATAGACATTGGTATACTTCTTCTCATGCATGAAATCTGACAAGCTTAAAGGTGGTTTGACTAACCTAATAGAGATTACAATTAAAGAATATAGAGAAGGCCAAAATTTATACAATTAATTCAATTAGGATCAAATAAGGTTCAAGACAAGATTTGGGTTAGATGTGGGAGTACACATGATGTGACAATGCCTGTCATAGTCCTTTTTACCTTCATTGGCAATGACCTATTCTTGCACACTTATTGCACCCATGAAATCCACTACCTTAATAATTTAATCTTACAATTATAACATTATATCATTCAATTTATACCAAAATTATTAGATTATCAATAAATTCATAAGGTCATGTAGTACCTAATACATGTATAATTTCAATTTGTAACATAAAGTAAAAATTTAAGCATTGTTTATATAATTTTTACCATTTTTATGATTCACACACCTTTAAATTAGATTTACCAAGGGAGTAACATCATTGATTTGTATAATCACTTTGTTTTCTCATGAGAGACCTTACATTTCTGCCCCCCCTTAAAATGGTATTGTTCTCAATACAAGACTACTTTTTTCCTCCAACAATGTTTCTAAATATTTTTATTTGCTAGAACATCATCCCAAATTTTCCATGTGTCACCCTAGGGAGGCCACAATATGATTTGTGGATTATAATTTAAGCATGTAAGAATTTACCATGACCAGATTATAGGGATACTTCAATTATTGATTGGAAAAAATTAAACTTCATGTTGGTAGAATCTCTTTAATTTAGAGATGGAAATGGTCCAATTTTAGACCTAAGCCTTGATTCATTCAAGGTTATATAACCACTTATATTTCACTATTTGTATTGGATGTGAGTTGAATTATAATTAGTTTATGAGGGAAGAAATTAATTCTAAGGTAAAGTATACTTCAACACATCTATACCAATCCATTAAGACTCACAATCCCTTTGTTATATGAGATTTCAAGTACTCCTTGAATATTTAATTTCCTTCTTAGAGAATAATGATGGTTGATACTTAAAAAAAACCATCCTACTAGAATAGGCATCAATCCTTGGCCATAACATTATGAGCTCATATCTAATTGTTAAAACACAAAGGGCAGTGCTAAATTACCATAGCCATTATTGTCTAAAACACAAGGGATATTATAAATAAGTAGAACATGGGGAAATTCCTCCCATCAAATCCATTCTTATTTATAAGACTACCAACATGGAAATACCTCCCATTTTCAATATGTCATGATATTTGTGGAATGTTTTAATTAACCTAATACCACACCTTTATATATCATTATGCTCTTAGGATCTTGTCCTACCATCCTAGGTATCATATGTATCTCAATATGTAGGGGTCTTAGTCCCAAATACAATAAAATTGATCATTTAAATGATCAATTTATTGAATCAAAGCACTCATTAATAAGATATTAGTAGGCAAGTTATTATATCATAATAATGACATTGAAATATTGGGATAGAAAGAGTATGTCTCACTTGATTGCTTCCCACCAATGATCATGGGAGACTTAAACAACCTTCCATTATGCCACACATAAGAGGGATTTGATATGCTACCAACATGATAATAATTATGTGTTGATTATTTTGCATGTGTCCCTCAAAACACCTATCCACCATCCAAGATAATTTATACATAAGGGGGTCTCAAGACACAGGTCCCCTTTCTAATGCAATGCATAGAGTAAATAGAATAATTGATAAATGAGTGGATATTAGGACATGGGTCCCCCAAACATCTCAAGCACAAAGTGAATAGTATAGTTGATACATGAGGGGATATCAAGACATGGGTCCCCCATCCATCTCAATCACAGAGTGAAGATAATAGTTCATACACAAGGGGATCTCAAGACATGGGTCACCCAACTATATAAATCAAAGAGTGAAGAGGATAGTCTATATGTGAGGGTATATCAGGATATGGGTACCCTAGAGATATCAATTTCAAAGTGAAGAGGATAGAATATATGTGAGAGGTTCTTAGGACACGGGTCTCCCATCCATCTTAAGCACAAAGTGAAGATAATAGTTGATGTGTGAGGTGATATCAAGATACAAGTCCCCCATCCATAGAAAACACAGAGTGAATATAATAGTTGATACATGAGGGGATCTCAAGATATGGATCCCTCATCCATATCAAGCATAGAGAGAATTGATACCTCAGTTCTCTTGAGATACCTTAGTGTCTAAGACAACCATGTCTAGTGGGTGAGTAAGGGTGAGATATTGGATACACCATGACCCACTAGATATCATTTTTAATCTACTTATTCTCCTTTATACTTTCCTAAAGTGATAGTCATGCACATAATAACACATGAAACCAACATAAGAAAGTATCACAATCTTTGAACATTAGTTGATCATGTAAGTGTAAAAATCAATAAAACAAGACCAAGTAGTCCCAATAATAAAATCTAATTCAATAAAATTTATAAAATAATTCCATGATCATCCTTAAGATTAAAGTATTGAATTTAATAAGAAAATAATGTTGGTTTCCAAGAAATAAAATAAAATCTTGAATAACTTTAAAAAAGTATGACAAACACATTTAGAAAAACTCAAATCACAATATGATCACTATGTGACTTAGTGAGTCACTAAAATGGGAAAAATAATAAGGTAAAAAGGTATTGGTCTTGCCATCCATTACCCATAAGACCCCCTCATGTATCTAATTGTTGATAATACCCCCTCATGGATCCAATTACCGATTTATCATTTTAAATTCATTACCTTTTTATTACAAGTAATAACATGTAAGAGGGCACTACACCACTACCACTACATAAAATCATATACAAGAGTAGATGGTACCTTACACCTCTATATAGGTCATACTTATAGATCATTTATATTCACCACCTACTAAGGTGTGATATAGTATTGAAATCAGACCTTGCCTACTTTAACATGAGAGTTTAGATATAATGGTACCTATAATTAGGTTCCACCTATATGTGCAAACATAATATTTATGGAAAGAAAAATACAAGTCTATCATTTTAGATAAGGGAACCTCAATGTTTTCCACTCCTGATTCTTATAAACACATAATGTTATATAAGTGCCCAAGGCAGTTAGTAGTTATTCTATCTATCCAAATTGGCAAGTTCTCATCATGAGAAAATTTATCATTACTAGATGTATTCATTCAATTTTATGGCCATGTAACTTTAAATTAATTAAACATGATATGTATCCCATCTAGACTTTCATTCAGTCAATCAACATTATTATTGATGCAAAACCATCTATCGATAATATCAATAATGTGTAAGGTTACCTAAATCCATTATAAATGCTTCACAACTAGTAATATTCACTCATAACCATTTATCTTGTACTCATAACATAAAATATGATAATTATGTGCTCATGTATATAAATGAGTCAATTATCATCCTAAAGCTATCCAAATTTAGCATGTTCTTTTCATGAAAGAATAATTATGTGAATACATACCTACTTCAGTTTATTCTAAGGAGATTCATCTTACTTCACAATCAAAATTTAAGATTACTAGTCATTCTGGTTAGCATAATGCAATATTAAACAATTCATAGTATAATCCATACCTTGAACAATAGACTATACCATACCATGGTTCTTAGATTAGTGCTAGTGCTCTAAATACCAAGGACATATTCTCTATAAGATTATCACAATTTAAACATATGCAGTCAACATATCTAGGGAATTTATAATATTTTAAGAGAGGTCATTACAATCTTTTTGTATCTATATGTTCAATTATCAACATTTGAGCATTAGTTCAAGAATAATAAACCAACTTCCTTTCAATTTACAATCCATAATTAACATGGTATCACCATAATGGAATTTCATCTATCAAGCTAAACATTTTAAAAGGAAAGCATCATGCACATCCACCTATGCATACACACACATATGAATATATATCAATTACCTAGGTATTATTAATAAGAATACCTATTATCCTTTCAAATTTAATATATTATCATAGATATTTTTTTTTTCATGATAGAATAATAAAAATTAAGTATAATAAAGATCACAAAAAAAAATTGGTTCTCTTAACTAGTTCAAATTAAAATTAAAGTAACCCCTTATCAAGTATTCATAGAACAAATTTGTGAATAATTAGATATATCTCTATAGATAAAACATGCACCCTAAGAAGGTCCATTATTATCTCATTTTCTCAAGGTATACCTTGATCTTGCATTTGAATTATTCATTGGTTGAGATCATGTCTTAGTGCCATGTTTTCTATGGTTCTTATGAAGGTCGTTCCTATTTTTATTTCTATGATGAGGCTCTAAATATTTCCCAAATTTTCCATCCTTTATTTTGTGTAGAGAGGCTCCTTTTTTTAGAATAAAAACTTGGGGAAACATTTCCTCCATCATATTCATCACTCACTATTGGGTATCAATAATTTGAACATGGATTTCAACTAGCTACATAATTTATGGATATTGGTGATGCCCATCTGTATCATTATTTATGCCTTCCTATTTTGGAATCTTGTCTACATAATTTAGGGTCTAACTACATCATTAAATAATTAACTAATATTTAAGTTAGATAAATCATGATTAACTAGAGTTAGAAAGGTGACGAACTCGTATAGAACATCCCCAGAGCTCCCAGATTTTAACCTAGTGCTTTGATACCAAAATATCATGCCCATTTTTTCTCCAAAAAAAAGGCACAACACACTATTAAAAACAATAAATTGATAAGTACATGGATTGATACTAGGACCCATTCTATAAATAGAACATGAGTTTGTAATTTTCCATAAAGCATTTGATAGATGTACACCATAATTCATTCATATCTACACTCAATCCATTTTCCCAAATGATTTATACATTATTTATGTCAACATGACCATAAAAATTGACCCAAGCCTCTATATATGTATTAGGAAAACACATGATGACTTAGGGTCTTCACCAAACTAAGATATTAGGGGTTGTAGATACACCATGTGTCACAGTTAGGCCCTTGAGTCTATTACAAAATTTCTAAGCCTAAGGATAATTCCATATTACATATCCTTATATCTATAAGGAATGAAAGCATTAGGGAATTATCCCTCAGTAATTTAATCCTTTTTCAAATTTGAGAGTTCATAATTCTTCCACTTGGCATTTCCTCACAATTCCAAGAAATGTTCTACATGGAAGTAAATCACTAACTCATTTCCCTATCATTTTTTAGGTTGGAATGACTTCTTTAGGGATATGGAGTAGTGATATTGTGCCATGAAAAAACATCATGTTATACTATTGGCCTATAGGCTTCATTATTTATTTACACTTACCTAAGATAGTAGGTCACTAGGATGATGCCATATGGTAGCATCCCATGAGCCCATTTTCCTAGATGCTTTGTAAACTACATGGACATATTTTGGATAATGGGTCACTAGGATAATGTTATGGGGTATCATCTCACTCCTTTATTAGATAGGAAGTAGTGCACCCTATATGGTCATCTCTAGGATCACAAGTCATTGGGATGATGCCACATGGTAACATCTCATACACCCTCTTGCCTAGAGGCAAGACTCATAGTATGGTCATCTCTAAGACCGTGGGTTTTTGGGATAGTACCTTGTGTAATTATCCTTCTCCTCTACTAGCCTAACACCATGTATATATTAGACCAAGATGATGACACTAATGGGGTTATAGGATGATGACAAGTGGCTCCCTTTGAGCCACTCATAAAAATTCATGAAAATGAGTAAGTAAAAAATCTGAAATAAAATAACAAAGCATTATTATCTATGTAAAAACTATAGGAAAATCTGAAGATAAACATCTAATTTAAAATCTTAAGTAAAATTTGGAAAAGGTGTAATAATTTATAAATTTTGTTTAGAACAAAAGATCTAAATGGGATTTGTGAAAATGTCTTTGACTTAGATATTCCAAAGACCCTAGTCTTTATAACTTGTGTTCAAGACATTTTTTTTGACAAGGCTACAACACTTTCTCCAAGCACTTTTTTTGAAGGTAAAATACTTGAATGAAATACCAAACTTTAAAAACTCTTATTTTAATGTAAAAGTCCCAACTATATACACACAATTCTTATGATGAACTATAAGCCAAGGGTATAAAAACTAAATAGAAAAATAGATTAATAAAATTACAAGGGTTAGTCAACAAGAAAAATTACTAAGGTAAAGAAGGTATAATAAACTAAAACATACATAGTACCACTCAGAAAGGCTAAGATCTTATGCCTAAGGTGAATCTAAGGATGAAATATGAAACTAATCAAATCAACAAAATAAGACTGAGTCCAAATAAACATAACAAAAACTAAAAGGCAACTTCCAGGTAATATTATCATGGGAAAACACACTTTTCTCAACTAGATTCATTGCATCATGTGTGACTACTTAGACTATGAAACTTGTTACTAACCTACTGCACAATGTGTGAATATACTAATTTCATATATTCTAACTATACTTGGTCAAAGTAAATGAAGGTTAATTTTTGAGGTATAACCATTAATATGGGGTTGAATTAATGTGCAAATTATTATTTCAATTCCATATATTATCCATCAAATAGATCTAGAAATATAGCAATGCATAAGCAATCATTCATATGAGAAAGAAGTGGAAACATAACACATGAACACAAGATTTATGTGTAAAACCCAATTTGGGAATAAAACCCACTGATACACCACTTATACTAATATAATATAATAAATGGATCAAACTTTTAGTGAGGCACCAACCCCTTACCAGTCAAGCACCAACTTAACTAGTCCTTTAACAAGCTCCATCTTGCAAGGAGGATCCAACCCCATAGGTAACCTAGAACCAACTCAAATAACTTGAGTATTTGATCATAATTATACACATTATACTTACTCAACTTAATATTACCTTTTTATTTTTCTCTTCTCACTCTTTAATCTCTTGCAAATAGCCTATTAGGCCTTCTTGCACAACTAGCCCTTTCCTTATCATAATTAGGTCAAATAACGTTGATCAACACCTATATAAACATAGTTATATATTAATTTAATATTTATAAAACCTATATTATTATATTTAATCCATTTACCTATTTTAAAAAATTTATATCATTCATTCATACGCTCAATTCTCTAAGTAGTCAAAATAGGCCTATTAGACCTGCTCTTTATAATTGACTCTTGCTCTCACCCATATTAGTCAAAAAAGAACCTCACCATAATTATATAACATTTTAAATAGATAAAAAAAAACATGTTTAAAAATTTAAACACCTACTATATAGGTTGGTCATTACCCTTAATGGCAAAAACCACCATTAGGCCTAATAGAGACCTAATGCAATTAGGCCTTCTCCAAGCACATGTTTCACTTAGGCCTCCTTAGAATACCTTGAGCATAAAAAAATAGATGAAAAACTTCACATGTCACTTTAAAATATCCATAATAATCTCTCATTATGTCCCAAACACCATTTATCTCATTTCACACTTTGAACCACACAATTAGGTCTACTTGCAATTAGGGCTTCTCACTACCATAAAGTTTGTCTTGCAAATTTGATGCATAAAACATAATTTAACACATAATAAAATAAATAAATAACATTTATATAATATAAATGACCTAAATTTAAACATAATTTTCATTAAAATTCATAAAAAAATGGCAAAATATCTCACTCTAATCAACTTCATAAGCTCATTCAAAACTGTACATAGGCTTTAAGAACCTAGTCAAAAGATTTTGAATTTAAAAACCTTCATAATAGTTTATAATGAATAAAAATGTGTTAAAATTAAATTATGATACATATATAATACATTCATGAGTATTGGATTCATCAAATTTATTCAGATAGACTCAAAATTAACATTCTCACTCTCACACAGAAAACTACCTATAGCTCCAAAAACATAGTCATGAGAATCAAGGTTTAGAACACCTATTTGAACACTTTTATGAACTAAAAAATGGTTTAAAATATCATTTATAAACATTATAACATATTATAATCTATATTTTTCAATATTTAATGTTAATATTGATCTTACAGACTAATCTCACATCTTCACCCTACATAAACAAATTTTTGTTTGTGTATGAGAATCATCAACAATTATAAACTAATGGAATATTAGGTATAGGTATTTAAAAATTACCCCATGAATTTTTATCCATACCTAATAATTCTCAACCAATCCCTAATCTCATCCTTGCCTAGTTTTCTCACTATCTTGCTCATTAGGCCTGTTTACTTATAGGTCAACTTTCATGACTAGTTTAGCATATTTTAGGTCTAAAACCTGATCATAAACTTACATGGGAATAAAATAAAATTATTACACATCATCTTCCATCAATTTTAATTATTTGACCTTGTCAAACCTACCTATTACATAAAATTTTTGAGAAATAAAAGGTTTCCTATAGCTTTTGCTCACTGTCATGACAAACCAAAACAGCCTGGGGAAACTTCTAAGAATACTTTACATGTTACAAACATAAATATAAGTAAAAAACCATTATAATCCTTAACCAATAGAATATTTCCTATCAAGTTATTATAAGGGCTTTAAGAGGGTTTTGAATGGTTTACCTTCTTAGCAATCATTCATAAAGGATTACCCCTTAACTATAAAACCAACGTGAGGAAATTTAAGATAAGAACCTTCCCCAAATTCCATGAACTGATAAATATCTCATGCAATTTTTTTTTATGTCAATGAGCAAAATAAATTCCTTCTCGGGTCTATAACACCCCATTTTGTGCACATAGAAAACCTCAACACCAATTTTCATGCTTTCTCCTTTAGGATATGACCTAAAAATTAGTCACGACACTTAACCTTTCACATTTCTATCAATTATATCAAGATATTTTTCACCTTGGGAAATGAACTTGACCCCTCATTAGGCCATATTGGGTCTCTTTGCACACTAGGCCTTTAACTTATAATCATGCTTAGACCATGATTACACCTTGATAAATTATTAAACTAATCATAATACCTCATCCACATGTAAAATGAACTCATATAATTCCCACACATTGAAAAACTTCTTCACACAAGTCTTATATTGCCTAACTCATCACGCTACTAGGCTAATGCCTTCTCATTAGGTCTCTCAAGAACATGGCTTATGAACTCAACATCAAGAACAATAATGACAACATATAATGATATAAATGACACATTTATGACATCAATGAAAACTTCATACATAAATTAGAATACATTATCAATATTTAAAACCTTACAAATTTTACACAGTGTTTTATAAAAGATTTAGTCTTTTTCCCAAACTAGGAAAAGAAACACAAAGCTCCAAATAATAAACAAAAGATAAAAAGTCAAATTTAATAAGCTAAGGCAAGAAGCCTTCAACAAATCAAAGTTTTAATCTTTAAAATATTAATACATATGATTTATCTAAAATAAACATCAATTTTATTAGCGATGTAGATGATGGAAATGCATAAAACAAACAACAAACTCAACAAAAGATGCCTAAGGAATTATTTCATAGATATCCTATTGAAACACAATATCATCAACTAATAAATCAAATAATCTATATTTATATTCCAAATAACAATCCAAGATTCCATAATTACATTCAACTCAGTCTTTGCTTAAGTTCAATCCAACTAAGTTAACCTTGATAAATACAAGGAGAGGCAAAGGCATAAATGAAGAAATGATTTTAACAAGATTAAATCAATTATTTATATGTTATAATAAAATACATAAGGAAAAGATAATATTTATTCCACATAAATACTCCTTCCCAAGGGTCTAAATCTACTCTAACATAACCTGAATACCTTAATGGTCAGTCCATTCATAGGTTATATTGTTATTCCCAATAACAATCTTATAATTTTTATCTAAGTTCCATTATACTTAGATATATTTAATTTAAAGATTCCTTATATTCCATTTGATAGAGATGCATAATACTTAGATATAATTCACTCATAACAAGGGTTTAAGTAATAAAATCAATCTGTCAACTTTATTAGAAGGATCCTCAAAAGTTGTATAATTTTGATGCAAACATGACTCTTCCTAAGATCTTATGAATCAAATATCCATATTAGTTACATCTAATTTTAATGTTGAGGATTCAATAAAAAGATACAGATGTATTGACCCATATTGGTAATATTATCCAAGACCTATCCTTTGCAATATTATAACAAGTAGGTGAGCTACTACATCCTTAGTAATACATCAGATTTAGAGAAGGTAGAATGTAAGTTATCTTTAAATATTGATGGAGAGTGAAGACTACTTGCATGCCTTCATATTAATATGTGTCCTCTACCTTTAAATAATATATAATAGAGATATTACACTAGCTAACGATAAAATTCACAAAGCAACGACATAATACTCAACTAAAGATATAATATATATGTTCAGGCCATTAACTTGGCTAAATTAAATCATGAATATGCAAGCCTCCACAAGGATTACATTTTCAATAAGGATCCATCCCAAGGAGGTTCTTAATCCTATAAAATAGGTATACTATAAAATAGTTCTCTATAATAATAATTAGTACATTCAACTAGTAAACTTAGTAATAATATTGGCTCACACTTGACCTATAATCAATCATTAAAATAGAAATACAATAAGTTCATCGATAATAATTGATTCCCTAGCATATAAATAGTTATAAAAATAAATAAATCATGAGCATTTATTATCTAAAAATAATCTCCTATTTTATCCAAGTACAACTTTGGCCAACTTAAGGTGGGATCACTTCCTAACCTTTTTCCATCATCAAGTGATCACTTTAGGTACCCTCAAGTAAGACTCTTAGCTCTAGGCATGTTTACATCATGATGTAATTTAAACAAAGGAAAACATCAATAAATATGTCTTGGGTCAATGAGATATCTACTAAAAAGGTCATAATGAAACATCTCTAAGTCAAAAGGTTACCAACCTTGAATCTATTTACATAATCATAAAACCATACAAAGGCACACCCATGGGTAGCAACAAATAGACATAAAACTAATGAGATATAAATCCTATAAGTAGTCATGAGAGGGATCAGGAAAATATACATATTATCACTTGAATTCACCTAATGAGGATATGGGACTAAATTCTCCTCATTCAAGTGGCACAATGGAACCACCTCAGGGCTATAGGTATGCCTATTAGGAGGTGGATCTCTAGATTATGGGCTAGCTCCCCTTAATGCATCATTTAAGCTCATGTTCCTACTACTAAAAACTTAAAGGGATTAAAAGGGTTAGAAATACTAGAAATAAACCTATTATATTAGAGGTGATTCACCAAAATATTGTGCTCTATTCTTTCCTTTGACATACACTTGAAACTAATGACAAATATCTCATACACTTCATTCAACATAAATCTCCCCTCTCACATTAGTATTTCAACATGGGGTCTTGTATATGACATAGGGTATGAGGAACTAAAAAATAGTCATTATAAGAAACTCTATTGAGAAACCTACTCAATTACTCCTACATTCTCTTTAGACACTTCTTGTTGACCTTCAAGAAGGGAAACACAATACACTAGGTACCAATGGAATCAACATGTGAAGGTAAAGGAAATTACACTTGCACAAGACTAATACCAAGCATGTAAAATTAATGAAATCCTTGAATGAGGTAAAAAAATTATCTTTATTGATTCAAGGTAAAATTTTGGTAGGGATTCACCATACCTAGGTAGAGAGATACAATACAATGCCATAAGGGTAGAATTTATAGAATAAATGGGAAGGTAGAGAGAAGGGAAGTCCAAGAGTCACTTGGACATGTTTCCATATGAGATAATCAATTATAATTTCATGTGGAAGAGATGTGTCCAAAACAAGTCATAAAGATAGTGAGAAGTGGAAAAAAACTACCATTTTGGCATAAGAAACTACCCACTTGAGTTTCCTTCCAAAATTACCCCTATCCCTACATATTATCAGGTATAATGTTTGGTCTAAGAAATATGGGTTAAAATAAATCCCCCACATGAATTTGATTGTTCCCTTACTATCCCTATTCTTGTGGGCATGAAAAAACATCATTGGTAGTTTCCAAAAGGCTCTTTTTCATGCACCTTCTCCATTTGGCATTCAAAAATCCTCAATTTTCATAAATGAACCATGAAAAATATGGAATGACACTTTTCAAAGTCTCCCATACCATCAATTTCAAGAAAAAACCTTTAAAATGTCTCCCTAATTGCTTTTCCCCACTTTCCCAAGTGTTCACTATTCTGGCTCACTGGATTAGCTGAAAGTGTGAGTATAGTTAGGATAATAAGATTATAATTTAGAATATGAGATGAATTTTTGGAGTTAGATCAAGTGTATATATTCCTTCTAAATTTTTTTCATCCTCTAACTTCTTGTGTAGCTTGCACACCACTCAAAATGGCCAAAATAAGCCTAGTTTGTTCATGTTCCATATAATTCCATATAAACAAAGTACATGTGTGAGATCCTATAAGAGGACTCTAAAAATTCCATGTGGTTTCATGTCCATCCCTCTATATTTAGATACTCAAAATTCTCTCTCTCTCCAATTAGGTCCTTGTGAAGGTTTTACAAGGGTTTTGAGTGATTTAGAATCTTAACCTTTATTCATAGCCGTTTCACATTGGGCGTCCCTCAAAATTCCATTGAAGGTTCCTCAAGGACCCTCTATAACTCTCCTAAATGCCTCCAGGTCCCATGCATCAATTCATGAAAGCTATGAACATTTCATCTTGGCTATTTAAGTCATTTCTTGCATTCTATGAGGGGTTTGGTCTATTGTCAATAAAAAAATGGATTCTTTTTGAGTTCATATACAAAAAAAATGTTCATAAACATCTTATTATGATCTAACAACATATTCAAACCATTTTTAGAGCTCATCAAGGCCCCAAAATGAAATTCACCCATGTTTTGGAACAAGGATAATGTCATGTCAATAGGCCTACTTATCTTTTAAGACCCAACTTGACACTCCCATATATTAATTTGACCTATGATGGATCCAACACATCTCATGTTCCCTTTAAAACATGTTACAATAAATTATAATGCATTTAAATTGCCAAAAATGAGAATGACCCCAAATTTGGCTTTTAAGCCTAAGGATTCCCTTCACCTTTGACTGCAAACCTCCTTGGTTGAAATAAATTGTATGATTCCATACCATTAAGTAAATTTTTATAGGTTTATTTATGTCCCCTATATATTATAAAATCATTAAATTTCTTTTTTTAACCTTTTGGTCTAATATTTCATCATTTCCCCCACAACTAGCACCTTCATGCACACTAAAAGTGACCCTTTATGAGACAAAGTAGTGTATTTCATCCTAATTTACCTTGGAAAAATAAGTTTTTTATATTTATATATAGGTATTAATGGTAATATTTACCAAATTTTATCTTTTAACTCTTCCACTTGCCCCCCCAACTTATCACATTTAAAGGCAGACTTTTTTGAAGGTGTAGGATTGTGAGGGTAGGTAGGGTTTGGATTATAATTAGAAGTTTAAAGAGTTATTTGGTTTTGATTTAGGTTTGTATGGATAATTTTTGTCTATAAAAATCTATTTAAACCATCTCTATCTCATTTTACCTTCTGATACCTTGTCATCTCTTCCTTAGCACCATCTTCATGCTCATGTTTCAACTTGATTGTGTATGGACTGAGACATTCTTACAGACCTATAAGATGCTATGTAGGTTCAAGGTGGATGTTAAATCCTAATAAAGTTTTTATGAAAACATTTTTTATATCTCCTATTAATTCATCACATTACATGCCTCAACTTACTTCATAAGACCTTCCTTTACCTCCAAATGACCCTAACCTCCATTCACCAGGTTGTAGGTGCATATTCAGTCCTGTAGGTTAGCTAAAGGTCAATTGGGGTATGTTAATAATCTATTTATATTTTTTGGATTTAATTTAGGATTATAAACTCCACACTTTAATCACTTCACTCACCTCCATGATCCACTTGGGTTCAAAACATCCTACCCCAAACTATGATCACTCTACAAACTATGACTGTGTATGCATATGTTCCCAAACCTGTAGGTTACATTTTGATAGATGTTTAGCCATCCATTATATTCAATTAAACTATTTTAACTCCTATATTCAAACATTAGCATCATTTCATATTATTTTTTTCATGGTTTTATCTTAACAGATGACCTTTTACCCATATCTAGGACTAAGCTCCAATCTTAGGTTGTAAGTATTCATTTTAGGCTTGTAGGTTTCCATTTGGTTATTGGGGACATGTCAATGGTCATTTGATGATGGTGAATATATATTTAATATATTAAAATCATTTAATGTTCCACAACTTGTTTTAAACCATGATAATTTCACAAACTTGTAATTCTCTTCCTATAGGTGTCCTTTACAGTGCTATGTACAGATAGGGGATGGCCTAGAATGGTCATTTAGTGAAATCACTTCTTCATTCATGATTTAGGTGATTGAAAATGCTTTTTTAGGTTTTTTAACTCATTCCCTCTACTTGGACATCCTTATAACCTCCTTATGTGGTTTCAACACTAAATTTCCTTTCAAAATCTTGTAGATGTTTTTGCCTATTTTTAGTGCCTTTCTGCCATTTCTTAAATAATGCATTATCTTTGCCCATTAAATCTCAAAATTGGAATGAAGTTTGTACATGGATAGAACTAAAATATTTTACAAGAGTGATTCCTCAAAATCGAACATATTTTCAACTTAGGAAAACCCAAAAGACCCCTAGGAACTTTGTTTGGGGTGTTTAGGGATTAAGTCTCTAAAATCAAATTAGTGTTCTTGGAGCTATCCATCCTTATTCCTAGGCTCACCACTAGGTCTAAAACATCAAAATTACTGAAAATAATTCATATAAACCCTTATTATCTTGTAAATAGTAACTATCATAGATGAACACCTCCATGGAGAAAGATTAGAACCTATAGGTGACAATTTTGAATCACATGTATGGGCCAAGGTATGGGAGGATGAAATTATGCAAGATAAGAAGGTCTCCAAGCTACCAAAGAATGATATATGATCATAAAACTTAAAAACATTTTCCTTTCCCTTTTTCCCATGTTGGAAACCTGTATAAATTAGCTAGATGTGAAGCTTTGTAAGCAAATTTGTAACTTTGATCTTTAGGCCAAGAAACAAGCCTAGAAAAGGCTCTATCAACAAATGGAATATTCAAAACAAGTATAAACATGAAAATATCCTTGAGTATCATGTAGAAGACCCTTAAAAACACTATCACATCAATCCAAATCAATAAAAACTAAAATAGGCTCAAAAGGAGACCCCCTCTTCAATGCAATCTCCCAAAAAGATACCTAGAGTGTTAATGATTGTTCATGAATTATAATGCACCAATATAAGACTTATTTACATGAAATTGGAGAGGATTAATAGTACCATCCACACTCAATACCATTCTTTATGATTCCATCTATACGATCCATGGTGAGCATTTAAACTTGACCTTCATTTGCATGGCAAGAGGAAAATGAAGAAAACTGAGCTATAGATGCAATTTTTTAAATTATCCTTGAATTTTAAATGTTTAAATGGATTTGGGGAGCTGAAGAGACACCCCAACCACTTTTTTAGTTGAATATCTGATCATGGGGGCCATACAAGTGCCTAAAACCCCCTAAAAACAAGGAGAAACTCATCTTTCTTGATTATAATTAACCTCTAACTGATGCTGACCTGATTCTAACCTCTCCCACGTTTCAAATAATCTTGGTGACAATTTTTTACTTGTAGAAGTCTGTACAAGTTCATTAATGAGCTACAAAGTGGCCAAAGGACCCCCTTTTGCTCATGAAACTTAGGAAATAGACAATTCATGACTTGTAGACCTCTTGAAACATTATAAAAAACCATGATAGGAAAAATTTACGCAAAATGGACTTTGACCAAGTATTCATAGTGTTTGACTAGGTTGACCATGGTTGACTAGGCCAATTCAAGAGGGATGAACTTCAACCAAGATTAGGACATGGATAAGCAAGATATCTGGGATAATATGAGACCTCAAAGATGAATATAAACCTTCTTAAAAATCTTTAAATTATATGGTTTGACCTCATTTGACTAGAATTCAAATTTGTTCAACAATACCATCATGTCCTCCATAATAGGCCTAACCCTTCTTCCATTATGAAGAATGTGAGCTTTCTACACATTAGAAGTCTTACACAATGAAATCATAGTATCCATATAATTAAAAATACCATAATTAAATCTATCATGGAGAAATATATTGACTCCAAATTCCCACACAATGGTAATAACACGTTGGGGTGACTCAATCACAACCATGGAGAAATTAAATAAAGGGAGGAAGTAAAGCAAGCATTATTACTCCTCTTGAACACATTATATCAATCAAGAATCACATAAAATTCATTTAGTCAGTCATAAGGATATTAAAATCAATGGGATACCTACCATACAATCAATTCCCTTCCATGGATATTTTCTATAGGTTTTAACTAGTTGAGGCTCTCCCTCTCCTGGATCTCTTCTTGTTCTTCCTTCCTCCTTTAAGTTGGTCCCCAAAATCTCATAAAATTTAAATTTTAGAGAACATAACCCTTTTCCAAGAGATCCACCTTCCTCAAATAGTCATTAACTCCTTCTTGAAACCCAATCATAACATGACATGTGTTTGTTCTTCCCTTTAATTGGCTGACCACTCTTCTTTCCAGCCCATGCCTTCATAATGGATGATATTTTATCAGCCCATAATGGTGCATGATGGCTCTTATAGAGATATATATTATATCATAATATCAATCCACTCCTCTAATTAGTTCAAGGTAGTGACCAATAAATGGATATACCTACAAACTATCACTAGACAAAGTAGATGTTGGTCCACTTCTTCTCACACATGAAAGTTTCAAGCTCAAAGGTGGTTCAACTAACCTCATAAAGATTACAATTAAAGATTGTAAAGAAGGCTAAAAGTTAGGCAATGAACTCAATTAGGATCAAGTAAGGTTCAAGACAAGATTTAGGTTAGAGGTGGGATCACACATTATGAAACAATGTCTGGTGTAGCCCTTTTTACCTTCATTGGCAATGATCTATTCTTGCACACTTATTACACCTAGGAAATCTATTATCTTAATTGTCAGAGATTAAAATTATAGCAAGCTAGATCATTCAGTTTAGACCAATGCAATTATCTTACCAATCAATTCATGAGGTCATGAATTGATATTCATGTAGTACCTAATACATGTATAATTTTAATTTATAACATAAATTAATAATTCAAGCATTGCTTAACTAATTCTTACCATTTGTATGATTCACCCACCTTGGAATCATCATCACCAAGGGAGTATCATCATTGATTTACATAATCACCTTATTTTTGCATGAGGGACCTTACATAAATGCCATGACATTATTAAGGGAATCACATTCTATAGGTTGCATTATTACATGTTATATCTTTATATGACTAGGTTGCATTATTACATGTTATATCTTTATATTACCTTTCCATTTATCATATTGAGTTGTATACCATTGCTTATGCATACATTTTTCTTATTGTATTCTTTATTGTGTTACATTCAAGGTTTATTTATTTATTATTTTTTTTTTTAATGTTTTGGCATTAGCATAGATTGATACGGTATATTAGTTTCTCTTATTCTATGTTAAATTGATGCTATTTCCTTTCTTATAGGCTAATAATTGATTATGCTTATTTACCTCTTGATTAGTACATGATTTTTTTTAGATTGAGTGTATCATTATATTCCTCTTTCTTTGGACCTTATCCTTATTCCATGATTTTTTATTTATTTATTTTTTAGTACATGACTTTTATTATGCCCTTTATTTCTTCTAAAACTTCTTTGTGTGTTTCGCTTAGCCCTGTGTGACATTAGTTGTTATTGCATATGTTTATATTATGTGTGTCATGTCCATTACATTATATTATTATAAGTATATAAAACTATGATTATTTTTCAAATTGTCAATTTTGATAATTTTTTGGTGTCATAGTTCATATCATGCACCTCCCCATTTATGTGTGATGTCATGATTCATATTATGCACCTCCATGCATAGTTCATTATTTAGTATTTATATTAGTGATGGTGATTATAATGTTCCTAATTAGTATGTATATAATTACATGACACATGCATTCCTTGAAATTCATGCCTCATATATTCTTTGATTATTTATTAGTTACTATGATGACATTATCCACATGTTAGCACATGATTATACATGATTACATATTTTTTAAAAATATGATGCAATTAATTTTTTTTTTTGAGATGTGTAATTTTTAGAATATCAGAGGACATATTAGTGGGATTTTAATAGATATTAAATCCTTCATGAACAAATTGTTTATATTTTTGGCACAGATTAATGTGGTTTAGAGAGTTCATAGTGGTTTAGATTATTAATTTAATTCATCCTTTGGCACAAATTTTAAAAAAATATGACTAGTTAAAATTATCATTTTAATTAAAATATGGGATATATGTTTTCATATTCAAACACATTTATAGAAATAGAATTTACATTTTTTTTAGATATTTACATATTTAGAAATATTTATGGGTATATGCAATGCATATGAACACATTTTAAAGGAAAGTGAGTTACATGATTTAAGATATTTAAGATTTGGGATAAATAAGATATAGATGCATAAAATTATATATCATTTTTTCACTTAGTGAATTATGTTATGGGGGAGGGGTGAGGGGGGAAGAAGTACAAAAAAATTTATGCACACACATGGTATTATAATTTTATTTTTTGGTATTAATGGTACCTAAAAGTGAGCATTTTGAATATATAAGTTTGTATACAATAGTTTTTTATTTAAATGAGTAATGTAGTTAAGGTTTAGTTACCTCAACAACCTAAAAATTACTCCTCAATATCAATATGTTTCTCCCACCTTACATATTTGTGTTGAGGGTCAGTTACATGAGTAATATGATTGAGGTTTAGTAGCACACAATGGCCTAGACACTAATCCCAATTCAATAAGATTAGTGATTTTTTATTCGCAACCCATGGAACTTCCTTATTACATAAATTTGTGTCATGATTACTCCAAAATTATCCATATGATTCAAAATTAAATTATAGTTATTTATTGGTTAAATAAGGAAGAATCATCTCCAATGGATTAACATAGGGCAACATGGTTCACTCACTTACAAGTGTATTCATTAACTTAGGTTTAAATTTTAAAAATATCAATTTCATTTTAGATTTTATATTTCATATATGGACATTGATTTATACATATACATTGCAGGTGGCATGGAACAAGTTTTACTTTTGGAGCCTCCTCCCAAAGACAAACTATGTTTTACACATGCAAGTACATCTCTTTATCATTTTACATTAGCATCATATTTCATTTCAATACTAAAATAAACGGATCATTTTTAGACACTAAAATATATAATTATATAATTTACAATGTCTTGTTTACCTATCTTTACCTTACATGATTTTTGTATGCACATATGGCTCTTATTCATCTTTATCTCACATCCATGTGCTTTCCACAGGTTTAACCTTTATAATTTTTTATTAGTCACCTATAGGAATTCCATAGTCTGTGTATAACATTTTTAAAATCATATTATTAATGTATAAATATAGATAATTATATTAGTATTCCTTCCTTCTAGACAAAATTTTCAGACTCAAACTATTTCAAAATTTTAGAATTATCCAAACCTAAAGGACTTTTCATATTCCAAACAATGACCCCTTTTCAATTCAAATCCTTTATATGGTGAAACATGTATGTTTCACATGTTGGTGTTGTGATAACTTAAAAAATATTCCCATATAAATAAAAATTACATTTAATCTTATTCATTATTTATCATTTATCATGTAAATATACTATACATATCTACACATTTGAAGAGACTACTCTATTATTTCCAACTTAGCTATAAGTCATAAGAAATAGGTCTTATCAAAGTCTAAATAAACTAAAAGGAAAGATAATTTTTATATTTTTTAAGTGTCAAAACTAATATTATAGGTTGCATTCATTGAAGATGCACTATTTCACACATACACCTAATGAGGAAACTTTCATGTATTTTTCATTTCTCTTCCAATTATTGGATGTGTAGGAAGTGCTTATGCATTCATTACGGAGTGGTTCTATTCATATTAACTAACCATTTTTCCCATTTTTCAACCCTAAACCTTGTGTTGAAAGTGGACCTAAGGTTTCAAAGAAAAGGAGATAGGTTTTTGAAATTTCATGCACAACTATCACTCATGATTTCCCAAAACAACAAATTATAAGCATGAATAGTGTCTTGTATGGAAAAAAAATTAAAAAAATACACTTGGATGAATCCAATATATTTCATATGATAACATCAATCAATATCATCTAGAAGTTGATGAATCTTTCCAGGTATACCCAACAACATAGTTCCTAATCTAAGTGATTATTGATCCATTTTACTTTTATTTTACAACCTAAATTTAGTTTTAGATGTGAAAAAATTAGTAAAATGTTAAGTTTTATTACTCCCTTATAAAATTTATAATTGTATCAAGTACAACTATCAAATCAAATTTGACCTTTTACATTCATATTAATTTTTATTATTATATTCCAAATAATAGGAATTAGTTAAAATTTCTATCTTATTAAACACAGAATAAAAAAATAAGTTAAAATAGTAATATTATATCATTTGATCATACATCAAACATGAATCCTAGGGCATACAAGTGTCATTTTAAGATAATGTAAAACACATTGACAGGTTCATTATATAAATTAGCATAGACAATTCAGTATAAGTATGTAGACACATGAAATTAATAATTAAGTGCTTTAAAATGGTTAATCTAGACATCCTTACTTCACTTGGCCTATTTTCCATTTTGTGAACTTGTGAACTCGACATCCTTACTTCACTTGGCATATTTTCCATTTTGTGAACTTGTAAACTCTACATGATCATGCACTACTCTAAAAAATTTATTTAAATTACCTAAAAAATATCCTATACATCCATAATATGTTTAAAAGAACTTATTATACCTTTTCAAATAGTATTTTTACTTCTAAGATAAGACCACACTAGGTCAGATAAGGCTACATTGTGGCCATGTCCACTAATGCAACCTTGTCCTTTGCACTCAAATAGTAACTCAAAAAAAATATTTTCCCCATATCGTACATTTGGAAAGGATGGTTATAATAAAATTTTGAAAATTTACCCTATATAAGCACATTAAATCTTCTCCAAACACATCTAGCAATCACTTGTTAGTTAAACTACACACTAAGCTAAAAATACTATTTCTTCTTATTTCAATTATTTTACGGTCTAACAATCATAGGCCAATTTTGAATATCCTTCATTGTAGGTGAAGGGCATCCATTTTAAATATTTTAATCAATATTATTTATATATTCATACATTATCACAATAATTGAACACACACTCACCCTATTAGGGAAAACTACATCATCCTGAGGCACATTTGGGATATGTAGGCAACATTTAAATTATGTGAAGTTTTTTTAGCATAGCTTGGATATTACCCTTACCATATTATCCCTTTTGAATTTGATATTATTATCTAGGAGGATTTAGGTTTGGTTTTATGTAGGTATTCTCCATGATAAGTCTATACATATAATTAATTAGTAAACCCTCACAGATAGTTACACAGACCCAAATCCAAAAATCAGGCACATAGTCAACCATGATGCAATTGTGACAAACAAACAAGGCCACAATGTGACCTAGTATTTATTTTTTATAC
The DNA here is from genome assembly GCA_037957365.1 of Torreya grandis. Lineage (NCBI taxonomy): Eukaryota > Viridiplantae > Streptophyta > Pinopsida > Cupressales > Taxaceae > Torreya > Torreya grandis. Next base: position 3,369,140 of record JARHVA010001150.1, on the reverse strand, counting down.
TTGTCCTATTAGAGTTTATATTTTGGGTGAGATAAATTTTATATGTAATTTTATCCATTTCCCAATCATAATCATCATAAGATCTGTTTTAGGAAGGTTTTCATATCTATAGGCCTATTTACTATTTTTAGCTAATTTCCAATTATATAAAGTTTATTTCACTCTATTATATTTTGTATTCTTTTATATAAATTTCAATAGGTTATATATATTAGTTTGATTCAATCACTTTAAAATATATTAAACATTCTAGTGAGCACATTATTTTTTAAAACACTGCTTGTTATTTGCTTAATTTTTCTTAGGATTTCCTTCAAATTTATGTAAATTCCTAAAATTGAAAAATAATATCCTTCAACCTTGGATATAAATCTAAAAAATAAAATTAAATATGCTTCAACCTTGGATTTAATCTAATAATGATAATATTATCTTATCACCTTGGATAAGTATGGCACTCAATCTCTTTATTTTGACCTCGAGTTGAATTTTTGTGATATCTATACAACACACAAAAAAAAAACATCCACCTTTAATTTTTATTAATTTTATATTTGGATGAACTTTTTTTAAATAAGCTATATTCTATAAGTTTTTAAACTACTTAATGACTGTCGTGAAGGACTACATGGTGGTATATTATACATGCATCATGGCATGAGGGGTTTACCCCAAAACTCATAACCATTGTACATCACTAATCAAAGAGTTTATATTTCATGCACTTTATGGTATATCTGAAATGAATAAGATCCCTTTTTTAAACCATAATAATCCTCTCTTCTCTATTTGATTTCTAGTATGCCTAAGAAGAGTGTATCACCCAAATAAGTTACTCACATAGGGTTATGAATTTTTTTATTTCTTATTGTATCTATTTTTAGCATTTTATTCATTATGTTATAGTATGGATACAATACAAATAAAACCAAGGGAATAAAATGTATAACATATATCCTTAAACACTTTTTAATTCTTATTGTTTCAATACTACATCTTCTAATAATTATCCTAAAATATTATCATCATCACAAGATACTTTTATCACCATTTTGGGGAAAGAGTGTGTGTACATTTACAAAATATTGATGTAATATATCTTGGATACAAATAAGAGTCTACCCCTTGTTGAAAAATCCAACATATGTCTTCTCCTATTGATAATCCTTATTGTTATAATATAAAATGTGAGTTACTTCCTATCATAAATAGGATCTAAAGATCATGTTCACAACATTTTTTTATACCCATTCATTTCCATCAACCCACTCTTATTTATCAATAAATTTACATTATTCATCCCCAAATAATTTCATTCCCATGTTCATGTTGTTAAAACTATAATATGGTGACCATATTACCTCCCTTTAATAAACTTGCTACTCATAATGTTCCTCCTCCAAATAAAAATTTTCAACCCAAAGGGTGTGGTCTCATTGATCTACTGCATATTACTCTAACCAATATTTATATTCTAAAGATATTATAAATATCACCAACTTATAAGGATATTTTATATGCAAAGTTGTGAGATACTACTCTTCCTATGTATACATAGCTAGCCTTATTTGAATCTATCATGGATACCTTCAAATATATTTAACATGATGTTTTTTTTTTATTAATAAGATGTACCTCCAAAGCATATCATTCAACAAAATCATCTATTGTTAATTTAAATTTAAATACATGGAAATATAATCAAACATGCATTAGTTGAAATTAGTTCTATGATAAATATTGACAGCTATGAATCCATACTAAATTAGGTTTCAATAAGGATATTATTCATAGATTATAACAACCTATACATGGTTTTTATAACACTCCAAAGTAAATATTGGGATATATCACATTAAATTTACTACTAGGCCCAAAAATGGTACATTGTGATTTTCAATTCATACTTGATCAGTTACAATATAATATTATCTTGGATTAATGAAATGGAAGCTATACCTTCTACATTTCATAGATTCATTAAAGTTTTACATGATACACATGAGTATACAATTCTAAATAATAATGCACCTTTTGTTATTTTAAAATGACTCAAGTGCAACCCAATAAGTTCTCTATCATACCACCTAAAAAACTAATTCCAAGGTAAAAAATTAATACTTATTAAGTGGGTTACTCAATATATTCAAATGATACCTCAAAAATCACTCAAATTATTAACAAAATAGAGTATCCAATTAATTAAGCTATGATTAAAGTGAAAATTCATAACAAAGTAGAGGAGCCTATCAAGTAATCTATGACAAAAGTGCAAAATCTTGAGAAAATTAAGGAAACTATCAAATAAGAGATGTAACAAGAACTTATTTCTATAGTAACAAAATATCATATTCATGAACTGATTGGTCAATTCATAAAACTCCTATATAATTTAATATTTCTATGATAAGGATATATAGTAAATTATAAATGAACAACTATACAAGCTAAATTTTTCTAATCTAAAATCTAGGTGATATGAACTGACTTCTAAGTCTTTAATTTTTTCTATGTCTACCCTATCTTTTTCAAAACTTTGATTAGAGGTTATCGGTGACCAGTTTTAGGTGTCTATAATTTGCCCCTATTTGGGAAGGCATTGCAAGCTATAATTTAATCCCATCGATGAAGTAAATAATTATCTCATTATTTATTTACATTTGTTGGATTGGGTTAATACAAGTATATCTCTTACATAAAAATAAAGGAAAAACATCCATTACAAATCAAGTAGATCTAAAAAATACTTTAAAAAACTGAAACACTATATCATAATCAATTGAATCCAATAGAATTATCACATTTTCTAAAGAGCAATACCAAAATAGTAATTATAGACTCACACAAAGTAACATTCATAGATACAGTTACCAAATCACAATCAAAGTAATTTAAAAATAAGATTTACTAATAAAGGCATTTCACAACAAGAGTCAACATCTAGGGTTACTCTAAAAAATATGGTTACAAAATAGGTAAAAAAGAAACATTCTTCTTATCTATAACCTCTCAATATTAAACCACTTATAAATGGTAAAAAATTTACTAATATTGTTATTACTCACTTACATGAAGATAATATATGTATTCTAAATTTTATCAAATATCTTGGGCATAATACACAACATCTCAATAAATGTACAAAACCAAAGCATTGGATCAGTAATCACTCTTAGTCCTAAATCACGTTCAACATTATTTCACTTTGATCCTATTTGAGATAAATATAATTTAATCCATGGATGATCAAGAAAATATTAATTGGAGTTATAATAAATATTCATTATGATTATTTCACATTTCAACAATATAGTGAAATGATTACCATTTATAATGAGAACATAATAAAAAATACAATAGCACATATTAGTAATGCTTTGATAAGTAAATTTAATAAATTTATGGCTGTTACACATCATACACCACTTATAATACATTTAAATGGATCAAAAGTCATTACACAATGACATATTATTCAAATTGGGAGCTTATCACAAAATAAATCAAGTGGATATACCCTTTATGAACAAACTCAATGGGAACTCTCCTATATTCAATTAATGGTTATCTACTCTCCTTTATAATTCATTTATCCCTTATCTAAGAATTATTATAGACCTTGGTTTTATTTTCAATTTGGGAACTTCCACTCTTGATTATCTAAACTAATTCAAACAATCTAAATCAATCATCTCCAAGCACTCCATTATATTACTATTGCATCCTCATCATACTATGGATTTAATTATACTTAAATAACAACATCACTCTTACCCACGAGGATCATGTATATCTTCATTTATTTTCATCATTTGAGCTATATTGTTGTGATTCATTCACACATACATTAAAGGGCACATTGGTTATTTTCTTTCTTGTCACACTATGATTTTGCACCTTGTTAAAAATTGTTCGAATGCATACCACTTTCTCTATTTGAAAATCATTTATTCTTATCACCCTTTTAAAATATTTTTAAATTCCATTATTTTCAAAAAATTCTAAAATTTCCAAATATTCTAAAAATTGAAAAACATGCAAAAATTCCAAAAATTCCAAAAAATCAAAACATTATCCAAAAAATTAAAATCAAGACCTATAAGAATTTTGTAAATGTTTCTATATTACTTATTTTCTTATGTTATTTATTCTATGTTAGGTAGATCAAATATTTAAAATTATAATACATATTACTTTTCATAATGTATTTGAGTGTGATATAGTATATACTTTCACATGGTTCTTCAATGTCAATATTCTTTTATTACCCAACAACCTTGCTAATTTGGGGGCATCTCTTAGTTCTCAGTGAACACTTCAATATATTTTTTTATCCACAACATTTCTATCATGTTGAGCTACATATAATATAATTTTTTTGCACCCATACTATACATGTGTTAGATGGAAATCATAATTGCTAACAATGACATTGATACACATGGTAGATTCACCTTATTCTCATTTAAAATATGTTTAATTTTTCATACTTTATTTCATGATAAGTTATAAATTAATTACTTATTATGTGTGGCATATAGCCTTGTATGTGGAATATTATTGACTTTATGGAATCATCATACCATTTACATGTGGCCTTTGGCCTTTTGTGTTATTTCATATTTACATGTCCCTTATATGTGGCCTTCAGGAATTATGTGTGACATTATTTGAAAATTTTATGACATTGCTTGTTTATTTATTACTTGTTACTTGGTTCCATGATTCCTAACATGCATTACTTTTAACTATTATTTTTACTATTGTTCTATGATACATATCATGCCCATGATGCATATGAACTTCAATGATATATTTATCTAAACCATGTTCCATATATAAATTCAATGATATAATAAAATATTATGATGGAATAATTTTAAATGTTAAAATTTTACTTCATGGTTACATATTTTACATATGTTTTCTTTTGAGATAAGTGACTAGAAAGCTACATCTCTCATCTCAAAATGGGAGAATCACAATGGACTTGTATTTAGAAGCTAAGCCTAATAAAAAAATAGATTTATGACACTACACAATTTCAAAAATTATATCACAATTCAGAAAATATATATTATAGGGGAATATGATATGCATGTGCACACATTCCTATATTCAAAAGTGGAAAATTTGAAATAGTTATAGGTTTCAATAGTTTCAAACTTAAAATGGCATTCAATATAGATTTATTATAATATAGGTGGAACAATACTCATTCATGTTCAATTTACTACATGGAAATATCAAATTTATCAGGTTACAAGGTTTAAAATATATTTTAGATGTGTATGTAGCAGTGTGATTCATTTTCATGTTGCAAGTAGGCCATGTTAGAATCTAGTGGATCTCAACATCTATGGTTTAACTTTTTATATGTAATAATCCATAGTTAATGGTTTCACACCTTCAATTATTTATAGATTAATCTACATATCCAAATATGAGTTGGAGTATATAATATTTCTAACTAAATAGCTTTCAATGGTTTCCAAATTGAGACATGATCACTTTTAAATTTTCCATGTGTTTAATATTTCTCAAAAATGCATCAATACAAGGGCAATAAATTATCCATTTTAAAGTTATACGACAATTATATTTCATAATATTTCAAGTTTAAACTTTGCTTTCTCTTTTTTTTAAACTCAAATTTCAAGTTTCAGATTTTTAACTTTTAAATATAGACAATAACTACTTTAGGTGGCATTATTGTAGGTTTAGTATCAATACATCTTACATGATCAAGCTTAAAATCAAAATACAAAGTATGTATACACACTTAAGTTTTCATATAATTTAATATTGTAATTTCATTTTTTACATTACTATAATAAAGTGATGGAAAATTTATACACATAAACTTAATCATTATGCTTAAAATGTTTAATATTGACATTCTTCCTTCACTTGGCCTATTCATAATTCTTATAAATTGGAAACTCTAAGGGGTAACGAAATAATATAAAAAATATATTGAAATTAATCATAACATATCCTAAACATCCATAATGTTCTTACATTCACCTGTTAGACATTTTATAATAGTCTTTATCCTTCTGGGATAGGACCACACTAGGTTATATAGGGTCACACGATGACCTTGCCTAATAGTGTGTTCTTTTCCCTTGTGCTCCAATGGTAAATTTTTAAATTTTAAATGGATTATTTTTCCTAACCCATACCTTTAGAATGGTCAGTTAGTGTAAAGTTAACACTATATAAGCACATGAGGCTTCTCCAAACACATCTATAAATCATGTCTAAATTCTACTACACATTAAAAAAAGATCACTATTTCTTCCAATTAAAAATTTATTAATTTATAATATTCATATGACTATTCTAAATATATTTAATAATATTTCAAGGGCATCCATTGTCTAAAATTTCAATTGATCTTATAATTATATTCATACAACTTAAAAATCATGGATCACACACTCACCTTAGGAGTGAGAACTACATTGGTCTAAGGCTAATTTGGGATATGTAGGCATCACTCAGATTACATGGGGTTTTATAAGGATATATTATCTATTTTCCTTACTTAATTTCCCCTTTTACATTTGATCTTTACTATGTTTATTGTCAAAGAGCTAGGGTTTGTATTTTTTAGGGTTTTTCATGGTAAATCCACACACAAAAATAATCAATAAACCCTAAAAAATAGTCTTACAAACCTAGATCAAAAAATTTGGCATGCATTCAACCAAGTCATGGATGTATCAAAAAGATAAGGCCATAGTTCAACCCTATCCTCATTTTGTGGACTTGTCCCAACATAGTTTAGATCCATATTTTTGGGTGTCACATAGTTTTATGTATGTTCATATAGTTTCCAGTCATAGTCAACCTACACTATTATCATAAGATCTATTTTATGGAGGTTTGCATATATGTTGGCCTATTTACTTTTTTTAGATAATTTATAATTTTGTAAATTATGTATTTCACTATATTTTTTTGTATATTCTTATATATCAATTTAAATAGTTTACATCTATTATTTTGATTCATTATATTAAAAATAGATTATACAAATTATATGAGCATAAATATACACTAAAAAGGCTAAATCATGCCATATTTTAATACAAAGTCTATAATCATACCTTAATTTATGTCTAGTATCATACATAGCTTCATGGTATGTTCCAAGTATATGGATGAAGAAAATATAATAATTTATATAATTAAAATGCATATATACCATGTTATATATGTAAATATCCTCTAATTAGTGGTTAGGAAGGTAAATAAGTGTAAACCAATGGTTACCAAAATCAAACATTAGTGAAGAGATTTAATCTTTAAATTTTAAAGGTTATATAATGATTTAAATGGTGTTGAATAAAACAAACATTTAAAAGATAATAATGAGAGAATAACATAATATAAAGAGAGAGTAATAAGGGTAATAAGGTGGACTATAGAAAGTGATCAAGAATATAGAGACAAAGAGTGTGTAGGTATAGAGTGAAGATATATGTGGAATACATAATGTATGTTTTATAATTTTGTAATAAAGGGTTATAATATGAATTATTTGTGTATTATGTATTTGAATTAATAGATAAAGATTTCAAAAATTAACTAAGGATGAAACCCTCAATACTAACTTATATGTAACATTATCTATAAATAAAGTGATGCAGAGGTCATCACACAATTTGTCATCAATGAATAAAAACAAGAAATTCATATACCTTCTCTTACTTCTACCAAGGCCTCTCCTAGCTCTAATATCTTAGGTTGACTTTTTTTTCCTTCTTTAGTATACATAGCTCGTTAACACTTGATTATTTTAATCTCTTGTAGACTCCTATAAACCTCTTAACTTATACTTATGTCGGCAACCCTCAACTTCTCACAAATTTTGACTTTACTATTAGGTTAGTCTTTCCCAATTTCTACTCCTCTAGCCTTTATATTCTCAACTTAGCTCTCTATACATAGTAACTTGGGTCAACCCTATCTGTCATCCATATCATACTCAAAATAAGTTTCATTAGATCATATAATCCATCTATGAGATTTTATAATAACTTGCATAACTTCCTTTCCTACTTGACCCCTTTCTAAATCCTAACCACCCCAATTACAACGTTTGAATTCTTAAAATAAGATTGAAGTCTTTATGAAAGTTTAATAATTTAAATGAATGACTTTTGGCAAAAAAGTCTAATTTAAATTTTATAAATTTATAATATTTTAAAATGACTCCTAGAGACCTAACATGACCTTAAAAACTTTAAAAAGAATCAGAATATGACAATTAGACCCATATGCATAATGAATTAGTGATTCTCCTACATCATACTACCAAGGAGAAATAAAAACTTTCCCTGAAAGTTATAAAGGATTTTGACTTTGATGGTTCTATGTAGCATCCTTCTTCCACTTGGATCCCAAGGTATGTTTGAGACACTTAGTCCTTCTTGATGCTTTCTCAAACTTGTTATGGTTGTTCTTTTATTCACCTCTCTCTTGTTCTTCTTCTTGATTTACTTATTTAATCTGTTCATGGGAAATTGTTGCTCATTCTCTCTCCTAGATAAAATTTCACATGAAGAAAAAATGTCAATGAAAAATATTCTTTACTTGCTCCCTTGGAGTTATCCTTATTTCTTGGTTGCTAACTCTTCTTCCTCTTGGCTCAAGATTTATTGAAATGAAAATTTAGCTACCATGATGCTTTATTGGTCTCATATAAGACTCAAATCCTCTAAATATTCCATGATATGCTACCATATCTACTCTTCTTCTATTGTATACTCAACTTCATCACCTTCATCTTCTATTGGTTACAAACCAATCACCTCTACCTACTAAAACTTAGATTGTACAATCAATTCATCATGTACTTATCCTTATTTATATTCACTCAAACTCACCTCATCCACCTTAATTTGTTTTTCACTTTCATCTTCTTGCTCGCTTTGCTTCCCACTCATCCTACACCTCATCATCTCTATCCTAAGTTACTTGCATAGAAATTTGTTTTTCCTTCTCTCCTCTATCATGGCTTGCACTCTTATTTTCTTCATTTGTTACCTTATTTACCACTTGAATGTCTTATTCCTCATCACCCATATTTAGTATGGGATCTCACTCTCTCTTATTTTCTTTATCTTGATTAGCATCTCATCCAAATGGTGCCTCATCTTTGCTATCTCTTTATCCAAATTCTCTTTGTGGTAGCCTCTCTCAACTTTGTCTTGCCTTCTCTTTTCTCTCTATTTTATCATCTTAAATAAGATGTATATCAACTCTTTCATCTCATCTAGACCTATCCTTTTTTACAAGCCTTCCCTCACTTTCCACATCTTGACCTCTTTCTTGGGTCATAGTATTCTCTCTCTTGACCTCAATTGCGTATCTCACTCTTGTTGTCATTTCACTAGGACTCTTTTATTTCTTCTCAAGCTCACCTATGAGATCTCTCCCTATAGATTATCAATATCTCTCTCAATCAACAATCTTCACTGGCATAGGGCTTACCTCCATCTCTATTTCTTTCATATTTACTTGTAGCTTCTTCACTTCATTACTACAATCTCCATTAGCATTCTTATAACCACATATCAAACAATCTCAACATAATTTACACATATTTTGAATCAATATATTCAAACAAAACTCAAACATACCTTACCAAGAATATTTTTTATTTAATTCCAAATGATGCAAAGGTCATCACACAATTTTTCATCAATGAATGAAAACAATAAATTTATATACCTTCTCTTACCTCTACTAAGGTCTCTCTTAGCTCTAATTCTTTATTTGACTTGTTTTTCCTTCTTTAATATGTACAACTCTTTGATACCTACTTCTTTTGATCTATTATAGACTCATCTGAACCTCTTAACTTCTACTTATATCAACAACTATAAACTTCTCACAAATTTTAACTTTACTATTAGTTTATCCTTTCCTAATTTCCACTCCTCTAGCCTTTGTATTCTCAACTCACCTCTCTATACATAATAACCTAGGTCAACTTTATTCATCATCCATATCATACTCAAAAAAAAAATTGTTAGGTCACATAATCCATCTAAAAGATTTTACAATAACCTATTTCCTTTTCTAATTGACCCCTTTCTAAAGCTTAACCACCCCACTTACAATGTTGGACTTCTTAAAACAAGATTGAAGTCTCTATGAAATTTCAAAAATTCAAATGAATGACTTTTGGTAGGAAAGTCTAATTCAAATTTTATAAAGTTATAATACTTCAAAATGACTCATAAAGACTTAATATGACCTTTAAAACTTGTAAAATACTTAAAACATGATAATTAGAGCCATATGTACAATGAATTAGTGATGCTTCTACATCATGAAGTAATCTAAAACCAATAAACATTTTAACCAAGTTTCAAATTTTATGTCAACATTTGTGGTGTTGCATGGACTTTGGTTATCTAATGTCTATAGGATGCTAATTCATATTAAGGAGATTATAATAATTATGGAATATAATATATAATATTTTTTTATTCCTTTTTGTAATAGGAAGATATTAAAATTATGTGTTAGCCTTATCTAAGGGGTTAGACACCTAAGGGATGGTGTGCAATAAAGGGGGTGATTTGTGAAAGGATATAAATTAAGGATAAATTAGTTATGAACATTGGAAGAATAAATATAAGGAAAAATATATGGTATAATAATGTAATGGGGTTAGTAAGAAAAAAAATGATAAAGGATGAGATTAAAAGTAGAAAATATTAAAATAGAAGAGAAAAGAGATAGATCAAAAAAGAAAGAGAGAAGATAATGAGATATAATTGGAAATTTTATATTATGAAGATGAGAGTTTGGAAGATAATATGGATGAGAAAAAAATCATGAAAGAAGAGAAATAATTAATTAGTTATGTATAATATAAAGGAAAAAACATTGATTAGGAATACAGAAGAAGAAGCTAAAGTATAAGTAGAAGATAATGATAGATAATAAAATTAAAAAGATATCCAAAAAGATGCCTGATTTCAAACCCCCAACCATAAGATACAACATAAATATATGAACCCCATATACCAAGCAACATCCCATGTGTCACTAGTAGGAATAAGGAAGAAACCAAGAGAGATTGAAGAAGTATGGAATATTTAAATGCATTCTAATGAGGACATAAAAGGAAAAAGATAAAATATCCAAGAGAAAGAATTTATACATATATTTTTCTAATAATAGAAAAAAATATGAAAATACCAATATTTTAGAAATATAAATGTGATACATAGAAACACTTGTTATTTCTAGATTGTTACTTGAATCATGGGATAAATAATCCTTAGATGAAAAAACATATTTTGTAGGTACACTAACAAATGAGACATTGAAATGGTATATGAAGATAAGCCCAAACCATAATGTTATTTGGGATGAATTAAAGATGACATTAAAACTAAATTTTATTACACTAATATACCAATAAAGAGTGTTACTAAACTGAGACACCTTATACAGAAGGATAACGATATGGTGAAGGATTATGACCAACATTTTAAAGAAGAAGTGTAGAAGTTAGAAGAGCTATTGAATTGAAAAAAAAAATATAATGATTCATCTCAGGGTTTATCCAACATGTGATATTTTATAGATGAAATCAATTTTAATAAAATTTTAGAGACAATAGAAATGGAAGAAATATTAGAAGGACAATCATGGAGAAGAAAGAATGATTATGTGGTGAAAGAGGAAATAGAAAATTTGAAGAAAGATTTTATGATGTTAATTTTGAAGTAAAAATTTTTGATGAAAGGATAAATATGATATTATACCTCACCATAGATTTTTAAAAGTCAAAAAAATGATGGGTAGTATGTGGCAATGAGGGACACATGGAAATAGAGTGCTCATATTATGAGATACTAAAAAGAGTAGAATCACTGAGGAAAATATCACTACAACCATATAAATAAATGTAATGGTGTGGGTTCTATTTAAATTAGGACCAACATGATCAAAGTATGTGACCCATAGTAGAAGTGACTACATACACTAACCACTATGAAGATAGGAATACCACTAATAAATGGAATGATTATATGCAGAAAGCAAAAATTTCTCAACACATACAATAAGAATCTATAAGATATACCATAACTCTAGTAGTACATGGTTTCAACCCCAAATGTAATAGAAAATACCACTTCCATCAAATATAAGTACAAGACCAAAAATTCTACAAAATCAATATTATAATGAGTACCAATGAGAAAACAAATAATGATAATTTAGAGGATAACACATATAATAGAGGTGAATATAGATGAGGATACCAAGGAGGAATGGGATATAACTAAGATATGGAAATGATCAATTAATTTTAATTTGGTAAGAAAGGATTAATTTTAAGAATACTTATGCAAGGAAATCATATACATTATGGAGTTTTCCAGGAAATGGGTACACATGATTCATTCAATTTCCCCATAACTAAGTAATAACATATAAATGAGGGTATGAACATAGAAGAGTTTGTAAGAATGATACCCTAGAAAGGTACACATCATCTAAAAATGGTAGCACAATTAGAGTAAATGTTTTAAAGATGTACTAAAATACAGATAACAAAAACCCCTAGTGCTTAAGATGGAATTAAATTAGAATAAATAAGGACATAACTTGAAATAGTGGAATATTATAGAGTACAAAAACATAAAGGAATGACACAATATTTGGAAGATTTTTCAAAGCATGAGATACTAAGAAATTTATTTTGGGATTCAGATGAGGAATCATAAAATAACAAAGTAAATAAGATACAATAGGTTAAGGAAAATTTAAACCTAAAAAATAGAAGTGTTTTAAAAATAACCTATAAATGGAAGAAGAAAATATTTTTTAGATTTTAAATTAAATGGGCATGATTTTGAGAATATATTAATGTATTTAAGAGTGGATATCAACATGATGCCATGGGAAGCATGGTAAAAATAGGAAAAACATCATTACATGTGGTGACATATGGCATTTTTCTACTAGGTGGAACTATGAGTTATCCCATTGGTGTACTTGTAGGAGAAGAAGTATATTTCATAGGGATTTTAAAAATAATGATTTTAAAGTCATGTAAATATATTAAAATAATCATTATATATAATTTTACCAAATTTGGAATGGTCATAGATTATAATGGGATATTGGACTCAAAAAGTGAATAAATCATAATGGAAGGAAATAGAGTAATAATCCAATTACCATTAAAAATGGGATGTCTTCTACATGTACAGTATCATCATGGGATGAAGAGGATAAAAGTGGTCATAAATTTAACAAAGACTATGAAACACACAATGATGACTAGATTAGCATAGAGAGTGAGAAATCAAAGTCAAAATCAGGGTTAGATATTACATCATGGAGATATAGATAAATTGGAAAAAGAGTTAAAAATTTATTCCACATAAAATGTGGGTTACCCATATCTATTAACAATTTTAAAATCCTAGGTAAAATACCACAAACCCAAAACAAGTAGGTATTATATATCATAAGATGATTTTTATGTGTGAATATTATGAAAGATAATGATATAGGATAATTACAAACATCAATTAGCATTGATGTATATGATATTAATTATATGGTTAAAACCTTTGAGTGTTGTTAAATATACCATAATAAAGTAATAAAAATAAGGAATTAAAGGAGTCTACAAAAAAATGATGCAATATGCCTTAAAATAGAGGGATAATAAGGTGAGGAATTACTAGAGTCATGGAGAGATAAAAATAAGTGTGAATGCCAAATGAAAGAAGTTATAGAAGATAATATTTTTTAGAGAAAAAAAAGATTATAAATACATGGGAAGATTGGGAATATGAATAAGTAAAAAGGAAATTACTATAGTTAGTTCAAAATTGAAGGTTTATAGAAAAAAATAAGAAAAAATGTGGAAAATATTTTAAAAACATAATAAATTAAAATGATTTTAAAATTAAATCCTTACAATAGTAAAATTATTATAAAAAAGAGGAAAATTGACAAAAATATATGTATAATTATAAATCAATTTTGATAAAAAAAATAATAAAAATAGAAAAAATAGAAAAAAAATATGGATTGACCACCAATTTTAACATTTATAAATTATTATTTGGTGTTTTAAGTCTCGAGGATGAGACAATGTCTCAAAATAGGGGTAAATGGTGCTTGGATTATTTATAAAGTTAAAAAATTATTTTTGCATACCATATAAGCCTCACACATGTCATAAGGATAAAAAATGTGATATATAGATTTACCATATCAATATATATGTGAGGACATGTTTAAGTCATTATAAAAGCCTATGGTATCTTCTAGAGCAATAGAGCATTCAATAGTGTCAATGAATAATATAGTTATTTTCTATAGAAATACAAGAGTCAAATTGTTGCTAAAAGGTCTTTGAGGTGTTGTATTTTCACTTCACAAGTATTGTTTTAACGTGAGATAATATTTGAGAACATAATTTACATCATGAGCATGTATATCATTTATACACTTAATTCATAACTTTAATAGTAACCACAACTAAATAATGTTTATTTTTTATAAGGGGTGACACTATCCTATAAATCCATCTAGGAAAGTTGAGCAAGGATGTTAAAGTATCTTATGCCAGATGTCTAAGTATCTCATTTTTTTTTATCATGTAACCCTTTTGAAGTAAAAATTTTGTATCATTTTTTGCATATCGATACAATTTAGATTTGTTTTTATGAATTTTTCATGCCAAGATTAGTTAGAGATGTCACAAGGATAATATAAAGTTATAAAGGTTGGGTAAATGTTAGTAGGATTATTCAGCAGAATTATAAGAGCATAAATATACACCATAAAGGGTAAATCATACCACATTTAATTGTAGAGGTGAAAATCATACTCTAATTTATTGTAATAGATGACTAACTTATTGTAATAGAAAATCAAAAATCACACCATGTAACTATTTAATATATTTTGAAATGAATGAATAAAACTAATAGATCTAAAATATTTATACTAATATACATGGTATATACATATCTAGAGTAAAATACAAAATTTAAATAATTATAAATTAGCTAAAAAGAGTAAATTAACCTATAGATATTAAAATCTCCCTCAAATATATCTTATAGTAACTATGTAGGCTAACTCTGATTATAAATTACTTATAAAGACATACAATCTATGTCATGTCCAAAACCAAGAATTTAAACTACACTAGGACAAAGCCATACTATGAGGACAAGACTACACTACAGCCTTTTCTATTGACTAGGGTACATCGTAGTTGACTATGTGACTAAATTTTTATCTAGATATATGTGTATATCTATAAGGATTTATTGATTTTATGTATATGCCACTTTTTAAAGTGGATACCTACAAAAAATAAAACCCTAGCTCATGAAAAATAAACATAATAGAGATCAATTTTCAAAAGTTTGAATAGGGTAAGGGGGAAATCTGATCTATCTTCATAAAACCTTATATAATCTGAATCCTGCCTACATAGCCCAAATGGCCCTTAGATGATGTAGTTCTCCCCCTTGAGTTGAGTGTGTGATATATGATTGTGAAAATGTATGAATTTAGCTATAATATTTATTTTAATACTTGATAATGGATTTTGTTATCTTAAAATAAAATATAATCAAACTTGGCCTATGACTTTTATGATGTAGTAAAATTAAAATTGGAAGAAATAGAGATCTTTTGTTCAATTTGCATTGGAACTTCTAAGTTATTTCTAGATTTGTTTAGAGAATCCTTGATGTGATTATATAGTGAAATATTTCAAATATTTCATCTAACTAACATTGCTAAAATCATGATATGGGTTAAATGTAGTGCATCCCTATCCAACCTAGTGTAGTCCTATCCCAGAAGGATAATGACTATTAGAAAAGGTATGATAGGTGCATATAAGTAGATTAGGGATTTCTAAATGATGTCATTATTATTATCAAGATATTTTTTAGAGTATTGAATGCCTCTATATATATTTTTATTTAATGGAATCACAAGTAGGTTAAGTGAAAGAAGGATGTCAATTTTAAACGTTATCAAGAATTTAATGTTTAAATTGTAGTGTATACATTTTCACCCACTTTATTCTAGTGATGCGATGGAGTGAAATTACTAGAGTAAAGTAGATGCAAACCTAAATATCTTTATAAACTTGGTATTTTGAGACAAATATTGATAATGCAAGTTGCCTTAATGAAAAACATGAAATAATTCCACTAAAATTAGTTATTATCCATATCTAAAAATCAAAAATATAAAACATGAAATTTGAAATTTGAAAATGGAGAAAGGAAATTATACACTTGAAAGAGTATGCAATCTAATTACCCATTAACTTACTAAAAAAAAATGTTCCTACCCACTTATTGAGGTATTTAGATAAATTTTAAACCTATCATGAATTGTGAGTGATCAAGTCTCTATTTGAAACCCTTTGGAAGCTCTTGAGTTGGAAATATTATATGCTCCAACTCTCATTTGACTATATAGATTACATTTTAAAATAAATTAAGGTTTGTAACCACCAACTATGCCTCACTACATAGAAAAATTACAAGCATAGAAACATTGTGACTCACTAGAATCTAATGTGTACCACTTTCATGAATCACACCACTGCAAATGTATCTAGATTATATTTGAAACATTGGAACTTTTAAACTTTTAAATTTTTTAATGTGATAAACTTTTAAAATTTTAATGTTTTAAACTTGATAAATTTGAATTTTCCATGTAGTAACTTAAACATGAATGAGTACCATGCCTCTTATACTTTATTGAATTGATATTCAATGAAATTTAAACTTATAACTATTTGAAAACTATACATTTTGATCTTAATAATTAGTTCACATCCATGTCACATACCCCTATAATCTAAAAATTCTAAATCATGTTATAATTCTAAAAATTGTATAGTTCCATAATTATGAAAATTTCTCAAGAGGATTTTGAGTTTTCAAGACAATCCCATTGTGATGCTCCCATTTTGAGATGAGAGACATGTCCTAAAAGTCACTTATTTCAAAATAAATCATATTAGAAATATAGAATCATAAAGTAACATTTGAATCATTTGTATTGCATTTCATCATACTATTGAATATAACATTAAATTGTATATGAAATACAACATTGAATTTTATAAACATGATGTGCATGATATGAATCTTAGCACTTGTAGACAATTAAATTTTATAATTTAGTGTCAAAATTCAATTTGACACACTAACCCATCACCTTCCCCAATTCAAAATCATACTAACATCATTTCCCTCCAAATTTTGAATAAATTATTAATTCATAATTAATTAATTAAAATCATGCATACCTATTTTACTCCAAAACTATTAAAAATATAGATTTTACACCTCACCCAAACATCTTACACAGTTATCTTGATTTTTTATTGATTCATCCAACCAATCTCTAAAATTAATCAACCACCTTAAGAGTCGTATTATAACATTTCAATCTCATAGATGAATCAACCAACTAACTTGACTAATGATTGGTGAGTCACTCAATTGCATCCCCTTTTTCCTCATCACTTGGAACTAGTCATCATCCTCATGGATGAGGACTCAAATCTGGTTTTCAAATATTTAGATAAATTTTAAATTTTAAATAATCCTCAACCATTCATCTCATCTCTCATAACCCTATAAATTGGCACACAATCCTTGACTCAAATCATCCACCTTTAATTTAACTAAGTGTTATAAAATTTCCATTATAAATCAAAGTAGATAAAATCCATCAAAATTATTTTGTGATCCCAAAATTTTACCTGATTATCTTTGCTTTGGAAAGGATTTGATCACCCATATTTAGAATTCAAGATCAATTCCTTATTTCATAACAATGTAAAATGTGACAAATACTTCACAATTGTAAGTATTTTTTTTTGTTATTTTATTTCAATTTTTGTGCTATATAAATCATGGTATTGGAGATCATAATCACACCATTTTTAATACAATTAATCCTATTTGAGAACTAAAATAAGAATAATATATATAATTAATGCATGATATGAATCATGCCAAGCACTATAGAAACAAGTAATAAACAAGTAATCAATGCCACATAATGTCATGAAATTCACATAATATGTGACATATTTATCCCAAATTCCTCAAACAAGGGACCTATGAATGTCACATAAGCATACAAGACAAAATGGCATAATAATGCCATAAAATCATGAACATGTATATATTTCACACACAAGGCCAATTTCCACACATGATAATCAAGCAAAGTTTATATTATCATGTAGTGAAGTAAGAGTGAATCATGAAGCAAATGAGACTAATTTACATCCACCATATGTATCAATGTCATTTTTATCAAGTAGAATATTCATTTTACACATGTAAAGTATTATTATTAACAAACATTTTAATTATATATAACTCAACATGGTATAAAGGTTGTAGATAGATATAACTTTTTTAAGTTTTCATGGAGGACTAAGAGATGCCCTTAACTTATAAAGTTTATTGGGTAATAAAGGAAGCTTGAAATCAAAGAGTCATGTGAATGTATGCCATGTATCACACTCACATATCTTATGAAATTAAATGTGTGTTTAAAATTAAAATATGCTATATATTTAACATAGAATAAATAAAATATTTAAACAAATAACTAGCAATATTAAAATTCTTGAAGGTCCTAATTTTGAATTTTTATATTTTTGTTTGTATTTATTTGGAATACTAAATTGTTTTTAGAATTTTTGAAATATTGGAATTGAAAATATTTTATAATTTTATAATAATTAGGGATTTAAAATTAGAGGAAGTGGGATAAATTTGAATAATATTTATCATAGTTTAAAAAGAAGGAAGGCAAACAAGGTGCCCCTAATGTGTGTGTAAGTGAATCATATCAATATATCTCAAATGATTAAGATAATAATGTAAATTCTCCTCAAAGGAGAAGAGGCTATATATGCTTTTGTGAGAATGAAATAAAATCCATAGTATCATCTGTAATGGTAATCAAATGGAATTAGATAGAGATAAGTGTTTTAAATTATTAAAATTAGTTTGAAATCAAGAAGGCAAGTACCCATAGTGAAAATAAAGACATAATCTATAAGAATTATTGGATAACATATAGAAGAAGTGAAAATGAAGTAAAAGTAAAGAATCTATGTATAAATGGAAAATTTGAGTAGATAATCAAGAAACTTGGACCAATTAGTATATTGGGAAGAATTAGGAAGTTTAGTTTAACCAAGGATCTCATGAAGAGGATGCACATATGTATGCCCAAAATATTTGTATGAAGGAGTGAGTTCTTATGAAGAAAAAATGCTAATTTTAGATTCTTTTGAATATGAATAAGTGTCATATGTTAGAATATAACCTTAAAAATCACTATTAAAATTCTCATGTAAACTTACATCCTCATGTGAAATAGTATAATATTTAATTACTTATGCCTACGGTGAATCTCTCCAAATAACCTATTGTACCTTGGAAGATGAAGGCCTCTTTTTAGATGCCACTTTTTGCTGAGGATAATGTATCATAATCTTTTAAACTACCTAAATAGGCTATGTTTAATTGTATCATTCTCATATATAGATGGAGAAACTAATTATGTAATATGCTCATGCTCATTAATAAATGAATAAATTATAATATGCTTTGGAATATGTAAATCACTCTCTTGAATAGTTATGTTGAATATTTTATTACCATGATGCTCAATGATTGTGATATGAAACTATCCTATAAGATAAATAAATATAATTGGTTTCTAAAAAAATTCATATTGGATTATTGTAATTTTTACCACTATTATCATGAATATATTTGTGATGTGTATGCATTTTATAAGCCATTTCTCTAATATTTTATATACAAGGGCATCCTAAGTGTATATCAAATACCCTTGTGCTTGGTATAAATAATAATGAAGTCAGATATATGACATGACCAACTCATAAGGGTAAAAACACATTCCCAATATTATCTTGTGTATGACCATCATATGATTTTACAACTCTAGAAGTATCCTAAAAATATTACTATATATAGCCAAGATAGTAGAGAAATGTTATGGTGCATACATTTTTGCTTGGTTCATTGTCTATCATAACACTACACATGTATTTTTTTTCAATATATACTCAAATAAAAGTACATTTATGTTTTAATCACCATCAATAATTTCATTATCATCAAATGTAATCATAGGACATGATGTTTTTTTACTTGTAATTATAAAAATGATGTTATCAAGTAGATGCCCATACATAGGAGGAGGATGAGAATTATACATAATTATTCTTTTTATTTATTGTTTCATGATTTGAAAAAGAATTTTTATACATTTTGATCTCATATTTTTGTGTTTTATCCTCTTCAATAGGTTTGATAATATCAATAATATTTTCATCAATGAGATATTGAATCTTGTTACCCATATTAAAACATCTAATTTTAGAATTTTAGATACATCTATGGTAGTCACAATATGAATTTACATGAAAAATTTATGTATTGTGTTATATACATGTCCACTTACATTAGTGGAAGAAGAGTGATGATATTACATTCAAGTAGCTTTTGAGACAAATCCTTAGTGGGTCTTGTAATTGAAGCTTTTGTGTAGGTTGTCAAATAACATTACCTATAATATTAACTTAATTATCACTTTCATTTTGTTTACTCTTATAAATTGGATATCTTTTAAATTTGGAATTTCAAGTAGAAATAACACTTAAAGTAAACTTAAAATTATTCAAATTAATAAATTTGAATTTACCTTATTTGATTATATGGCATAGATCATCAAAATATTTGAACTTATCAAACATAATTGACTATTGAAGTGGAGATAGAAAACTTTTTATGAAAATATATTGAAGTTTATTATCACCATAGTTTGTCATTTTTACATTATTGTCTTATATCTTATCACATATTCATTGATTATTTCATTAGACCCTTGTTTTATCTTTTAAATTTGAGCATATGAAATATTTTCACCAATATTGATAGAAAAGTGTGTTAAAACATTATTTGAAAAATGATTGAAAGCTTATAATTATAAAAGAGGAAGATCATAAAACCATATAAGAGAATATTATTTGAGATTCCTTGAAAATATCTTTGTCAATAATTTTTCATTATCTATATAGTCTAGATAAGCCACATGCAATGCATGTAAATGTTATTTAATATCACCTTTGCATTCATACATAAGAATCTTTGGACCCACATATCCAACTAGTAATGGATATATTCAATTTTGAGTACCAAATGGTTATGTAATAAATAACATGAATCCATAGAGGGGCTAACATGAGATATAATTTTTTCAATGTGAGATAGAAAATATTGTAATCCAAGAACTACATGCTCAAGTGTAGTATTTATAGAGGTAGTTGGAGAAGTGTAAGTATCATGAGTAGGCATAGGCATAGATAAATTTTTAAAATGAAGTGATGATCCCAAACCAAAATATGATGATATATAAGTAACTATATGTATATAAATAGGAATGGATGCAATAGTAGTAGTAATTACATTGGAAATCTATCTTGGGCACATTTTTTTTTCATCTCTAGAAACATATAAGAGTGAATTAATTTTTTTTAATATGTTCATTAAAATATTCCATTAATTTTTCATGATCTATTGGACTAGATTGTTTTTTAGTATTGGATTCTAAAATGAGATCCATGATGCACCCTTGAAGAGGATGAGATATAAACACTCGAATATCCTTTAAAGTTACATATTTTATAAAAATGTATAAAATATGCTTCCTCTTATTCTAAATTAATTTTAGAGTTTAAAAAATAAATTGGAGATTAATAATGAATTAATATAGTATCACAATCATTTGTAATAGGAAGATCATGAATTTAAACATTATTTAGTATAGTTTCTCAGTTAATTTGACATTGTATCCATGTGGAAACATAATTAATAGCTTGTTGTAAATTAACATAATTTGTAATAATTAATTTCATAATCCTATGTAACATGTGAAATAAATATTCACTCATTTATCCCTTCATGAATACAATACAAGGAAAAATACAAGTATATGGGTGATATAAACAGGGGTTTGAACGATTGTGTGGGATCTAAAAATAATTGATTGTTCATTGATTAGTTTCAGTCCAATATTTTAGAGGACTAACTATAGAGGAATATTCATGCTTATAACCCACTAATCATGTTTTTGAGGGTACAATGAGAGTATTTTCCTTGTGTGATATGCTCCTCTCAAGTGCACTAAAAATTAAATGAATAAAAAAGGCTTCATATGGTATAAATAATATATCATAGGTTTTTATAATATACCATGAGGTAATTGGTTTCATGTTTAATGTTATAAGATGTCTATCAGTATTAGGGTAAACTCCTCACACCATGATGTCTATAAATAAAATCACTACATAGCTCATAATGACAATCACTAAGTAATTTTAAGACTTATGAAACACATTTTATAAAAAAAGTATAAGTAACATGGAAATTAAAAAGTAAATAATATATATATACAAATTTCAACCAGAGGTTAAAATAAAGATATTTAGTATCAAATTTATCCAAGGTGACAAGATAATTTATTGTGTTGGATTAAGTCCAAGGTTTAAGAATATTGAATTGTTGTGTCAAAATTATATCCAAGGTTAAAGATTATTTTTTTAAGTGTCAATAATTTATATATTTTTTTATGAAATCATAATACAGAAATTAATCAAAAAATAAGCTATGATCTAAAAATAATGGGTTCACCAGAATGTTTAATCTATTTTGAATTGAATAAATCATATTATTAGATATAAAATATTAAAATTGATATATAATAAATTTAAGAATATGAAAATAAAATAAAATATATATAAAATTAGAAGTTATAAAAAATAGTAAATCAGCCTATAGATATGTAAACCTCCCTCAAACAGATCTTATGTTGAATTTCTAGGCTAACTATGACTGTAAACTACTTGAAAAGACCTAAAAATCTTATCATGTTTGAAAATAGGAATAAAAATTATTTTGGGACAATTCCATGCTAGGAGGACAAGGCTAAAATACATTTAACTATGTTCACATCTTGGTTAAATGTGTAACTAATTTTTTGATTTGGATCTATGCACCACTCTAAAAAGGTTTAATCATTTTCTATACATGTCAATTTCCATGCAAAGAATTGAAAAACATAAATTATGGCTCTTAAAAAATAAAAACAATATATATCAAATGCCAAAATGGGGGAATATAGTAATGAAAATATCCAAACTATCTTTAGAAAACCTTATATAATCTGAGTGCTACCAACATTACCCAAATGGGCCTTGTGCTAATATAATTCTCCCTCATATGGTGAGTGTGTGATCCATGATTATGAAACTATATTAATGTAGATAGAATATTTATCTAAATTCTTAAAAATTTATTCCATTGACCTATAATAAAATATATTCAAACTTTTCATATGACTATTAGAATGCAATATAATTAAAATTGAGAGAAATAGTGCTCTTTTACTCAGTGTGCAGCATAATTTCCAATTTATTTCTAGATTTTTTTGAATAATCCTTGATGTGATTATATAGGTTAATATTTTCACTAATTTTACCCATTAAAATAATGAGAGGGGTTAAGTATAATGTCTCAAAATTAAAAATTTACTATTGGAGCACTATGGAAAATGTTGTGTTAGTGGACAAGGTTGCAGTATGCCCTTGTCTGACCTAGTGTGATCTTATCCTAGAAGGAGAAAGACTATTGGAAAAGTTTTTTAAATTACATATGAGTAGATTAGATGTGTATAAATGATATAAGTATTTTTAAGATAGTTTCTAGAGTAGTGAATGCTCCCGTATAGATTACAAGTTATTGAAATGGCGAGTAGGCCAAGTGAAGGAAAGATGTCAAATTTAAGCATTTTCAATCATTAAGTGATTGAATTTTAGTGTTTATAGTAACACACAATAACATCAATCATGCATAAAACATTTAAGGCTAATCTATGTAATTAATTTATGTCATCATCATATATATCAAAATATAGTATACAAAGAAATAATATTGTAAGTAGAAAAAGTAAAATAAATTCATGTGTAATCAATGTAATTTATCTCAATATGATTGATATAATTTTCATATGAAGGTATAAATTTTAAATATATGTACAAATATGTCCCTGGTGAAATCATTCCCCCCATATAAGAAATGTATCTCTCAGGATTAGGAAAGTCATGCATTTAAAGGTCCATGTCATATAAAACATGGATGTCATGCATGTCACTCATGTATACCAAGAAAAATATATGCATATAAAATTGGATATATAATCTGACATATGTAATAAATTATAAATAAATCATGTAAGCAATCAAATACATGTCATGCACAAGTTTAGGTTTTTTTATTTTTTATTAAGGGTAAAAAGTGGTTCTTTGAAAGGGCCCAAACCATTTTAAAATATAGAATAAAATATAATATAGATACAAAACAAATAATATATGATAAACATAATGAAATTCTTGGAAATGAACCAAGTAGACAAAAGGCAGATAACTAACAACAAACCTATAACATAACCATTAGGAAAACATTAGATTAATAAGATTATTAGTTGGTGAAGAGAGAACATTGAGATAAGTATCAGCTTCCCATTCCTCTTTAAATTAATATAGGTGAAATTCTATAAATTTATTCTAAATAAACTCATCATTATCAGCTTGAGACATTTTTTTACTTCTTATTCTCTTACTACGGTCATCTTAAACTGAAGTGTTTTTCTTTTTCCTTGACCCTTCTTGGAGCATTTGGATACTATTAGCATAGATTTTATTGGTGTCTCTGAAATTTTTCATAACATTAAAAATGTTTTTATTTATAAATTTATTTATAAATAATATTTCACATTATATTTTTCCCACTCTACCCTTAAGGTTGGGGGAATATTTTTTAGGTGGCAAGTCTCTTATAAAGATTTCCTTTGATCTTTATCAAAACACATGGCCACATTTGGGGTAGGCATATCTCCATATATTTTCTAATTAAGGGCATATATTTTTCCTTGATCCTATTATTTTCATTAAAAATGATTTAAATATACTTAAATTTAAGTTATATTAATTTTATAAAATTTCAACCTTGTTCTAAAAGTATACGATAGAAGTTAAAATCCATTTATTGTAAGTATTAGCACATTCTAATAGATGGGGGTTTAAATTGGCCTTATGGTTGTGAGAGGGTTATAGATCAAGCTTATGGTACTTATCATCATCAATAATCTCAATGATGTTTTTATGGTTGAGCATGGAGGAGACTACTCCAAAACTGAGCCTATTTTTAGTTGAGTTAGACTTTAAATTCATTTTAGAGATAGGGATTTCCTCTATACTAACCTTATTACAGATAACCAACTTAAGTCCCTCCTAAACCTTTCATTTTTATTTTTTTTGGGCCAAGGGAATTATACTTTAAATATACCTTGGGCCTTCTCAATTCTTATTCTCTTATAGGAAGGATGGGGGATTTAGGGTCTCCTCATCTACTTTATCTAGTACCTCAAAACAATTTAACATAGGTTATATCTCAACAAGGGATATCTTGGGGAGTGCCTCTTATAATAATAAAATTATTAGTGAATGGTGAGTGGGGATCATTCCATTACCAAGCATGATATTTGTAATAGATTTTTTAAGAGACATCAACAAGAAGAAAAATAATAATTACCAATATCTTATGCCTGAAGTGGTTTAGTAGGGATAAATGGTAGGAGTAAATTATTTTTTTCATGCCTTATAGATTAATATACTTCATGATTTGTAATTTTAATTCTCCCCATGGGTCTAGTAGATGTGAGTATGTTTTTGATGCCTAAATTTGTATCATAGGTGCTCAAAGTGTTTAAAGAACACTTCTCATTTTAGAATTCATAGAATTTAATGTATGATTTATAGGTTGTGATAATCTATTATCTAGTGGTGAAATAAAGGCAAAGCAAGTGGACATTTTCATAATATTTATAAATTTTGGTGGTTGAGAGCCACCTTGGCCTATATATTTGAAAATAATGAATCAATATTAGCTAATATTAGTTAATTATGATAAAAGATAATCTAAACACTAATTTAACATAGATATTTACAATGGAAATTAATCTAGTGTTCTAGTTTTTAAAAAAAATAAAAAGAAGGGTAAGGCAAAAAGGAGATGTTATTGATCTTCATCACAAAAATCATGACAAAGATCAAATATCCTCTAAGAATGAGCTTAAATAATGTATAATATGTAATAATATGATCTCAAATCTTAATACACATTAGGTAAACATCTAAGGAATGAAAATTAATGCAAATAAGAACCTAGTTCACTTTAAAGATCTACCCCTACAAGAAAATAGCAGTAGCCCAAATGAAAGAAGAGTAAAGGAAATGAAATTAAATTGAGAAATTTTAGTCAACCTATCATTGGTACAAGTTAAAAACTATATAACTAAAATATACACACCAATATTTCACAAGAACCATTCAAATCTAGAAATGAAAACAAGCAAGTGAGATAGAAACCATAATAACAAATGACATAAATGAATATGGATAATATTTGTAGAATTCATCATTTCTAGCAATTGATAAAAAATTTACACAATTTTTTGGCTAAAAAACTCCCTCTTTTTTTTACAAATGACAATATTCCTTATATAGAATGCAAGGAAGCATGTCAATCAGTCATATCCAATTACAAAAGTGTAAGTGTCAAGGACAACTATCCTTTTACAAAGTTTTAGAATACACTATAATTTTCCCTATGGAATGACATATAGTCAATGTGAATTAAAATTTTCACATGCATTTACAAAATAATACTCTATTTTCAAATATTACAATGCTTTTGTAGAACAAAATATCTTAAGTTAACTTGATTGACTTTGGGGCCTTTGTGCTGATCAAGTCCCCTATTGTTGTTATAGAATCTTCATGTTGGAGAGTTTTTAGTGATGTCATGATTATGTCATGGAGGTTTCATGGTGATTTGATGAAGTGATTTTATATCCTAAGTAATAATGACAAATTGTATAATGTGCTTATCCTAATAAGCTTGAAGTATGCTTGGTTGATCTCCAGAGTTTGATTGGTTAGAATGTTCAAGGATGAGTATGGTGATTAGAGAATGTGAAATAGGAACCTACAATGTTATATATGATTTTATATCTTATGTACATAAGTGAAATTCATCTGGTAGTCCATAGCTTTCATATAGATAGTTTGGGTCTAGTGGTAGAAAATCTGAGTAGGTAGTTTTATGATGTCACCATTACCATGTGGGAATGAGTCAAGGGGAGTTTGTGATATGGTTTTGATCATATTAGTCTCTAGTTTCTATATTCAAAATATCAATTCATACATATAAGTGAGGTCAAATATATGAGGGTGAAAATTTGGCTTCTCAATCATAATTCATTATTTTCCCATACTTAGCTAAATTTGTAATGTGGCTAGAAAGAGCTAAGTAAGCAATTTGATGATGGAATATCTTGCATGTGTGGATGTTTCAAGAGAAGGTTATCATATGGGTTTGTTTCTTTTTGTGCCTAGTTTATTTTTACTAAATTTTATATCATGTGATATATCACATCAAAATATAAGCATATGCAAAGTTGGGCTTCTAGATAGTTTGATTATGTTTTCCCATAGCCAATTTTACAATGTTGGCTCTATGATAAAATATTTTGATAAGGAATTTTCATATAATTATATCTCACATGATCAAAGGTTTTATGAGTATTGTGTTACATGGTTAGATTCTCCTATGTGAGGATATCATATGGTCCAAATTTTAAATCATGCATTAAAGCATAGAAGAAGTTATTAAGGTTCAAAAATGACTACTCAAGCATATTGAAAGGGTCCCCATAATTAGTCATTTTTGTACATGTTAAAGTTTGATAAATATCGATGATGTGAATTTCATCAAGAAGTTAAGAAGTAGTGAGATGAAGACAAGTACATGATGTTTAATGATTGACCAAATGTATAAGATAAGGATCTAATGGTGATCAAGTGTTCATATAGATTAATCGAATAATGAACATTGATCACTAAAGAGCTATATAATCCACAAAGATTGATGAAGCATGTTGAGTCAACATTTCAAGATTACATGATATGATGTCAAAGTGATAGAGGTTTAACATTTGAGCATTGGTACCTATGTGTTAAATATCAAATAAGATTGATTGAGCATATTTGATCTAATTTGAGAGGACATGAGATGTGATCATTGTGTTTGAGGTTGAATTAAGACCATTGCCATTTGAATATTTGAATTTTCTAAGGTAAAAACTAGTGACTGGTATTTAGCCATATCTTTTGATAAAAGACAAATCTACTAATGTATTACAAATAAAAGTGGTAAAGGACTTAAATTCACATCTAGATATATGGATTTGAAGATCTAGAAGTGTGTACAAACAAAGACATTGAGCTTCAAAGTTGACTGTGTTTCCATATCTATTTTTCAAGTGACCTTAGAAGGATATTCAAGCTTATGTAGATTTTGTTTTGATGTTTCATGGTTAATTGGATATTAGGGAGTATTATAGACTCTATGAGGATACTCTGTGAGTATTTTGAAAATGTGATCAATCTATCTTGAGTACGAACAATGCTTAAGAAGTTGACTATATTTTTGGTAATGGTGTCCTTATGTATAAGGTCTCTATTTGAGTTTTTTATCATAAACAAAGTTGAGCTATGATAATTATGATCATTTGAAGATGTTTAAGGGGACATAAAGAGTGGACCCATGTATTTGAATGTGGTCTTGTGTTCTTGTTTTACTTGAGGATGTGTTAAGTGGGTGAATAGGTCTCCATAAGACCTATAAGAGCTACAAGGACCTTATTAAAAGGTGTAGTTGCTTAAGTGTGACCCATGTGAGATGCCTTAAGGGTGAAGTCATGTATTATGGCTAATAAGGATTATTATGGACTTAATAATTTATGATTGCTATATATATTAAAAACAAATGTTTTGGGTTCTAGAGGAGCAAGAAAAAGACTTGGGAGAGATTTATAAGAGTCTTATGTGTGTGGTTTATGGATCAAAGGATAGGTAGTGTGCTTATTGGTTGAGTTAATGTGGAGAATGATTTTTTGACTATGTGTATGACCTATATTTCATGTTACTTATGTTATAATAGTGATAATATAATTTGAGGATATGTTAAGATGTTTGAATGTGCATATGAGGATAGTTTGAGTGAGGAAGGAGAGAGATTATAGCATGCCTATATAAGAGGCTTGTTTAAGTAAGAGAGAGAGTTTGTGTAGGGTTAGATAATTAGAGGTCCATCATCAAGTTTTGAAGACATTAGTTCTAAGGTGGAAGTTTTATTCTCAAGGAGGATCTAAATGACTTGATCTTCCTTAGGGGTAGTTGCTCCTTATGAAATAGGGTTTCACTAAATACCTTTGGTTAGAAGGACTTGATCAAGGTTGTAGGTCAGAAGGAATTGACTAAAGTTTCTTGATTAGAAGGACTTGATTAGTCTCTTGTTTTTTACCATCTTATAGGATAGTAGTCCATATGTTTGTAGGCTTAAGAGTGGGTTTTATTCCCCAAGAGGGTTTCCCACGTAGATCTTGTGTTGTGTATGTGATATTGCATTATGTTCATTATTCACTGCTATGAATGATTTGTATTCTTCATGAATAATTATATTAAATGCTTAAGTTTTTTTAAGGGTTTATAAATTTAATTAGATTATTTATCATCACTGATTCACCCCCCCCTCTTAGTGAATTATACCTCTAACAATTGGTACTAGAGTAGGTACTTTGGTAAAGGCTTAATAGTTTGAAGGTGATCCAAGGTACAATATGAGTATTCATCAAGGAGGTTTATCTACTAATCAAACACCAATGTTCAATGTATCTAATTATGCTTTTTCAATTTCTAGGATGAAAACATACATTATGTTCCTAGGGTTTAATGTATAGAAATTTGTTTTGGATGGTTATGTTGTTCTTCCATCTAGTGTTGTAAATAATAATCTTTTTGTTAATAATTCTAAGGTAATTAATGCCATCACTTTTGGTCTTACATAAACTGAGTTCACCAAAGTAATTCATTACACATCTACTAAGGAAATATGGGATAAATTGAAGACTATTTTTTAATGAGATTCAAGGGTTAAACTTGCTAGGTTGTAGACTCACAAAAGGTAATTTTAAATTCTTAAGATGAATGAATAAGAAATTGTGGCATCTTTTCTATAGAGATTTGATGAGATTGTGAACATCATCAGAGGTCTTGGAGATCATTTTAAAGAAACTATTGTTATTCAAAAGTTAATAAGGTCTCTATCCCAGAAGTTTGATCTAAAAGTATTTGCTATAGAAGAGAGTCATGACCTTACTCAGTTGAATATGGATCAATTTCATGGCACCCTTACTACCTATGAGATGAGGAAGAATGATGATATACCACCAAAGAAGGAAGCAAATTTTAAGACTAAAATGAAGATAAAGAATAATTTCTAAGGAAGAAACTCAAGGAGGATGGCATTCCTAATATGGATGAGGATTAACTAATTAATTTGATTTCAAGGAAATTTATAATAGGTTTAGGCAAGTATAAAGGTAAGATACCCCTCAAATTCTTCAATTGTGGTGAGATAGGGCATTTTGCTAATAAGTTCCCTCATAAGTATAAGAAGGATGATGATGAAGAGCATGATCAATGTCATGATGATGGAAAGAGAACATTCATATCTGATAAAAGAAAAAAGGGATTTAGAAGGTTTGATAACAAGAAGTACTTCAAGGATAAGAAGAGTATCTACACTAAAGAAGATTGTAGCTCATTAGATGAGAGTGAAGTCAATGATTTAGAATATTATCATGAAGATGGTGGTCCTACTAAAGATGAAGATATATTTATGGCTAAGGAAGGAAGTTGCTTGTATCAAAAGGAGCTTACTTGGAGTGATTTAGATGATGATGAATATAAGGTGGACTATGAGACTTCATTGACAAATGCTCATGAAGAACTAAATATTTAGAAGAATATCAATAAGAAGATGAAATCTAAAATTAAGTACTTTGAGGAGAAATTGAGTGTGTTTGAGGTAAGAATGGATGAATATTCTAAAGAGCATGTAGATATGATCAAACATCTTAGTTATCAATTGTAAATCCTATCTACAAGCCTAAAATCTAAATAAAATGAATGTACAAGGTATGTAATTGAAAATGAGTCATTGAAATCTAAGTTAGAGAAGGTATCTAGTTACGTAATATCATTTGTGAGATTTGAAAAGAGATCAAGTGATCTACAAAACATTTTGAATGATCAAAAGCATACAAGTGATAAGAATAGTCTTGTATATAAATAATAACCAAAGACTATAACTCAAGACAAGATGAAGACTAATGTGAAAAAGGATAATCATCCTTTGAAGATAAATCATTAGACAAGGAATGATGGTGCAAATAGATTAAAGATAAATTAGATTAGATAGCCAAATGCCATGATGTATGCAAATTTTAATGGTTACTGCTATACTTGTAATTAGTTTGGGCATAGAGATAGAGAATATAGAAGACCTCTTATAAGTTAATTTTCTTGGAAATATGATGGGGGTCATCATTAAAAAAGTGTAATAAAGGTTGATTGTCTCAATTATCATGATGTGGGACATTTTACAAAATGTTGTCTATTTAAGGTAAGATAAGCTAAGTTTCCTTCAAGAGATATTGAGTGCTATAGTTGTTATGAACTAGGACACATTAAAATATTTTATCCAAATTTGGTAAGGTATAATGAGCATTTTGAAAAAATTATGGTGTACTTCAACTATGAATAGAGAGGTCACATTTCTAGGTTATACAAGCAAAGGATTACAAGTTAGAATAGTTTCAATCAAGATCCTAAAGTACATGGAAGAAGACAAGTTAAATCATGGATACCAAAGGTGATAAGTATGAATCACGATGAGTCTGTAGGTCCAAGTAATCTATTTGATGTGGTGGAGAATGCTTCTAAAGTTGAACATTCCCAAGAGATCTCATTTTCTACTCATGTTGAGAATCAAGAGACTAAGCTCAAGGAGAAGAACAAGGTGATGGTTGAAGCCAGTTCTAAGATATGCATGCATATAAGTGAACATCTTACTATTGTTGAAAAAGTGCCTAGAGATGAGGATCCAAGCTGCAAGGAAGATTATTCAAATGAAGAGGTATTTTATGAGTCTATGTTGTCTTCATGTATTGATAATCTAATCATAAAATAAAAGGAGAATGTTGTAGTAGTTGAGGAAGTTATTTCTCTAAAGCCAAAGAAGAAGAAGAAAAAATATAAGTATAAATTAAGTAGGGAAGAGGAATATGAGGAGTTTTTTTAATTTTAGAGCATTGAGGTATAAAGGGTGTCTCTATCTATGCTTCTTAAGAGACTTATTTCAAGTGGAGAAGTAAGTTTTGTTGTGGTGTTTTTTAGTTAGAATAGTCTGCAGGGTCATATTAAAGGTTCACATATGGCATAGGAGGATTTGTGATTTGTCGAAGTAATATTTTTAAATATAAAGGTCTATTGACCTTATTCTAGCATGCTCTATATGGTTTTTTGATTTGAAGGTATGTTAAATTCAAATTAAATATGTTTGTTTAATCTCAGGTTTCATAGTTTGTGCTTATGAGTATGCAGATCCTAAAATGGGTTATATGAAGTCAAGGTTCCCAATGGTGTATAATCTTAAATCTTGATCTAGAAGTGTGTAATGGTTATCTCTAGGTGTATAAGAAGTTTCAAAGGTGGATGTTTTCTATAAGGTATTTTGTTGACTTTATTTGTTTTAAGATTCTAGGGTTTTGGGCTTTGTTATAAAAGTGGTATTCCTTATGATTTAAGGTATAAGGATTCTTAATATGTTGAATGGTAAAAATGGGTTTTCAAATCAAGCTCCATATATATTTGAAGGTTTATGGTCCTCAAGTTATTTAAATTTTTGTCAAGTTTGAGGCCTACTTGGGTAATATATTTGTGAAGGAAGTATGTCACAGAAGATGAGATAGTTATTGAAAATTGGTGTGATAAAGAGGGAATATGAGAGTGATATAAATATGAAGTTTTAGGTCCTAAAAATATATCTAATAAAATGTGTGGGCTCTACAAGTTTTAGGTAGGGCTACAAGGAGGTTAGATGGGCCTAACAAGAAGAAGAGTGTTTTTTTAGTTTCTCTAAAAGAGAAAAGTATGAATATTTCAAGGTGAGTTCTCAATTTGGATTATAACATGATTCATAATTAATGATAGGTATGATTATCTATTGGTGTTCATGGAAGTATCTTGAGAGAGAAGGCTAGTAAGCCTATGTAGTGGTTCTTCATGATGTGTGGAGATTTGAAGATGCTCAAATGGTGCAATGGTTCATAAATATTAGGGGAAGTCCCTCTCAAATGTTTCTTGATAAGTTTCATCATTTTTTATTGTTTTTTGTGTTATTTCTTCATTGGTTGTAGTGCTTGATTGAAGAGAGTGTTGGCATGGAGCAAGAAGATGTTATCAAGGCAAGCTAAAGTAGGCTCAAGGGAAGGGGGAGTTTGTATCATATTTCTAAAATGGTCCTTTCCTATTTTATATTATTTTTATGTCCTCAAGATAATTTGGTGACCACTATTTCATTGTGTCAAAGGGGGATAAATTTCCTATTGTGGGAGTGTTTGAAGAGAGAGAAGGTGAGTTATATATTACTATATATGATGTTTGTTGACATCAATGACAAAGGGGGAGATTACTGGAGAGTTTTAAGTGATGTTATGGTGATTTAAGGGATGTTTCATAGTGATTATATGAAGTAATTTGATAGCCTAAGTAATAATGACAAAGTGTGCAATGTGATTGTCCTAGTGATCTTGAAGTATGCTTGGTTGATCTCAAGAGTTTGACTAGTTAGAGATGTTTAGAGATGAGTATGGTGATTGGATAATGTTAAATAGTTGCCTAGGATGTTATATATACTTTGAGAGCTTGTATGCATAATTTTATTTCATCTGGTAGTCCATAGATTTCATCTAGATAGTTTCAGTTTAGTGGCAAAAAATCTAAGTAGCTTGATGATGTCACCTTTACCACTTGGGAATGAGTCAAGGGGAGTTGGTCATATGGTTATGATCACATTATTCCCTAGTTTTTATATGACAAATATCAAGCCATGAATCAAATTATGGTAAAATATATTAGGGTGCAAAGTTATCTTCTCAGTTATAATTCATTGTTCTCCCATACTTGGCCAAATTTGTAATGTGGTTAGAAAGAGCTGAGTAAAAATTTTGATGATGGAATATCTTGCACATGTGGATATTTGAGGATAAGGTGATCATATGGGTTTTTTTATTTTTAGACTGAGTTTATATATGCTAAATTTCGGATCATGTGATGTACCACATCAAAAGATATGCATATGCAAAGTTGGGATCCGAAGCAATTTGATTATGTTTTGATCATGTGAAGAGTTGAGTGAGCATTTTGATGATATTTATCTTGAATGTTTGAAGGTGTCAAGATAAATTGATCATGTTTTTAAATTTTATGCATAGTTGATTTACACTAAATTATATATCATGTGCTAAAGCACAATAAAAGTTATGAAGGATCAAAATTGGTCTTCCAAAAAAAATCTAGACATAGTTGGGTCTATGATAGAAGATTTTAAAAAGGAATTTTAATGTCATTATATCTTACATGTGTGATTTTTTTAGGAATAGTGTGTCACATTTTTAGATTCTCCTATGTGAGGAGATCATCTAGTCTAAATTTGAGATCATGCATTGAAGTGCAAAAAAAGTTATTAAGGTTCAAAAATGGCTACTCATGCATATTGAAAGGGACCCCATACTTAGTCAATTCTACACATGTCAAAGTTTGAGCAAGATCAATAGTGCACATTACTCTAAGAAGTTAAGAATAAGTGAGATGAGGATATATGCATGATGTTTAATGACTGAGTAAAGGTATAGGATAAGGATCCAATGGAGGGTAGGTGTTTATATAGATTGATCAAACAATGAACACTGATCGCTAAAGACATGACTGATCTATAGAGATTGACAAAGTGATTTGAGTCAACATTAGAATATTTTATGAGATGAGGTCAAAGTGATAAAGGTTTAACACTTGATCATTGGTACCAATGTGTTAAAGATCAAATAAGATTGATGGAGTGTATTTGATCTGAGCTGAGAAGACATGAGATTTGAGCATTGTGTTTGAGGTTTAATTATGACCATTTCCATTTAAATATTTGAATTTACTAAGGGAAAACTAGTGTCTAGTCATTAGGCCATATCTTTGGATAGAAAATGAATTTGCTCATGCAGTAAAAGTATAAGTGTTAGAAGACTCCAAGTTACATCTTACTATATGGATTTAAATATTTGGAAGTGTGCATAGATAAATATATTTAACTTCAAAGTTGACTATGTTTCGTATTTATTCTACAAGTGACCTAAGAAGGATATTTGAGCTTATATAGATGTTGTTTTTATGTTTCATGGTTGATAGTCTATTGGGTAGTGTTTTAGACTCCATGAGGATGTTGTACGATTATTTTTTAAGTGTGATAAATCTATATTGAGTATGAACAGTGATTAAAAAGTTGAATTTATGTTTAGTAATGGTGTTCCTATGAATAAGGTCTATGTTTGATTTGTTTGAACATACATAGAGGTGAGATAAGATGACTATGATTATTTGAGGATGTAGAAGGGGACATAAAGAGTGGACCCATTATTTGAAAGTGGTCATGTGTTCTTATTTTACTCGAGGGTGTGCTAAATAGGTGAATAGTTCTCGATGAGACCTATAAGAGCTATAAAGGACTTATTAAAATGTGTAACTACTTAAGTGTGACACATGTGAGATGCCTTAAGGGTGAAGTCATGTATTATGGCCAAAAAAGATTATTATGAACTTGATAATTCATGATTCCTATATATATAGTGAAATCAAATTTTTTGGGTTATAGACAAGTAAGGAAAATATTTGGGAGAGATTTGTGAAAGACTTATGTGTGTGGTTTGTGGAGTGAAATATAGTTAGTGTGACTATTGGTTAAGTTAATTTGGATAATAGTTTATTGACTATGTGTATGACCCATAGGTCATGTTACTTATGTCATAATAGTGCTCTTGTAATTTGAGGATATGTGAAGAGGTCATAATTTGCATATGAGGATAGTTTGAGTGAGGAAGGAGAGAGATTATAGCATGCCTATGTGAGAGGATTATTTGAGAAAGAGAGAGAGTTTATGTAGGGGTCAGGTAATCAGAGGTCCATCATTAGGGGTTGAAGACATCAGTTCTAAGGTGAAAGTGGTCTTCTCAAGGAGGGTCTCAAGTACTTGATCTTCCTTAGAGGTAGT
Source organism: Torreya grandis (assembly GCA_037957365.1). Classification (NCBI taxonomy): domain Eukaryota; kingdom Viridiplantae; phylum Streptophyta; class Pinopsida; order Cupressales; family Taxaceae; genus Torreya; species Torreya grandis. Next base: position 3,332,694 of record JARHVA010001150.1, on the reverse strand, counting down.
TGCTCCTTGTGAAATAGGGTTTCAATAAATGCCTTTGGTCAAAAGTACTTGATCAAGGTTGTAGGTCAGAAGCACTTGACCAAAGGTTCTTGATTAGAACCTTATCAATATCTTATTTGTGATCATCTTATAAGATAGTAGTCTATGTGTTTATAGGCTTGAGAGTGGGTTTTATTCCCTAAGAGGGTTTCCCACATAGATCTTGTGTTGTGTATGTGATCTTGAATTATGTTTATTTTTCACTACTATGAATTATCTATATGCTTCATGAATGATTATATTTAATACTTAAGTATTTGCAAGGGTTTGAAAATTAAATTGTATTATTTACCATCACTGATTTACCTTGACTCTCAATGAATTATACCTATAACACTTCATTACTCTATGGTTTTGTTCATCAATAAACTTCAAATTAATAATAGGTTCCATGAAGAGCTCATCCTCCTAATTAGCTAAGTCTCCAAAGTCCCTATCATTTTTTCCCAATGCCTCTTTAATGCTCCTAACTTTAGAAATCTTTTCCTCTATTTTTAGGATCATATCCATGACCCTGCTATTATTTACTCTATATTTTCCTTGGATTTTCCTTCTTACTTACTACATGACCAAGGTAGTTATATGATTGAACTCTTCATCTATGATGAGGCTCATAGAGATGAGTGTAGATTTAAGGATCATGGTTCTAAGGAAATGTTCCATTTTGTCTAATAGATCCTTATCATCCTTAAGAAGTCTTTTCAAAATTTTAGACCAAGTGTTCAAGTTCCTGATCCTATCCATAAGTATTCCTATGACTATGTTCAAATGAGATAAGCTGATGGTTTTGAATCTAAGGATTTGATCTTCCATTAAGATGTTGATCAATTCTTTTATTTTTTACCATGAATTTTGTTAATGAGTGATAAAGTCTTTGGCTAATGCATCTTGTTGACCTAATACATTTTTTCTAGACCTCATTGACTTTACAGATTCAATAATGTCATAGAAAGATTCCTTAAACATTTTAATCATAGAATTAGGAAGTGACAATATGGCTCAGCTCTCTAAACTTTCCTTTTACCTCTATAGATTCTCTCTTTGTTATTATATTCCTTTGATGGTAGCTTGTAATCATGTTGATTGAGCTTGGTCTAATTCAATTACATTCTCCTCAAAGATGGGGTTTTCACCTAGCCTTTGTCCTTCAACAATATTTAATCCAATGAATGGTTCCAATTTCTAGAAAGTGAAATCTTCTCCACCTATCATGGCCTTATTTTTAGTAACTCTTTGTAACCCAACTATTGTCAAGTTAAACCTGACACCAACTAAAAATTTTGTCACCTAAGGAGTAGGGGTTTCAATATGAGTTCCACTCAATTCTCTTGGAGCTTCCATAATTTCTTCCTATTCCTTTTTCAAAGACACAAACCATGGCTTGAGCTCATCATGCATAGTTATGTTTACAAACTTGGTTATTTCCCAAGGATGGTGTAAGGTTGGCATTTTCTACAACTTGCCATATATGAACCATTTAGGACTAGTTGGACCCTAGATTTGGTTCTCATATTTAAAATTTTAACCTTACTTAAAGGATGAGTGAAGGTTAAATATGGTCTCTTCTTCCCTGCTAAAACCAATGTTATCTCAACTTTTCTCTTTGGGCTAGGTGTGCTAACAAAGAATACATCCAATGCAACCTCCTTCTCATTATTTTCTTCTACTTCCCTAATCTGAGTTTCCTCTATTTTGACTTCTTCCTCATCTAACTGATAAGCACTAGATAACATTTTTAGTGCATCCTCAATCATTTCACTTGGGTCCAAGGCTATCACCTAAATCTCTTCAATTGGTAAAATTGGTTCTTGTGCTTAGGCTAAAGAAGAAGTAAATTCACTAGGTATTCTATCTTTTGAACTCTATGCCTTAGGATTTTAGATCTCTATTTATGGTTTTGGAGGTATGTATGAATCTCTACTAAGTAAATGGTATTATCTAGATCCCAATTCCACCTATCATCACTTCCTTTATGTGCCCTTTCCATCCTAGCTTCTAGAGTGATGTTGAATTTATTCAATCTTGTCAAGACCTTGATAAAGGAGGAGGATTTAGTGTACATTGGGTCATAGACTTTGGGCTAGTTTTCATAAGTCATGTTTATTTCTTTGGCCTTTAGATGCCCCTTGACCTTGTCCTGGGGATCCCACTATCTCAATTCATCCAATTTTAGACTGAAAGAGGTCCTATGTCTAGATGTTGCCTCTACATTTTCCCATTTCTTGAATATAGTCCTTCTAATAGTAATTTGAAGGTTGTGTAGGATTCCTTTCCTTTTGGTTATGCACATACCATTTATACCATGGAATAATTGGTAATCTACCTCTTATTCTACAAGTATTTTGGGGACATAGATGGGTAACCTAAGGGGTTGTCCCTAGATTCCTTTAAATTTGATGATGGTGAACTATAGATAGAACCATATGTCATCAATGGATGCAATTGTCTTTTTTACCAAAAGACTAACTCTTGACATTGTATGCCTAGTTATGGCCTTGGTTAAGGATGGATAGACATAGTCATAGATGAAATGGATGTGGTCCCTATATTTGAATATGTGTAGTTTTGAATAATATTAGGAGACCATATGTGTCCCTTTAGGTGATCATTCTCTAAGGTTGTGGATGTTGGTGGTGGAAAGCAAGGCATCTAACAAGTATGAGATCATGTAAAATTAGCCCTTAGTCCTTTTCTTGACTATAGAAATCTATCTACACAAATAGGTAATAATAAGTTCACCAAGGGGAGGGGTGAACTCCATTTCAACCATAAAATATACTAAGGTCACCCATATTTAATCCACATAGGTGGTGTTCATATTCCCACACAGCCTATTCATCAAGGTCATAATGATCCTGATCCCATGTCTAAATTGGCTAATTAGGATGTTACCATTAAATTTTGAGAATACTTGATTCCCAAAATATAACCATGGGGTGAGGATGATCTTTAGGTAATTTTCCTTAGCCCAATTTTTTATGGTGGTCATGTCTATTTGGGGCTTAGGTACTTTATAATAATTATCAAAAACTATGGTCAAGACATAAGCTATGCTTTTATGAGTGTGTTCATTGATTATCATGCCTTTATCAAAATTTCAATATTTAAAAATAAGGGAGAGAATTACAATATAATTTAGTACATCAGGCTTGGATACTATAAAGTGTAGGCTCATCATTTGAATAGCTATTATGTCATAATATCTCTTTCTTACAAACAAGTTCTTCTCCTCTTCCTTAGTGATGGTTGATTGTTCCTCAATGGTCCATAATAGTTTGGACAAATTGTTGTCTCTCATGTTTATGGTGGTGCCATCAAAAAATTTATCCTTGAAGACTCTCCCCTCAGCATCTAAAGTTAGATATATCTCCACATCTTCCTTAGAAGTACCTTTTTGAGCTACCATGGTTTGAATTAGGTCAAATTTCTCGTTAATGGACTGATCTTCAGCTCTAGATTGGATTTCTCTAGTTAAAATGATAATTCAATCTTATAGGTTTGATTTTACTCAATATAGGGTTGAATTAGGTATTTTACATGAGCTATGGCTTTCTTACAAGTCTTCTTAGAGATTTTAATGGTCATAGTTTGTTTGAACTTAAGTGAGTTTATGCTTTAGATTTGATTTGAATCCTTACATTTATAAATTTTCCCTTTTAAACCCACATTCTCTTTAAATTTGTCATTTTGTGCTTATGTGGCACCATCATGGCATCTTTGAAGCACTTTCATGGCACTTTACTCATTAATTTTCAAAAATTGATCATTGGCCTTTGAAAATCTTATTTTAATCTCACACCATTATATTATCTTGCCAAAATGAATTCTATTAATTTATATTTATCCCTATATTTAACCACCATTGGATGTTATTTATACTTGGCCCCAATCCATGCCACTTGGTAATCCCACAGGGCTTCTGAGCTTCACTGAAAAGTCTACATTGATCATACATCATTGGATCCTATGGGTGTGAATCAACATGTACTTTTGATATTTAAAATATTCTTGTGTTTTAATATGTTATAAGCCCCAAGGTTGTGCCACTTGCAAGTTTCATGGACATTATATGCTTTGCATTTTGTTATCTCTTCTAGTTAGCATGCTTTTGTCACATGGTGATCTCATGTTCATCCTGAGCTTCATTGAAATTTTGACCTACTATACTCCATTGATCTAGATATGTACACTTGAATTCATACTATCGATATTAAATAAAGTAATTGATGTTTAAACTAGGGTCCATGGCTTGACTTTTCAATGTTGATCTCACTCTATTCAATGCTTCCATTCGTGTGAACATGATTTGTATATTGTGATCTTTTAGGTCAAATGGGATTGGGTCTTACAATCATAAAATTTAATTATGTAAGATCAAGAAATATAAATCAAAGCCTTATACTAATGTTTTTTACTCATATTAATAAATATGAATAAACTTTAGTCTAAGTTTTTAAAGCTAAGTTAGAAACATAAAAGGATTCATGAATAATAAAAGGCATAGCATAAGGTTTTATCCTAAGGTTTCATTATATTAATAAATATAATTAAAACATTAGGGTAAAATCTTATGATAGGTCTATGTTATAAAAAAGGGACCATTTTAGTTTCCCATTTTTATCATGCACCGTTAGATCCTTATCATCTGTTCAAATGCATACCATTGATCCTATAGAGGTGCAAACTATTTAAATCAGGCTTGAGAAAATGCATAGGTCTTAGGATAAAATATTAATACTAAGATCTTTTATTTATGTTAATAAACATGGACATGAACCTTAGGATCAATATTTTATTGTAAGTTTAGAGCATAATAAAAGGGGACCCTACAAATAATAAAAGGACCTAGCATAAGTTTTTAACCTAAAGTTTCATTGTATAAATAAATATGATGAAACTTTAGGGTAAGGCCTTAGGTTAAATTAGAACATAATAAAAGGGACCATGTGTTCATGGGATATAAAGAAACTAAGAATAAGATTTTATACTAAGGTTTAGTTGTGTTGAAAAACATGACTTAAACCATAGGGTCTAAATTAGGTGAAGTCTATGACACTTATAATTGTTCCCACATAAATATGAATTTAAATCAAAAGGACCTAGGTTAAAAAATTATACCAGGGTTTTAATCATGGTTTAAAATGGATCCAACTAATTTCAAACCAAATTCTAATAAAAGGTCCATTTTAACATTTGAAGCACAAAACCCTAAGCATGTTCATTCCTAAATGAGATTCCATTGATACTGCAACATAAACAACCACTTTTAGCAACATTAAAAAGGGTAAAACCATGATCCTATAAATTATGTCCATTAATCCAAGCGATATTGGTTCCTACATAATAGGAAATATTAAAGTTAGGCTTGGGAAAATGAAAAGATTAATTCAAAGTCTTAGATTAAATTTTTGATGCAAATAAAGTCTTTTAATCTAAAGTCTTGAGCTATGTTTAAAACATATTAAAGTGATCTCATGACTAATAAGAGACATGGTATAATATTTAAGCCTATGCATATGTCTTAATAAAAGGGACCATGTGTTTAGTTTCCCAATTTTATCTCACACCATTAGATCCTATTTGAACAAACATGCTCTATTAAATCTTGATCCATGGGGTTGAAAGAGATTGAATCTTATCTACCTTAAGCCCTAAGGTCATGTCATTTAGAAATCTCATGGGATTTCTATACTATACATTATCAATCTCTATCAAGATAACATATTTATACCATGTAGTAACACCTTATTTGGTTCATATTTCTTTTGAAAAGTTAATGTCTCTCTATCACCATTGGATTTACTTTATCTAGGTGAATGCATATCATTGGATCTCGATTCGAGGGGTGGGCTACCATTGGCTTCTCATTATTGTATCTAATTTAGTTATGATGCATGTCATCATTGCATTTACTTTGGGATCTATTTAAACCTTAAATTGATATGCATAATTTGATCTATCTCACATGAATAAACACAAATCATTGATCTTATAACTAAATACAATTTCTAAGTTAAGACTCAAAGATATATGAAACTTAGGATAAAGTCTTAAGATTAAGGTCTTACTTATGTTGATAAACATGAATAAGACTTTAGGCTTAAAATTTTAGTCTAAGATTATAACAAAGGGACTAGGTGTTAATTAGACCAAGCTAAGATAAAAGGGGACAAGGGGGCTCAGGACATAAAGGGGACCAAGCATACAATTCGTAAACTAAGGTTTGGTTGTGTTTAAAAACATGACTAAGCCTTAGTATAAAAATTAATCTAGTCCATAGCATATTTAAAGTATCCCCATGTAATTTTTTCTTGCCTAATTTGAATTTGGTCAAAAGGAACCTATGTCAGGGTATTTTGAGCAAGGGTTTTAAGATGATAAAAATCCATTCAATCTGGCTTTGATAGACCAAAGGCTAGTAAAAGACCAGATTGAGATAAAACCATAAAATTATGTACCTCAAACATTGTTTATTCTAAATGAACTCCATTAGACCTATAACCTAAAATAAGAGGATCCATTTTTAGCAAATGTATACAAGGTTAAACTAGAGACATGAACAAATAAGCTAACCAAATCATGGTGTGGATGATCTTAAAATACAAATAATGTGAAAATATGATAGTGACACTCTGATCAAGTGACTTTTCAATTTTAAGGTACAAATTTTCATAATTTGACATAAGGGTCCCCATTTTTAAAAAATGGGGGTATGTTGACCTTAATAAATGGTGACTTATATGGGAACATAGAAATATATTAGAATTCATAGACTCTAGTTTAGATAAATAAATAGATTACCTATTCCACTTAATCAATACCATTATCAAGATCAAGTCATATTTAAAACAAGTCTTGCACCTATATAATTAAGATCAAACATCAAAAGCTAGCCATGTTGTGTGTGTTCTTTGATTCCACTTACTATTTACTATGTGATTTGGGAAACAACTTCTATGTTTCATGACTTTAACCATTAACATTGAATTAAAGAATATCTATATGTCCATTTATAACCATGCTTAACTAAGGGAAGGCTTGGGAATTTATCTATTGCCAACCAACATCCATATCCTTGATATAGATGCCTTTGACTACAATCAAGGTCTTGATCCACTACTAGCTAGGCTTCCATAGCAGTGATGGTGATTAAAGGAATCACCTTTGCTTGGAAAGCTTTTAATTTTTCAATAAGCTCTTATTTTTTTATTTTTTAGATCATTTTGGTTTTATATCAAATGTTGGGAACTAGGTTAGCCAAGTTTAGGGATTTGGTCAAATGTTTGATCTTTAGACAATCACCTATGATTGTAACCTTTGTCCCTAGTAAGGATGTTTATTATATACAAGCATGATTGTGTCCTAATAATTAAATATTTCATCCCATATGTGCAGTCCTTCTTAAAACCAAGCTTAGATTAAAAAAAATTTAAAACTTAATGAAATAGCCAACCTATACATTAATCCTTACTAGTTTCTCTAAACTATAACATCAAGTTCATCTTTCAGATCCATGGTCAACATATGCTTAAGATTCATGTTTACATTTATAAACCATGGATTTCCTGAGTAACTATGTGAACTTGAGGGCTATCCAAAAGGACTTATTACCATCAAGGAATAGAGCATAGAAAGCACACACACAAATAAAAAGCAATAAATTATAAAGTAAAGGAAAAGTGAACAAATATATATAAACATATGTACAAACTAGGGACATGAAGGAAAGAATAGAAGGAAACTAATCTAGACTACCTAAACTAGTTATAATTACTCTTATAGTTATTCCATGAAGACCTGAGGTGGGATAACAGAGAAGTAGTGTTTGAGGTGTTGCCCATTTGTGGGCAATGTGAACTCGACTCCCTATAGGTATTTCAACTTAAATGTGTTATCTCCAAGTATCTTAGCAATATGATATGGACCTATCCACAAAGGTGTGAATTTTCCATGTTTTCCCTTGGGCTCAAATTCCTTTTCCCAAAGAAGAACTAAGTCTCCTTACTTGAACACCTTTATTTTTTTATCATTTATCAAAGCACGTCATGACTATGGTTTGGTGTCTTCTTAAATTGACAAAATCCTCTTCTCTTGTGTATCCCATCTGTATGATGTCTAAAAACCTTTAATTTGCAAATTCTTAGTCTTTCTCCATATATTCTTGCATGAAATTTTATGTTGTCAGATTGAGGGTGATGGGGAAGATGGGTTCTTGGCCATATACTAGTAATAAGGGTGATACTTTGAGATCCTGCTTGACTCTTGTTCTATCTACCCATAGGGCATACTTGAGTATCTTATGCCATATTTTAGGCTTTTTTGTTTCTCATGATCTTGATTTCTTCTTTTATAGAGACACACCTCAAGTAAATTTCCTCAAAGTTTTTATTTTATAGTACTCTATCTTTGATCAGAAAGTGAGATACTTTGAGCCTTAGAGATATTTATTTTTTACTTAACCCTATAGGATAATAACCATTTATTAGTAAATGGAAAATGGGATCATACCAATCATTAGGTCTAAAACTTTTTTTCTCTACATGTATAACGCTTAGCTTGGGGTTAGTATTAGTAATCAATTGAATCAAACCCTGACACCTTATCAGTTTGGTAGTCTTCATCTTGATGTCATACTCTTGGATTACAGACATCCACTTACCTTTCCTTTCTCTAGGTTCACTTTTACTTAGCATGAGCTTGGTGGTAGGGTCTGGTAGAATGTCATGCACCTTATTTCTAAGGATGTAATGTCTAAATTTTTTTACTTTCTTAACCAAAGCACATGATTTCTTGTTGATTAAAGAGTATTTTAACTCAACAGTTTTAAGGTTAGTGATCACAAAATCTATTGGGTGGTCACATCAATATATTTTTTGAATTTAAACTACAACTATTATATGATCTCAAGCAAAGGATTAAAGATAAAAATACTTGGTGAAGTCTGGACTTATCAGGACTGGGGCTTGTCCAATGGCCTCTTTGATATCTTTGAAAGTATTATTTTTTATTCATTCCAAGTAACCTTAGCCTCTTTCTTCAGCATGTCATTCAAATGTTTCACTATTTTTTCAATACCAAAAATAAACTTGCTTAAAAAATTTATTTTACCAAAAAATGACTTCAATTCCTTCCTATTATTAGGAAGATCTATATTAGATATTGTATTTACTATTTTAGGGTCTATAGAGATTCCCTCCTTAGTCATAACATGTCCTAATATTTTTCCCTAGGTAACATAAAAAAATGTTTTTCTTTGGGTTGAGAGAAATCCCATACCTTTTGCATCTTTCAAATACCTAATGTAGGTGTATAACATGATCTTCCCTATTCTTAGAAAAGACACTCAGATCATCCATGTGTATAATAATGCACTTACCTATAAGACCTTAGAAAGCATGATCCATATCCCTTTATAAGGTTTCACATGCATTTATCAATCCAAATGACATTCTTTTATAGGAACATATACCCCACTTAGTATTAAAAATAGTTTTCATCCTATCTTTTTTATTCACCAACACCTGGTTATACCCTAAAAAAATATCAAGAAAGGACATCATGGTAGAAATAGAAACATTTTGTATCACTTGGTCAAGAGAAATTAGGGGTAATTATCTTTCTCAAAAGCTCCATTTAGATTTATAAAATCAATTCATAGTCTAATTTCACAATTCTTCTTAACTGGGACTAAATTAGCAACCCAAGTGGAATGCCTAATGGTAAATATAATATTGGCATCTAATATCTTCTTGACCTATCTATATATTATTAGTTCTAAGATCAGGTTGATAGGCTTCTACTTTTGTTTGAAAGGTTTGTAGTTTTCTTTTAAAGGTATGGTCTAGTTATGACCTTTAGATCAAAGATCTTTAAGTCATCATAGGACCATGTTATGATATCTTTATATTTTTTCATCATTTCTTTGGATCTTTTAATTTCTATACTTGTAAATTTTATACCAATATTAACTAGCTGAGGTTAACCTTGAAATCTAAGATCAATTACATTTTAATCCTTCCCACTTACTTTGGAAGTCTTGGTAGCTTCAGCTATTTTATTAGAATCAAAGAGTCTCTCCAATGCTATCATGCCTTTATGGATCTTATTATCATTCAATTGAATGACTTTGTATTCAATTTTTCTTTCAATGACTTCATCATCAAGGAGATTGGCTTCATCAATAATGTGACCCTCGAATACTCTTAAACTTGTCAAGAAATCTATGATCTATTGATCATCATTGATTACATGGAAGTGGTTGATATTATCAAGAACTGAGGGACATGGGATTAACTCAATTATAAGGATTTTCAAGTTGGAACTATGATTTTGAATAAGGTTGGATGTAGCTAAATCAAGCTCATTAGTGGCCTCATTTTTCCCCCTAGGGATTGACACAATGTTAAAATCATCAAAACATTTAATTAAGTCCCATACTCTAAACTTATATTTCTTGAGATAATAAAATTTGCATTGATATTTACTCTTAACTTGATTGACCACTAGTTAAAAATCACCAAGAACTAATATTTCATTGGCCTTATGCTTGATTGTAAATTGTAATCCATGCTTCATACTTAGCCAAATTATTAGTGCATGGGAACTAAAGTTTGTAATAGGCATTATATTCTTTCCTGATGGGATTGATTAAAACTACTCCTAATCAAAAACCTAATTTTCATCTAGCACCATCAAAATAAAGTTTCCATAATCTAAGCAAAGCATGAGAAGTTTTAGAGTTGCATACTTTTTTGGTGTCAAGAGTGTAAATACCAAGATCTAAGTTAACCATGTTGATCCTCTCATTAATTTAATTGTATTCAATGATCATATATTTCATTTTAGGTTCCCATTCTATCTTGATTTGGTTGGGGACTCCCTTCCAAGGCAACCAGATGTGCGAATAATCTATTGACATATAACCATTCAAGATTCTATTCTAGTCTCTACTCAATAGCATCCTATAAGCATTAGGGATGTCTAACACTTTGATATCAATGAACTATTGGATCCTTGGTTTGGATCCAATTTTCATGTGAAAATTCAATAATTCACCAATCACTTTGACTCTTAATTTGTCTAACTAATTTAAAACTCTATCAAACTTAATAGGAGTCAAACCTAATTATTCACAAATACCCTTAGGCATTATATTTATAGATGCACTAGAATATAATAAATAATTATGAATAATTTTACCAAATATCTTGACTATAAGTATGAAAGGAGGAACATATACCTTACTTTTGTTTATTACAACATTAGCATGTGAAAACTTTTGAGACTTATCAGGCTTTATGGAAAAAGATTTCAACAAAAGATCTATTTGTTTAGTAATCTATATCAACTCATGCAAGGTAATATTATCTTTGATCTTCTTTATTTCATCTAGTATGTTATACCTAGTCCTATTGGTAGTATTAGATGCATCAGCACTAAGTTTAGAAGTACTTCTCTTAGGAGGCTCCAGATTATTATCTTAGGTAGTATCAAGAGGAGTCTCAAAGTTATTTGGAGGATTTGAAGTGGTTAGTGGTTGATTCTACTCTCTATTTTTCAAAGGTTAAATCTTCTTCATAAATTTCTAAAAATCATTAATCTCTTCAATAATATCCTCAGCATCATTGTCCTCTTGAAAAGGGAAATCAATTATCTCCACTATGAGCATTGAATTAGTAGAGTTGGATGACCTTGAGGAACCAGATGTACCTACATCACAATATTTATTAGGGACAACTTCAAAAGTATCAAATTATTATTGGAAGGATTCAAATGCATTAAAAAATTCAACATAATCTATTTCCCCATGGTTATAAGTATAATGGACTCTATAATAGTCAGGTAAAGCAACATTAGTAAGATTTATATTAGACACATTTTTTCTAGCAGATGGCTCATTGTTCTTGTTAGTGTGGTAAGTATCATTCTAATATATATTAGTGGGACTATTGAACCTTTGAAAAGAGTAATTCTTACCAGATCTTTTTCCATTGTTGTTTACTTGCTTTTGAAACTAAAGGAAGTCAATGCTAAGCTTTTGAACCATCTTGAGGATAAAGTCACTCTCATTCTTTAGGGCCTTGGAATTATGTACATGACTATTAGCATTGGCTATAGGAATTAAATATTTATGATCCTATGGATGGGATCCATTTCCAGTATTATTTTGGAATCCCAAGTTTTGAATAGGATATTATCAAAGGTAGTTGGTTCATGGCTAAAATTTGGTTCAAGGTAGATATATTTTGGTTATCATTAGGAATAACATTTAGATTAGGTAAATGGGGGTTGGCATTAGGAATGGAGTATGACAATTATCCTTAGGGTTGTATCTAGTCATTAATGATCATAGCATTGGGATAAGTTAAAGCTAATGTGTTCATGGGTCCAATAACTCTCTTTATAAATATAAAAGTCATAACATCTAAGACATTCTTATAGATTTCCAAGGTTAAAGCCTCATTAGATATATAAGGAGATATGGACCTATTAAACATTTTTTTCAAACCTAGAATTGAAATCTCTTATGGACTCATTTGTATCCCTTTTCACTATGGTAAATTATTGGTACAGGACACAAGGACTAATAATTTTACCAAACTGGTTAATGAAGATTATCAACCCAAATACTAATGTAATTTTTAGGGAGATTTAGAAACCATTCATGTGTATCATCTTTAAAAGTGAAAGGAAATAGTATACATGCTACATCTTCATGAGTTACATTTAACAAGCTCAAAGTAGCTTTGAATGATTTAATATGTTCCTCAACCATTATAATGCCACTAGGATTAAATTTTAGCAAAGACTTTTTAGGACTACAAGGAAGTTCATGTACCACACATGTCACATTGATAGAAGAACCACCTATCCAATCCATACCTTGATAGGGAAAAAACATATGAGCATGCTAAATTGGTGAAGTTGGAAAAGACTTTGAAATCCTACGCTTACCTATATCCTGCTTAGTTCTCCTATGAACTTCTAATGAAAATAGAGGTTCTCTAGTCTCTAAACATGACCTTGTCTTGATTCTAATTAATTCCATATTGTGGGATTTGAATCCTATTTTAAAAATGATGTATTAGTCTTATCTTTGTAGGGATCACTGATTAGACTTTCACATTAAGAAAATATTGCAAAGATTTATATAAAGGATGACAAAGGACAAAAAATTATAATCAAATTAGCTCAAAGATGTATCCAAATACATAATTAGGATTGATATTTACATGTTTAAGCTCAAATGAACTCAAATTATCAAAGGATCTATAAATCATTGATCAAAATATCTCTTACTAACCTCAAACCTATTGAATTAACAAGGCTTAAGCCATATTTATCTTAATTAAGAATATACCTCCAAATAACATCAATCTTTGTTTAAAGGAAGCAAAAGTATGGGTCAAATACCATAAAGATCAATTATATTTATATAATTGGAAAAATATTGACACAATTGTGCAAAGGTTACACTAATATTTAAACACAAAATTCACAAAAATAAGTAAAGATACTTTAAATCTACAAAGATCTAACATGGCCCTCCTTCTAGTGCCAAAGAAGCTCTACTTGTTGATGCCTAAATTTGTATCATAAGTTCTTAGAGTGTTTAAATAATAATTCTCATTTTATAATTTATAGAATTCAATGCATGAGTTTTAGGTTTTGATAATCTTGTTATCCAATGGTGAAATAGAGGTAAAGTGAGTGGACTATTTCACAATATTTATAAATTTTAGTTGTTGGGAGTCACCTTGGCATGTATATTTTCCAATAATGAATAAATATTAGATAATATTAATTAATTATAATTAGATATAATCTAAATACTAATCTAATGAGGATATTTATAATAAAAATTAAGCTAGAGTGAACTGGTTAAAAAAGAAGCAAAAAAGAAGGGTAAGGCAAAAAAGAGATTTTTTTGATCTTCATCCTAAACATCATGATAAATCTAAAATGTCCTCCAAGCATGTACTTAATTAATGTATAATAAAAAATAGCATGAGCTCAAATTTTACTACACATTAGGCAAACATATATGGAATGAAAATTAATGAAAATAAGAACCTAGTTCGCTTTAAAGATATACCCCTGTAAATAAACAACATTAGCCAAAATGTAAGAAGAGTAAAGGAAATGAAATGAAATTTAGAGATTTAAATCAACCTAACATTGTCATAAGTTAAAAGCTTTGTAATTAAAATATGCACACCAATATTTCAAAATAAATATTCAAATCTAGAAATGAAAACAAGTAAGTGAGAAAGAAACCATAATAACAAATGACACAAATGAATATGGACAATCTTTACAGAATTCCTCATTTTCAATAATTGATCAAAATTTTACACAAGTTTTTGGCTCAAAAACTCCCTCTCCTTTTAAAAAATTATAATACTCCTTTTATAGAATGTAAGGAAGTATGTTGGTTAGTCATATCTAATTTAAAAAGTACAAGTGTCCAAGACAATTGTCCTTTTACAAAGTTATATAATACACTAGACTTTTCCCTATGGAATGACCTATAGGAAATGTGCTTTATAGGTTGTACATGCCTTTATAAAATAATATCCTATTTTCAAATATTACAATGCTTTTATAGAACAAAATATATTTAGTCAACTTGCTCGACTTTGGGGCCTTTATGTTGATGAAGTCCCCTATTGTTGTAGTATCTTCACTGCTCTCTGGTGTTGTTCATCTATCAGTTTCAAATTAATAATAGGTTTCATGAAGAGCTCATCCTCCTAATCATCCAAGTCTCCAAAGTCTATATCATTTCTAAGGCCTCTTTAGTGCTCCTTAATTCAACAATATTTTCCTCTATTGTTAGGATCATATCCATGACCCTATTGTTTTCTGATCTAGATTTGCCTTGGATTTTGATCCTTACTTCTTGCATGACCAAGGTGGTTCTATTCTTGAACTCTTCATTTGTGATGAGGCCCATGGAGCTAAGTGTAATTGGTTTGAGGATCATGGTTTTAAGGAAATGTTCCATCCTATCTAGCAGCTCCTTGTCATCCTTAAGGAGTCTTTCCAAATTTTTAAATGAGCTAGGCTGATGGTTTTGAAATTAGGGATTTGATCTTCTACCAAGATGTTGATCAATTCCTTTATTTTATCCCTTGAATTCTACTAATGAGTGACTAAGTCCTTGGTTGCTACATATTGTTAACCCAATACATTTTATCTATTTTTGGAGAGTTATTAGTGATGTCATGGTGATATAATTAAGGTATCCTAGTGAGTATATGAAGTGCTTTGATAGTATATGTGACAATGACAAAGTGTGCAATGTGCTCATCCGAGTATGATTAAAGTATGCTTGGTTGATCTTCAAAGTTTACATGGTTAGAGATGTTTAGGGATGAGTATGGAGTATTAATCATTTAAATTAGGTACCTAATATGTTTTATAAGATTTGAATGCTTGTGTGGATAAGTGGAATTCATTTGGTTGTCCATAGTTTTCAGCTAGACACTTTGTAGTTTGATGACATCACCATTACTACACGTGGATGAGTCAAGGGGATTTAGTCATATGGTTTTGATCACATTAGTCCCTCATTTCTATGAAATAAATCTTAGGTCATTCACTTAATCATGTCAAAATATATGAAAATACAAATTTAAGATCCCATGCATTTTGATAGTGTTTTCCCATACTTAGCCAAAATTTGGATATGGCAAGAAGAGTTGAGTATGTATTTTGATCATGGAATTTCTCACACATGTGGAATTTTCAAGATAATTTGATCATATGGGGTTTTTTTTAATTTTTATGAATAGTTGATTATTTATAAATTATCATGCACAAAAGTGTGATAAAAGTTATGCAGGAGCAAATTTGGCCTCTCAAATAAGTTCTAAGCATAGTTGGATTTATGAAAAAAGATTTTGAGAAAGAATTTTAATGGTATTTCATGTCACACATGTGAAGGTTTTAGGATCATTTTTTGATATTTTTGGAGTCCCCTATGAAAGGTTCATATGGTACAAATGTGATGTTATGAGATTAATCGAGGTCAAAGATATATCTGTGTAAAGTAGGCTTTCTAGACATATTACAGTTGGTCCCCATACTTAGTAAATTTACATGATGTTAATGATATGGACCTAGTAGAGATCAAATAGTTCATGTGAGTTCATAATTCTATATCCAATGCTATGTATAGAGTCAAATGGGTCAATGTAACATCTATTTGGAAAAGATAAAGATTGAGCATCTTATAGAAGATCAATGGAGCATGTGTTCCAAGATGTCAAGAAGAAGCAAGATGAGGATAAGTGTTCATTGTCTAATGACTAAGAAAAGGTAAAGTATAAGGATCCAATTATTATCACATGTTTATAAATATTTATTGAATAGTGACAGTTGATAGTTAAAGACTTGGTTGATCTACAGAGATTGATTGTGCATATTGAGTCAATATTGTAAGGGTGAACAAGATGAGGTCAAAGTGACTAAGGCTTAATATTTAAGAATTGGTGCCTATGTGTTAAAGTTAAAAAGAGATTGATGGTGTGTACTTGAACTAAGAAGTGAGGACATGATATGAAAACTTTATATTTGAAGTTTAATTATGATATTTGGCATTTAAATATTCAAACTTAATAAGGGAAAAACCAGTGTTTGGTCTTTAGGCCATATATTTCAATCTAGAAATAATTTTATAATGATGTAAAAAAATTAAGACTCCATGGTGCATTTAATGAACCTAATTTGAAGATCTAAAATTGTGTATATTTAAATATACTAAGGTTCAAAGTTGATTGTGTGTTTGTGCATAGACTATAAATGACTTGAGAAGATTGTTTGAGCTTGTGTAGATGTTGCTTCAATGTTTCATGATGAATTGGATATTAGGGAGTGGTATAGACTCCATGAGGAATCCTTATGTGAATTTTGGAGGTGTGATAAATTTATCTTGAGTATGAACAATGCTTAATAATTTTACTATGTTTTCATTCATAATGTTCTTATGTTACAGGTCAGTTTTTAAGTTGTTTGAGCATATGTAGAGGTGAGAAAAGATGACTATGATTATTTGAGGATGTCAAATGGGAAATAATAAGTGGACCCATGTGTTTTAAAGTGGTATTGTGTTCTTATTTTCATTGATTAAGTGCTAAATGGGTGAATAGGTCTCCATGAGACCTATAAGAACTACAAGGGCCTTATTAAAAGGTGTAGCTACTTAGGGGTGACCCATAGATGTTATGGCTAACCTATGAAGATTGTATTGAGTCATGTCCAAATGTGAGAGTTAAATTTTGGGTTAAGGCATGTCTAATGGCTAACCAAGGTTATGATTATCATGAATGATCTATAAATAGTGAAACCAAATGTGTTCATTTCTAGACTTGTAAGAATCGAATGAGGGAGTGAGAGTGTGGAGCCAAGAAAAGGAGATAACCTTTGAAAGAGAAGGTATAGGTTAGTGAGGATCAACAAAGAGTGAAGAGGATTAGACATGGTAGTCTAAGTAAGGTGTTGAAGGTGATCTCATAGGTCATTGGACCTAATAAGCCTAGAAGAGGTAGAATGGGTAAGAATGTTTAAGAGGATATTTGAGAGAGACTTGGGAGAGAGTTGAGAGAGGCTTATGTGTGTGAATTAGGAATTAAAGGAGGGGTAGAGTACCCTATGGATGGGTTGATGAGTAGATAAGTTTAAAGACTATTTTTATGACCTGTTGGTCATAATTTTATTATCAAAATAGTTCTCTTACTATTTGAGTATGAGCAAAGGTGAAGAGTGATAATCAGAGCTCCATCATTAGGTCTTGAAGATATCAATTCAAATGTGGAGTTGTTCATAGGTGTTATTTTAGGTGATCAAAATATAAGGGGGTTATTTCCTCCTTACAAGGTGAAACTTTATAAAAGTCTAATTATTATGGGTGCTTAGATAGATAGGTGTAGTAGTTTCTTATGGGATTGTAGTCTCATTAAAATTAGAAATGGTAGTTCCTTGATCAGTAGCTTATTAGTCTAAATTAGTTCTTTTTATTATAGGATAGTAGTCTAATTTTAGGTTCTAGTGGGTTTTATTCCTAAAGAGGGTTTCCCACATATGTCATGTGTTATGTGATTGATCTTGCATTATCTCTCTTGCTCATTATTATGAACGATGTGTATGCTTTATGAATGCTTGTGGCAACTGATTAAGTATTTATAAAGATTAGAATTGAAGTTGGATTTTTTGGGATCACTGATTTAACCCCCCTATTAATTATTGTACCTATAATAATTAGTATCAAAATGGGTCCTTTGAAGGAAGACTAATATCTTGAAGGTGATCCTAAGTAGGTACAAAGATGGATAAGTAGTTGAATAAAGAAAATCAATAATGGAAGGTTGTGATCAAGGCACTTGAATAACAAATATGTACTTTGAAGAAAGATTCCAAAGAGGATGAGAATATTATCAATGGTATCAAGGTTCAGCTAGTAGATGCCAAGACAAGTTTGTGTTCAAAATAATATGACATCATGTTTAATAAAGAAGAAGATAGAAAGGAAGAAGAAGTTTATCTAGAAGTTGAGCTCATGGGTGCACTTGGTAAACTAAAGGAGTAAAATAAGAATAATTATAAGATGAGAAATATGATAAAAGGTCTTGAAGCACAAGTCATTTATCTTGATGGAAGTTTGATATAGCAAGCATGTAGAATAAAGGATGACATGGATAAAGAAGCTATTAGTGATAAGGAGACTATCCAAGTTCTCAGAGGTCAGTTAATGGCTACAACTTCATGTATAAGAGCTAAAGAGGATGAGCGATTTCAATTGGAAACCAAACTAGGTTCATTGATGGATGAGCATGAGAAATTTATTGTTAAGATAAACAATATTAAAGAAGATCAAAAGAAGTCAGATCAGGTCAAGAGAAATGAAAGAAGGTTTATTAGATAAACAAATGCTTCAAGGTATGTTAGTTTATTTCATGGTCATTATTATACATGTAATAAGCATGATCATAGGGATAAGGATTATAAAATAAAGTTAGTCATGTTTGGACATTCGTGGAGTTATGATATAAGGATTTTTTTGCCAAAGATTGATCATAGTTCAAATCTATCAAAAGGTATGAATGATGTTATTTATTTTAGTTGTCATAAGAGGGGACATATTGTTAGATTCTATCCAAATAGTGTTAAGAGGTATTCAAGGTATGTCAAAGGATATAGAGCTCCTAGAAGGTTTGAGAAAGGACAAACTCAAGTATGGATACCAAAGGTAATCATTGCAAATTATTATAGTCATAAGGTTGATAAGAAAATTTCTCTAGAAGGCTATGTTACAAATTAGGATAAGTTCAAGGATCAAGTAGGTAAGATGGATCAAACTATGGTATGGAGACTTGAGGTAGTAAAGACTAAGAATACTAACCTTATTTTTTTTTAAATAAAAAGGGGTAAAAACCTTATTAAAACTTAGAATAATAAAATACAAAGAATCAAAGGGAAAATGCCCTAAAAACCAAAGAATACCACGAAAAAACACCAACAAAAACCGTCATGCCCCAATACCATTTCCATCTCCTAGAATCCTCTCCAGGTTTTGACATAACTCATTGGGAAACTGCACCCATCCATCCACCTTCTGACCATCACTATCCTTTGATGCCCACTTTGCCAAGAAATTGGCCACCCTATTCCATTCCCTTAGAATGTGGGCATAAGACACTGAATCCATGAGTACACTAATCTATAAAATCTGTTGCACTATCATAGATAGTTGTCAGTTCACATTTGTAATCTTCCTCTCAAGGAGCATATTGATCAATATTTATGAGTCAGCTTCACACATCACCCTCCTCCATCCTAAAGCATAAGCTCTCTTTAAGGCATATTGAACAACTAATCCTTCCATCCTATTAACAGTCTACTCACCCATATTAGTCGAGAAAATAAAAACCATTGATCTAGAGGAGTCCCTACCAATCCCACTGATCCCAGTCAAGCCTAGATTACCCCTAGAAGAACCATCAGTATTAATTTTCAAAAGACCCTTGGGAGGGGGCATCCATTTCCCGATCCTTTGAATTTTTCACTTCCCACATCTACCTCTCCTAATGCAAGCTGAGGCTGGAGATATACCCTGTATGCCAAGTCTGTCAACCATCTCCATGTCCCCCTTCTCCAAAGGTAGAATAATCTCACTCTTAGCTTTTATAGTCTCCTAGATCATTCCTATAATTCTATTCCAAACCTATTGAATCCCCAATTTTTCCTCTCTAAAAATTATATGGTTTCTTTCCAGCCAGACTTGCCACAATAGAAAAATAGGTCCAACGTACCAAGCTTCTTACAAGAAGTGAGCTACCGAGGGCAATCTACCCAATCTCAAACAAAAATAAGCAAGGGAGGAAGCATGTACACACTAACATCTCCATGTGTCCCACCAGGCGTGCCACAATTGGTGAGTGAAAGGGTAGCTAAAAAATAGATGTGGCAAATCCTCCTCCTCACCTCTACACAGAATGCATCTTAAAGGACCAACAAAGCCCCTCTTCCAAATATTCTCCCAAGTCAGGCATCTATTCCAGGTCAAAGTCTAGGTAAAGCAATTACACTTCAGCCAAGAGAAACTACTCCAAACTCTTTTCCACCAAGGAGCTTCCCCCCCTCTTCAAATTGATGTGCAATCAATTCTTGATATCCAGTCGATACAGTGTACTTCCCCTTGGGGTTAGGGGACCACATTAGCACATCACCACCCCTAAGTGTGTAGCAATTGTGACCAACTAGAATGATGTTTAGCTTCATGCACTCTACCTCCATTCCAAGAATTGGCCACTCCTCTGGAGTCTTCCATCTCACTTCCAACAACTGGCCATGAAGGGAGAGGGATTTGTAGTCACACACCCTATTCCACCCAGCTTCATTAAATCTTTTTGATAGAGCATACAAATGAGGATACTAAGTAACTATGGGGGGATAGACATCCCAAGAGTCATGCCAGAATTATGCCTCTATCCCACTCTTTCAAATCTAGAATAGACCTCTCTTGATTAGTGCAGCTCCTTTCTTGAGAGTAGCCCAAATCACTGATCCACTTCCTGATAAACTATACCTTAAGATATATTTTAGGGGGATCCCCATAAAATACTTATGAGATAAGATTTTGGCCCAAACACATTCTTGTTCCTCACACCATCTCCAATACAATTTGGCTACTAGGGCCGTACCTACTAGCACTGAATGCCCTAATCCCAGGCCCCTGAACCTTTTCAGGCTATAAACAACCTCCCACTTAATAAGGCTCCACTTCATTGAAGATAATTACCAACCCATAAGAACCATCTTTCCAAGGAATCAAGGTCCTTGACAAAACTCACTAGTTCCACCTGTAACATGCACTTGTATAGAGGAAGAGCCTGCACCACTGATTGAATCAGTTGGACTTGTCTTATAAAGGACAGCCACCGATGGGTCCAATGATTCACCTTGGCTCAAAACTTATTCAAAATCACTTGCCATGATTCCTTGGACTACCTCCCTGCATATATAGGTATCTCAAGATATAATAATGGGAGGCTTCCAATTTGGAATCATAGAATATCAGCCACTCTTCATTGAATGGGTGGAGTGTTGAAGAAAAAATGGAAGACTTGTCCTCATTAATTACCTATCCTGAGGTAGCCAGGTAAGCATCCAAGCCTTTGAAAATATTATTTTCCTCCCTTATAGTATCCATGCCCATCAAATCTGCATCATCCACAAACTATAGGTAAGATAGAACAGGAAGGCCACCTCCCCATTTCCAGCCCTAAATAGTGCCATCATTAGTATTCCTTTTAATCAACCATCCTAGACCTTCTACCAAGAGGAGAAACAGGTAGGGAGATAAAGGTTCACCTTGCCTCAAACCACGTGAGGCCCCAGGGAGATTATAATTCTCCCCATTAACTAGGACTAAGAAAGAAGTTGAATTCACATAGTTCATGACCCACTGGATCCAATCTTCCTCAAAGCCAAAGGCACCTAGAACCTTCTAGAGAAAGGACCAATGAACCCTATCATATGCCTTGGACATGTCTAGCTTAATAAACATAGCCTTCTCCTTGGCCTTGGTCATGGAATGGATAGCCTCAGTAGCTACCACTATCCCATCCAAAATCTGATGGCCCTCCATAAAGCCACTTTGCTCCTCTGAGATTAGCATAACCAACCAATTTTTTAGCCTTTCTGCAATCAACTTAGAAACAATTTTATAAATTACATTGCAAAGGGAAATGGGGCAAAATTGACTTAAGTGATCAGCCCCCTCCCCTTGGGAATGAGAGCCAGGAATGTAGAGTTTAGGGCCCAAAGCATTTGCTTGCTATTCTAGGATTCTTGTACCACAGCCAATAAGTCTAATTTGATAATTTCTTAGAATTCTTGAATGAATTCAATCAAGAAACCATCTGGACCTAGAGCCTTTCTTTTTTGCATTATGAAAACAATCTTCTCTAGTTCCTCTAAGGCTATTGGTCTCATTAGTTGCTCCTTCATATCCTAAGAAACTAAAGAGGGAATACATGAGAGTACTTGAGCCTCCACATCCACTTCCCCCTACCATTCCTCTTTGAATAAAAAAGCAAAATACTACACTTCTTCATTACAGATATCCTACATAGAAGAGATAACCTCTCCCCTATCCATCACCAAAGATGTTATCACATTACCATGTTGTCTGGATCTTACCAAATTGAAGAAGAAGGTGGTGTTCTTATCCCCCTCTTGTAGCCACTCGATCATATCTTTTTTCTTCTAAAATATTTCCTCTCTCAGCTCCCATTCCTCCAAAGTTTTAAATCTCGAGCTTCCTCCTTCAGTAAGAACTCAGACAGCCCCTCCTCCCTAATCAATCTGGTAATATTATTCAGCTCCATTTACACCTCCTTTTTCTCCTAGAAGATGTTCCCAAAGCTCAGATGATTTCATCATTTGAGCTAGTACTTAATGAATTAGAGGAGCTTAGTGAAAATATACATTGTTATACCAATAGTAGGCCTGCCAACTCTCCACCATTCTGCAACTCGTCCAAATAGGTCTGGGTCCCTGAGCCACATGAGTTGAAATTTGAAAGGTGGTTTCTAAGTAAAATGAGCAAAAGAAATGGTGAGCTTAATGGGCTAGTGATTCAAGCCTCTCCAATCTAAAATCTTGAAGCTCAAAGACCATAAGCCTCCCACCCAAAAATAAGAGGTCATAAACTGGTCAATGTGTTTAGTAATGCAGCTGTCACCCACCCTTCTATTGTTCTAAGTGAATTGACCATTACATGGCTTAATATCCACTAGATTGAGTGCTAAAATATTATCCTAGAGCAAGATAGAAGATGGCTCCAATCTTGCATTACCTCCCCTTATTTCCATTAAGTCCATAATAGCATTAAAGTCACCAGCCATAATCTAAGGCAGGTAAGGAAAAACACTGTGAACCAGTTAAATATTGTTCCAAATAAGAAGCTTACCTTGACAATCTATAAGGGCATAGCCATTCGATAGAATAACATACTTGCCTAACTCAATGCATAAGGAGACCATGGATAATGAAGATATGAAGGTGATCCAAGACACCAGTTAAAACTTACGTGGATTCCAGAGACAAGCCACACCTCCCACAGGCCCTTAGGCACCAATACACTGACATAAACCTTGCCTCCATAGCTTAGGTGTAATACACATCATGTACTCCACTGAAACCTTAGTTTATTAAAGAAAGAGAATATTTGAACAATGACTCCTAACTAATTCCCAAATATCTTTTTGTCTAGGACCGTTGTTCAAGCCCCACACGTTTCAGGATATAATAATCATTTTGGAGGAGGCAAGAAGTGGGAATCTAAGGTCTTAACAAAACCTAACTCAACAAAATTTTCCCCAATCATCTTTATCCTCTCCATGTCCTTCTTTCATCCCAATTTAACACTTTTCTCTGAAGGCCCCTTCTTACCATTCTTTTGAAGAATTCCCAAGTGAGGAGGAGCTTTACCTTACTTATCTATCTCTGTAGCCGCTATATGTGTTGGAATCTCCCCAACCTCTACTCCCTAAGCTAGATCAATATTTGGTTCAAGGTTCAATTGTTCCCCTACCTACCCATCCATGATCATAGGTAAGGAAGATTCCTCTTAAAGCGTCGAGTGAGAAATGGAAGATTTTCCCTCTGTTCTAAACCCCCTCACAAGCTGCTCCACACTAATTAATCTTAAGTTAACTTCTTGTTGGCCCAATTCATCCAATACTTCAAACCTATTAAAAGAATCCTCATTCTATCACTCCATTAAGTACCTCTTATGACCTTTGTCTTAGCTTCATCCCTTAACTTGCACAAAACCCTCATGATCCTTGCTAACACCAGCTCCATACTTCTTCCCTTTGTTAGCACCATTGGTGCTACTCAGAAGAGGCAAGGGTGAGGGTTTTTGTTCTTCCATTTTAGCCTTCGAGCACTTTCTCACCAAGTGTCCATACTCATGACAAAGGTGGCATTTGAAAGGAAGGGTCTCATAGTCCAATTGTTGCACCCAGGAGTATGAGCCCACACACATCTCTACCGCATCTGGCAAAGGTCTACTCAAGTCAATTTCCATGCAAATTCAAGAAAAAGTCATGACTTTATTACCTAAGGTTTGTGTAGAGGACCCCATTGGCTTTCCTAACATTGAAGCTATCATCTGAAGAACATCCTCCTGGCAGCATTCTATAGGCATTCTAGGTAAACGTACCCACACTGGGACCCTATTTGGCAGTTCCTCAGTAGGGTTAAATCCAACATGCCATGGTTCACAAAAAGCCCAACCTAATTATAAAAATAAGGTCTGCCTTCAAAAATCTTGTTTCTATTATCCAAGCAGAGGAATGTAACCATGAAGAAATTGTTTGCTAGTAACTTAACCTCCATCTCACCCTCTGGCTCCCACACTCTTCGAGCCCAGCTCTCCAAAAAAGGAAGGGAGACTCTCAGTCCCAAAAACTTGCAGTACAGTGAATGCTTTGAGTAATACTCCACATCTTCAGCAATCATATCAAAAGGGATTACCAACTTGGGTCTTTCCTTGCAGTGTTTGAGGCATCCATTAATCTTTGTTATCCATGATCCCCCCATCAAGCTCATGTCAAAAACCCCTAGAGTCTAGCTAAAAACTACATTTTCAAATATCCTAGCTTTCTATCCCTACATATTCATGCCCACCACTTCTCTAAAACTCCTATCCAACATGGCCTTAAATGGCTCACTCTGAGCCATAGTCATGCCCTTCCTAAAGTAGACCACCACCGTTGTGACCACCTCCCTCTACCTTCCTTCACCAGACAACCTTCCCTCTCCTTCACAGCCCCTAAAATCACTGATACAAGCTAGGGCACAACTGCCCTAGCTTGGCGATAAGTTGCAGACCTCATCCATTCACATTCTCTAGTTTCAATTCTATTTTATGGATGCAATTGAATACTAACCCTATTGAATCCAAGAGTCTTCATGGATTATTTTACAAGGTGGAAAAAGGATTAAAAATAAAGGAGAGTCAAGAGTTTTTATTGACAAATCTAAAGAAAAGAATGAAGTCAAAGATTCAATTAAAGTCAAGCAAGACTACAAGTTAAGGAAAGATATGGAGATATGGGAGTCTCCTAAGTTTTGGAACTTTTAGTGTTTCTATGTCAAAGGGATGTCTCTATCTAGGATTTAAGGAGACACTTGTCAATCATAAGAAGCTTGGTGGATGTCAAATATGGTTTGGTGACAAGGTATGAAAATAAGGTATGTTTATGCATTCTTTATATATATATATATATATATATATATATATATATATATATATATATATATATATATGAGAAAATAAGTTTGTGAAGAATATCAGTAGTCTTATCTTGAGAAGGAGTTATCTTGTTGATCATGGTTTAGATGTTCTGGTATAAATGTGAGTTTCAAATATCTATCTACATATTGGTTTATGGTAGATGCCAGGTGACCCTATAAGTTGAAGGCCTTTCTTCTAGGTTTTTTTCATAGATCTTGCTAACTTGTTAAAATCTTGTTGAACAATTATGTATTCATGGAAGTTTATAGTGTTCTAAAGATGACATATCTCTATATTAGTATTGAATGTGACTGGATAGTATTTGAAGACTTTTTAAAGATGTAATGTTCCTAATAAAGCATGAAGTCAAGGGGATCTTTGTAATTGGTCAGGTCCTAGGATAAGAGGACCAAAAATTTGAATCTGAGTAAGAGGGTGTGGAGAAGAAATTTTGTCTTCTCAAGATAATAATTCCAATCAAAGAAGGTATTTGGTTAAGGGAGAGAAATAAGTTCATGTGTTTTCTCTAAAGTTTTGTGAAGGAGCTATAGTACAAGGTTATAATGGGTGTTTCTAGATGGCCTAATGAGTTTGATGTAATGTCATGAAGTGTTTGGTGATCAGAATGGTCTATGCATTTCTTTATGATGTGATCCATGTGTTTTTTGGTCTAATGGTATGTTGAATCCAAATTGAATATTTTTAAGTACTCTTGGTTTTCTTAGTCTTTGGCTTAAGGGCAAGCAGGCCTAAAATGGGTTTCAAAATTCATGGATCCCAAAGGCGTGAAGGCTCAAATATTGGTCTAGAAGTGTATGATGGGTGTCTCTAGATGTGCAAGAAGTTTTAGAGGTGTGTGTTAACCAAAAGGAGGTTTGTTGACCCTATTTGTTTTAAGATTTTAGGGTTTTGGGCTATGCTAGAAAAGTGGTTTGACTTGTGAATTGAGTTTTGAGTCTTATTAATATGTTGAATGGGACAAATTGGTGGTCAAATCAAGATTCACATAGAATTGAAGGCTTTTGGTTCTCAATATATTAAAGTTTTTGTCATGTTGGAGGTCTAATTAGGTAGTTGGTTTGTGAATGAAGCATGTTACTGAGAATGAGCTTAGTGATTAAAATTGGTTTTCTTGAGGGGGAATATAAGAGTGTTCAAGATATGAAGTTTTAGGTCTTGAAGATGTGACTACTGAAATATGTGGGCTCTTCCAGTTCAATGTAGGGCTATTAGGAGGCTAGATAGGCCTAGTTTGAGGAAGAACAATTTTTCCTCAGTTTCTCCAAAAGAGAAAAGTATGATTGTTCTAAGGAGAGTTATTTGGTTTTTTAAGAGCATGTTTCCTATTTGGTGAATGGCATGAAGTTATGTTGGTATCCCTTATGGTATCTTAAGATAGAAGGATAGTTAGCATATGTGGTGGTTTTTTAAGTGTGTAGAGATCTAAATATACTCAAAAGGTATAATTACTTAGATTTCTTAGGGGGAGTCCCTCTCAGATGCTTCTTAGTGTGTACCAAGAAATTTTAGTGGTTTTGTGTGTTTTTTATTCATTAGTTATAGTTCTTGGTTGAAGAGAGTGTTGTCATGGAGCAAGAGGAAGTTGTAAAGGCAAGAAGAGATAGGTTCAAGGTAAGAGGAAGTTTTTCTCATCTTTATAAGATATTATTTTCCTATTTATGGTATTTTCAAGTCCTCAATTTCAGTTGGTGCCCATGTTGTCATTATGTCAAAGGGGGAGAAAGTTCTTGTTATTGGATTGTTTGGAGAAATAGAAGATTAGTCGTATAATGATATATATGATGGTTATTCACATTAATGACAAAGGGGAAGATTGTTGGAGAGTTGTTAATGATGTCATGATGATGTCATAAAGGTGTCATGGTGAGTGAATGAATTACCTTGATAGTATATGTGATAATGACAAAGTGTGCAATGTGTTTGTCCTAGTATGATTGAAGTATGATTGGTTGATCTTCAGAGTTTGCATGGTTAGAGATGTTTAGGGATGAGTATGGAGTATTGAGCATCTACAAGAGGTCCCTGAGATGTTTTATAAGATTTGAGTGCTTATGTGCATATTGTCACTTGGATTTTCACCCTTTGAGGAGATGAAAATATCTCTTGATCCAAGTAGTATAATGGAATCACCTCTAGACTTGTGGGTATCCTAAGGAATGAGGTGATTCTCTACATAGGGCTAGCTCCCTTGATGTACCACTTGACTACTACTATTGCTACTAAATTTTGGGGGTGAAAAGGGTGAGAGATAACTAAAATCAAAATACTCTAATGGATTTGATAGACCAAATATGTTGATGACATCCAACTATATGTATCTCACACTTGAAATCAAAGGATAACTAAAACATACCACTCTCCAATCAATGTCTTCTTATATCAATGTTACATTGCAGGGTTATAGATGAATGCACAAAGATAGGAGGAATATAAAAGAGGCCTATTAGGGTACTAATGAAAAGATCAAATCACTTAAACCTTGACATCTCCTAGAACACAACACATGCCTTACAAGAATAAGATGCAAATAGGTGAATAAAATGAGCAACATGCTAAGGAATCTCTATCCTTCACTTATGCAAGATCACACATTCAATTAAACACACTAAGTAAACTCATGGAAGAGGTAAAACTTAGTCATTTTATTTATCAAAAGGTGTATAATTGATCTGGGATTTGCCATACTCAGGTGGAACATAGAATATTATGCCAAAATGACCGACTCTTATAGAGTTTGAGAGATAGAGAGAGAGAGAGAAAGCGAAGTCAAAGGGTTAAAATATAACTTTTCAAGATAAGAATAATATTTATCCATATATGGGAAGATGATATGGGTTGAATCATGTAAGGGCATGAGAAAAATTTATCGATCCAAGTCATCAAAGTTATGCAAAGTGGATTAAAACTCCTTTTCTTGCACAAAACACTACCTTCATGATTAGGCCTATTTGAGTGACTTGTAACTAATAAAAGGAATATAAAATTATTTTAATGGAAGGGTATGCTCCCATATATTCCTCTCCATGAATTTTTTCATTCTTGGTCTTCTGTAATCACCTAGAAGAGAGTCATCATCACTTGCACTCTGGGAAACCTCTTTCTCATACACCTAGCACACTTGTATTTAAATTTGGCATTAGTTACCCATGAAAATAAATGGAATAGGTTTAATTAAAATTTTAAATATCCTCCATGTGTTTTTAATATTTATAGGCACATTAAAATCACTTTACTTGAATATTTCTTCCCTTCTCTCTAGCTTGCCCAATATGCTAGATTTGACTGCTCAAGTTGAAGGACCTATTTGAGATACTTAAGAGTTTTTTAAGGACATGAAATGAACATTTTTATTTATTAAATGTCTCAATATTTACAAAAAACTTTGTTTCATCTCCTAAATTCTCTTGTAGCCTGTACAACACATAAAATAGTGAGAAAAAGCCTATTTTCCCCTTGTTCGTACAAGTTTGTACAACTCAAAAGTATGTGAAGTATCCTAAGAGATTCCTATCTAATTTAAAATATGTTTCATAATAAAAATGTTCCATTTGGTGACAGTTCCAACTCCAATTTTCAAGAATCATCCTTGACAAGGGTTTAGTAAGGTTTTAGGCATGTTTGACTTCTTAACTATTATTCAAAAATTTGGGACATTAAACTTGAGAAAAAAATCCAAAAATATGGAATTTAAGACACCTAATAACACCCCATAACTCCTATGTCTCCCATGCATATCCTCATGAAATATATGAGCATCAAAATATGGCCTATCAAGTTTGTTTCCCTTATTTCTTACATGCCTGAGTTATCTTAAGGTCCAAAAATGGATTATTTTTCTTAAATATGAAATATAAAGTCATTATAACCTCTTTATTGACCTCAAAAACATTACCAAATTCATTTTAATTCCAAATCCAAGCTAATATTGAAACTGAACACCTTTTTGGATGCTAGGCCTAGTCATGTTCATAGGTGTCTGACTGCAACTTTAGCCCAAATTGGCCTTTAATGGATTTTCCTTATCTCATTATATCCAATAAAAATATATGGTTACCCAATATACATTTTCTAATAGCCTATAAATCTCACTTCAAATTGGAAATGACAAATCTCTTCGTTTGGACCTTTAGGCATATTCCTTGTGTAGTCTACATGACTATAGACCTTGTAGTTTAGAGTAATCCATTGAGTTTCAATACTTTTTTTTTTAATTTAACATGATTTTATAGGTGTCATAAATCTTATAATACCTTCAAAATATTCTCTCATTATTTCTAAATTACCACTTTGTGCTCAAAGGGAAGTATCCCCTGTCTGAGATAAAATGGGGGTACTTCCCCTATTTCCTTAGGAAATATTAGCATTTTATTGAATTATAAAAATTTTAAGGAACTAACACACAAAATTTTATCTCTTTTTCATCTCATATTGCCCCCCAAACTCTCAAATTATAAAATTGGTCTCTTGACAAGATAGACTGGATGGGGTTTTAGTATTTGGACTCAGTTTGTTCCATTGGAGAATCTCCACTTCCTTGGTTTGAATTAAAAAAGACCTATAAAGGTTTTCATGGTCCTTATATAGGTTTTCCATCATATATTCCTTTCTTAAACCCTATACTTTAATTCCTCATGCAACTATTCAGTCAAGATTGGGTGTCACTTGACTGACTATACTTTGCTTATGTAGGATTCTTGTAGGTTATTATACATGTTTTGAATTCAAGACCAAGTACACAAACTCATATACCTATACAAGTTTTATTTTAAGTCTATTATCATCCTTTTATAATTCCATATTAATCACATTCCACTTCAAACCTTGATAAAACACATCATATACTTTGCCCTTTGTTAGATTGGTCTTATGCCTTGATTGTGTCTGAGTCTCCTACCTGACCTGTAGGTGTGTGTTTAGTTCATTTCTATTTGGAAAAAATGAATAATAGTCATTCATATCTTATATAATCATAAATACATCTGTTATAACCATGCTTTCACTTTAGGCAACCCTATGTCATCTTTTAGGACTTCCCTTTCAACTCACTTCCTGACTATGCTTCTACTTCCTTCCTTAAGATGACCCTACTATAAATGTTTATGCATGTTCAATCCTTGAAAATAATGCTCAAATAATTTCCTATGGTGATTTAAATTATTCTAAACCATGTTCATGACAAACTAATTCATATTCACACTTTGATATGGCCTTACCTATTTCATCCAGCTCATTGTCTACCTTTGACTATTATACCCTACCTCTTAGGCTATTATAGGTGATTTTTACATGTTAGACATTTTATATATATTTAATGTCTTAATTTAATTCCTTCACACTATATTATGAATATATTCAATCACCTTATTCTTTGAAAGAGGGTATATACTGAGATTATCAAACTCAGTCTCCTTGATAATCCTACAGCCAGCTTATGAGCTTTACATGGTGAATAGGGGACCTATAGGTAGTCATAAGGGATATGAGATTGTTTAAATCCATTTTTATTTAACTTCAAGTCATGGTGAAACCTTTTATTAGTTTTAAACCATATTATTCATGAGAATATGTTTAATATTTCTCTTTATGGTGTCAAAAGGCCACCTACATCTTCATACCTGTAGATGTTACTAAAACATTTTAGTGTGTTTATAGCATCTTTTAGGCCTTCAAAAACCTATCTCTCTTTAATTTATAACCTTAAAAAATTATAGGGTCTTGACCTTATTATAGGCTACAAATTTAACATAAAAATATGTGTTAAGAGTTATTTTAAACATGTTTTATGTCATCCCCAAGAACCCACAGGACCCCTATTCTACGTTTTCAAGGACCAAATCCCAAACTCAGTCACCTCATCTTTGAAGGTAGTTTATCTTTCTAAGTATCATTCCATCTCTTAAAAAGACCTTTCATGTTCCACATATCATGTTGGAATTCCAAATAAGGTTTCACCATTAGTTTATCTCTCCATATGACACTTCAACTCATTGTTGACACCACCTATAGATGATCATTTCACACAGGTAGTGAGTATAAGGATAGTGTACAAAGTGTGTAAGTTTGTAGACACTTTTATGCCTTCACCAAGCATTTCAATAAAACTTTAGTAGTCTTAATATATTTAAAACCATATCAAGCCTTCTCCCTATTAACATGATGTCATCAAAGCTCCTCTAAGTGTGTATCTAGCTATATAAGTGAATACTGAGCACAAAATCAAGGAACATGTGGATGAAATGGTCTTCAAATCAACTAAAAGTCAAGGTCCAATCTTTAAAAAAAACAAATTACACCAATGGAAACTTAAAATAAGTTATAATACTTGTATTTCAACATGAAAAAATCCTTACAACATGAAAAATTCCTTACAACCACCTGTAGCTCATGTAATACAGTCATAAGGCAAACTAATTACATGTGTGATTATGATTGTAACTTCAAGAATGATGTGACCTTGAGGAATGATATTTTAAGGTTAAAATAGGATCAATATCAATTTTAAATAATTTAAATTAACTTAATGCAACCTTATGAATCCATGGATAAGCACAAAGTTCATGAAAATGGTGAAAAGTGCAAATTATACCTAGAAAAGACTAGTTTGTAAACTTGAGGGTATTAGTTTGTCAAAAAAACATAAAAATTTACAAAAATCATGAAAATTTTAAGGGGAAATAACCAAAATTCTTTGGAGAAAAAAATAAGCAACTTATTTGTATGGGATCACTCAAACCAAAACAAAACCTGAAGGGTGTACATAATGATAAGTAGATTTGCATAGTCCACTTCAAATGGATGGTTAATTAATCACAATTTACCATTTCTAAAAATTATTATATGTATTTTAATTTATATGACTTTATAATCATCTCCTAAAATAATTTTGTCTAAAACCCTTTCTGCTGGCTGTACCAAGTAGAAACCTATAAGTCACTTCTTTATGCCAAGAAGGATGAAAAAGAGATAAAATAGTTTTGAGAAAGAAATTTAAGGTTTATATCAAAAAATGTGGATTAAATTATGGGGGAGGTTAATAGTCATAATTACATATTTTCCAAGTGTCACACTTCCCAAAGAGGTTGTATAAGTGCCAAACTCAATCTTTTCTTTAAGAAAACTACATTTTTCTGACTAACCTAATAATTTGCAATTAGTGACAGTTAATAAAGACCTCCTAGGACACATGGCATGTGATAAAACTCTGTTAAACTTGCACATTTCCAAATAAACCTATACAAAGCATTAAATCCACCATTTTAATTGCTCAAATGACCCAAAAATGATAAATAGACATAGAAACTAATTAACCAAAGTTGTTATAACATCAATTAACATTAATTGACATATGAGACACCTTATGAAAATATATTATAACCCCTTAGATTCCTAAAAATGAATTTTTTACTAGGGATTCCCTATTTTGACCTAAAAGTCAAAATTGGTCAATAATTGGTGACTCATAGGGGTAGTATGCCTGTTATACTAACTAGACCAATAGCCTTATCATTCCATTTTGCTTAGGAGTCATTAAGGACTGAGACAAAAAATGAAATTTTGCCCATTGACCACACATTTTGATCAAGATAAGACATTAGGACTACCTCAACCATACAAATCAAAGACACAAACAAAATAAGACAATAATAACACACATGTGCTCAAAGCAATTAGGAGAAGCAAAGAACAACTACTATGTACAAATAATAATGATCATACCTCTCTCTTGGATCAAAGGTAAAGTTTATTAGGTTTCTTCCATGATAAGAATCTCATGGTGCCAAACAAGTTTCTTGTTGGAGTGGATGATTGGTGAATCAACATTTTTTCTTGCCACTTTGCTTGGAAAATCTCCAAAAAGATCAGCATCAAATAAGTTTCCAATGTACACATACTCATTCTAATCTTAAAGACATATTTCTTGCTGGTCTCCAATGCTAGTGTATTCTCCCAAGGTGTTCATGATTATCAATTCATTCTTGGAAGGTTGATTCGGCTTATCTCCTACGTGGTATGTGTCTTGAGCCAAATCATCTTTCTCTATTTCTTCAAGAATATTGACAAACTAATTTCTAGCCTCTTCATTTCTCTCTTGAGGAAAGGAATCTAGTTTGATGTTAAAATTACTATAATAG
Source organism: Torreya grandis (assembly GCA_037957365.1). NCBI lineage: Eukaryota > Viridiplantae > Streptophyta > Pinopsida > Cupressales > Taxaceae > Torreya > Torreya grandis. The sequence goes on along the minus strand of JARHVA010001150.1, from coordinate 3,298,692 downwards.
TCTCCAAGTTCATCCCAAAATGAATCACTTGCTTATTCAATTTTCTCATAGTCTCCTTCCTCAATATTAGAGCCATACCAATCTGATTGTTCTTCTTCTTTATCAAGTACCAAGACATCATATTTCTCATGAAAATATTCTCAAATCTCTTCATCATCAAATCCCATAATTTTTTTTCCATCTTCATCAAAATAGGGTGGAAGTCCATCAAGTAAAGATAGTGAAAACTCATCATACTTACATGTTTCCATACCTACTACCTCTCCTACTTATATTTGAAGAGTGTTGGAAATATAAATATCCTCATTAGGCACATTTATATAATCCTCCTCTTTGGTTGTAAGGTCCTTAAGAGTTGATTTCCCTTCATCTTCATGTTCTTTGAACATTTTCATATAAGTGTGCCCCATGTCTTCTTCTTGAACCATGTCATTATTTGTAGTCATCTCCTTTTGATTTGTAGGCTCTTGAGGCTCTCAAATTCATTTCATATGTCTTCAAATATCTATCACAAGTTTTCTTCCTCGTGATCATCTTCAAGAGTTTACTCTTCTACATTAGTCTCATGAAACTCTCTTAGGACTACCACTTCTTGGGAGATAGCTCGAATATGTTCTCTATCCTTGATAGTACATTTAAATTCATGGTCATGATGATCATCTTCAACCTTTGGATTAGATGTATATTTCTCTTCAAGATCTCCCATATCCTTCTCTCTCATGGTAATACCAATACTAGGCATCTTAAAATCATGTTCTCTAGCCCAACGAGGTTGCCAAGGTGGTAGGTTTTCTTCAAGAAAGATCTCCTTTTCCTTATCATCCAACTAGTCCTCCTCAGGTTAACATACCACATGTCCATTAGGATAAAGTGTGATGGGGTGAGGTCAATATAAACTAGTTGTTGGGGGTGGCACATAGAGCTCAAAATTAGATTGAGGGTGGAATGTAGAATATTATTCATAGACACACATCACTTCATACATAGAAATATTAGCTATTGGACTATTATTTTGCTCACCAATGGGAGTTCATATGGTTATTTCATGTCATAATCACTCATGAGAGTCTCTTGATCAGCCATGAATTGGATTTTCTCTTCTTTACTTGCCTCTCTCAAAATAGGCTCCTCTTTGAGAAGGAGTGATTTGAAAAAATAAGGGATAGGCTCATGGATTTGAGGTGAAAGAGCTAGAGTATGAGAATTAGTGTAAGGTAAAAGGATTGGATATGGAGTGTGAATGAAGGAAAATTCTTATGAGCAGATTTATAAAAGAGGAAAAGACTAGTGAGATCATATGGAAGTGAAACATTGGGCTGGTTAGGAAGGGAAACATTAGCATGAGTAGGAGCTACACTTTGTCCATAATATCTTGGTGTACAATCCATGGGAACATCTAATTTCATATGAAAAGGCTCATAATAATATTCTTGAGGATGATAGGAATCAAATCATGAATGGTATGGATCATATTGAGGTTGATATAAATGAGTTTCTCTATAGCCATTTTCATAGGATTGCCCAACAACATATTATTCACATGAAGAGGGGAATGAAGGAATATATGTCTACCATAACTCATGGGTCTGATGGATATCTTGATAGGGTTGATAAGGATTATATTTGAATTAATGAACATCATATGTAGGTTTATATATATCATGGAAAGGTTGACCAAGGACTTGTTCATATGAAGAGGGAAAGGCAAGATCTTACAATATATCACCAACTAGTAGAGGACAAAACTCAAAATCAAGGTCAGCCATGAAACCTTCATATGGAAATAAGGACATAATAAAATTTATCAACAATTTTAAAATGGAATATGTAGGATAATTGACTATTTGATACAAATTTAGAGTCACCATTGATGCTTTGAAAGATGCCTTCAAAGGCTGATTGTTGAGAGACAACACCAAAAATATCTCAATCACTTGGAACAAAAGTCCCATCAGGTGTGCCAAAAATTATTGTCACTTGTATTTTAACCCTTTTAGGAGATTAAAATCTTTCCTCATCAAATTTTCATAATGGAATCACCTCTAAGCTTGTGGGTAGCCTAAAGAATGAGGTGAGTCTCTAAATAGGGCTAGCTCCCTTGATGTACCACTTGACTACTATTAATGATACTAACTTTGGGGGGTGAAAAGGGTGAGGTTTAAATGAAATAAAACTACTCTATATGATGCACCATATATTTTTATGACGTCCAACTATATGTATCTCACACTTGAAATCAAAGGACAACTAAAACATATACTCTCCAATCAATCTCTTCTTTTATCAATGTTACATTATGGGGTTATAGATGAATGCAAAAAGCTAGGAGGACTAGACAAGAGGCATATGAGGGTAATAATTAAAACACCAACTCACTTGAAAATTGACATCTCCTAGAACACATCACATACCCTACAAGGAGAAGATGCAAATAGGTGAATAAAATGAGCAACATGTTAAGGAATCCTTAGTCTTCACTTATGCAAGATCACACATTCAAGTAAACACACTAATTATAGTCATCAAAGAGATAAAACTTAGTAAAATTATTTATCAAAATGTGTTAAACTGAGTAGGGATTCACCATACTCAAGTGGAGTATAGAATACAATGCCAAAATGGCCAACTCTGATAGATTTTGAGAGAGAGAGAGAGAGAGAGAGAGAGAGAGAGAGAGAGAGAGAGAGAGAGAGAGAGAGAGAGAGAGAGAGAGAGAGAGAGGTCAAACCATGAAATTTTAAGAGCAATAATTGTCAATCCAAGTCATCAAAAGTATGCAAAGTGACCTAAAACTCTTTTTCTTGCATAGAAAACTACCTTCATGATTAGGCTTATTTGAGTGACTTGTAACTAATCTAAGGTAGGTAAAATTATTTTAATGTAAGGGTAGGATCTTATACATTCCTATCCATGCATTTTTTTCATGCCTAGTCTTCTAGAATCACCTAGAAGAGAGCCATCATCACCTGCACTCTAAGAAACCTCCTTCTCATGCACCTAGGACACTTGTCTTTAAATTTGGAATTATTTTCCCATGAAAATTCATGGGATAGGTTTATTTACAAGTTTAAATATCCTCCATTTCCTTTGAATCATAAATATCACCTTAAAATCACCTTACTTGAATATTTATTCCCTTCTCTCTAGCTTGCCCAATATGCTAGATTTGATAGGCCAAGTTGAAAGACATATGTTTCAAGACACTAAATTAATATTTTGAGTTATTAAAAGTATCAATTTTTCCAAAAAAACTCTATTTCATCTCATAAATCCTCACGCAGCCTAAATAACACATAAAATAGTGATAAAAATCCTATTTTTGCCCTTGTTTGTATAAGTTTATATAGCTCAAAATCATGAGGAATATCCTAAGATATTCATCTCCAATTTCTAATAGGTTTCTTGATCAAACTTGTCTATTTGGTGGCATTTCCAACTCCATTTTCCAACATTGGCCCTTAATAATGGTTTAGTAGGGTTTTATGCCCATTTGACTTCTTAATGATTGTTCATAAAGTTGGGACATTAAAATTGAGAAAAAATTACACAAATATGGCTTATAAGACCCTTTATAACACACCCTAACTCCTCTATATCCCATGCATAGCCTCATGAAAGATATGAGCTTCAAAATATGGGCTATCAAGCTTATTTCACTTATTTCCTACATGCTTGAGTTGTCTTAAGGTCTAAAAATGGATTATTGTCCTTAAATATGTTAAAAAAATGATTTATCACCTCTATATTGACCTCAAAAACATTAATAAATTCATTATAATTCTCAATCCAAGCTAAAATTGAAAATAACCCCCTTTTTGGATATTAGGCCTAGTCATGTACATAAGGGTTTGACTACAACTTAAGCCCAAATTGGCGTTTGATGGATTTTCCTTGTATCTTGATGGCTAAGACACATATTTGGTATCCCAATAGACATGTTACAATATATTATAAATCTCACTTCAAAGTGGAAATGACAAAGCTCCTTATTTGGACATTTAGGCCTATTCATTGCCTAGTTTGCATGATTGTAGACCTTGTAGTTTAGATTAATCTATTGAGTTTCACTCCCTCTTGTTTGATTTCCAATTATTTTCTACACTTCATAAATATTATCATACCTTCCAACTAGATTCTCATTAGCTCTAAGTTCATCCTTGTACCTTATTCAACCAAACTACAACTTTGTGTTTAAAGGGAAGTACCCCCCATCTAAGACAAAATAGTGGGTACTTCCCCTATTTACTCATGAAATATTAGTATTTTATGGAATTATAAAATTTTTGAGGAACTACCACACAAAATTTTGATATTAGTCATCTCATATGACCCCCCAAACTCTCAAATTCCAAAACGGGTCTCTTGATAAGATAGACTAGATAGGGTTTTAGTATTTGGACTAAGTTTGTTCCATTGGAGACTCTCCTCTTGATTGGTTTACATTGATAAATAACTATAAAGGTTATCATGGTTCTTAAAGACGTGTCCCATCATCTATTCCTTGCTTTAACCCTCCATTTTACTTCCTCATGCGACTATTTAGTCAGGATTGGGTGTCACTTGACTGACTATGCTTTGCTTACTTAGGATTCCTATAGGTTATTATACATGTTTTGAATTCAAGACCAAGTAAAAAAACTAATATACATCTTCAAGTTTCATTTGAAGTTTCTTATTCTACTTTTCTAAATCCATATTAATCACCTTCCACTTCAAACCTTGCTAGAACACATCATATACTCTATCCTTTGTTACACTGGTCTTATGCCTTGACTATGTCCGAGTCTCCTAGCTAACTTTTAGGTTTTTTTTTGGTTCATTTTTACTTGTAAACAATTCATAAGATTCATTCATCTATTATATAATTAGTATTACATATGGTAGAACCATGCTTTCACTTTGGACATCCCTAGGTCATCTTTTAGGATATCCCTTTCAACTCACTGCCTGACTTTGATTCTACTTCCTTCCTTAAGATGACCATTTTGTAGATGTTTATGCATGTTTAAGACTTTAAAATAATTCTCAAATACTTTCCCAGTGTTATTTAAATTATACTAAACCATGTTCATGAAAAACTAAGTTATATTCACACTTTTTTTATACCTTTTATATATGCTTAATATCCTCATTTAAGTCATTCACAATATATTATGACTATATCCATTCACCTTGTTATTTTAATGTGGGTATATAATGATATTATCAAACTCAGTCTCCTTGATAATCCTACATCCAACTTATGAGCTTTACATGGTGAATAGGGGACCTGTAGGTAGTCATAGGGGCTATGAGAGTGTTTCAATCCCTTTTTATTTACCTTAAAGTCATGGTGAAACCTTTCATAAATTTTAAACTATACTAGTCATGAGAATATGTTTAATATTGATCTTTATGGTGTCAAAATTCCACCTACATCTTCAGACCTATAGATGTTACTAAAACATTTAAGTGTGTTTTAAAGCATCTTTGAGGCCTTGAAAAACCTATCTCTCCTTACTTTATGACGTTTAAACCTTACAAGGGTCTTAACCTTACTAGATGATATAAATTTAACATAAAAATATGTGTTATGATTTCTTTTAAACATGTTTTATGTCATATCCAAGAACCCATAAGACCCCTATTTTGCATTTTTAAACTCAGTCACCTCATCCTTGAAGGCAGTCTATCTTTCTAATTTTCATTACATCTCTTCAAAATAAATTACATGTTCCACATAGCATGTTTTAATGATAAATAAGGTTTCACCATTATTTTATCTATCCATATGACACTTTGACTCACTATTGATGCCACCTATAAATGATCATTTCACATAGGCAGTGAGTACAAAGAAGGGTAATGTACTAAGTGTGAAAGTTTGTAGACACTTATATGCCTTCACGAAGAATTTAAAAAGACTTTTATAAGTATTAAGATATTTTAAACCATATCAATCCTTCTCCCTATTAACATGATGTCATCAAAGGCTCATGTAAGTGTGTATCTAACTATATAAGTGAACAATGAGCATGAAATCAAAGAACATGTAGATGAAATGGTCTTAAAAACAACTAAAAATCAAGGTAAAATATTTAAATATAAAAAATTCCACCAATTTAAACTTAAAACAAGTTTTAATACTTGTCTTTCAACATGAAAACGTCCTTACAATCACTTATAGCTCATGTAATATAGTCATAAGGCAAACTGATTACATGTGTGATTGTGATTGTAACTTCAAGAAGGATGTGACCTTGAGGAATGATATTTTAAGGTTAAAATATGATAAATATAAATTTTAAATAATTTTAATGAACTTAACACAACCTTATAAATCCATGGAGAAACATAAAGTTCTTGAAAATGTTGAAAACTACACATTGCACCCATGAAAGACTAGTTTTCAAACTTGAGGGCATTAGCTTATAAAAACAACTTAAAAATTGAAACCAATAATGGAAATTGTAAGTAAAAATAACCAACATCCTCTAGATAAATAATTATCAACTAGTTTGTATGAGATCACTCAAACCAAAGCAAAACCTGAAGGGTGTATAGAATGACAAGTAGATTCACATAGTCCACTTCAAATGGATGGTTCATTAAGCAAAATTGACCATTTCTAAAAATTATTATATTTATTTTAATTTATATTATTTTATAATCATCTCCCAAAATAATTTTGTCAGAATCTATTGGCCGTACCAAGTGGAAACCTGCAACTCACTTCTTTATGCCAAGAAGGATGAAAAAGAGATAAAATTGTTTTCAGAAAGAAACTATTGTTTAAGATCAAAAAAAACATTTATATTATCATAGGGGAGGTAAATATTCAAATTTACACATTTTACAAGTGGCACACTTTCCAAATAAGTCATACAAGTGCCAAACTCACTCTTTCCTTCAAGAAAACTACCTTTTTCTAAGTAACCCTATCAATTTTCAATTAGTGACAGTTACCATAGACCTAATAGGACACATGTCATATGATGAAACTCCTTAACACTTTCACATTTCCCAATAAACCTATACAAAACATTAAATTCACCATTTTGACTCCTCAAATGACCTAAAAAATATAAATGGACCTAGAAACTAATTGACCAAAGTTGTTATAACATCAATTGACATTAATTGACTTATGAAACACCTTATGACAATATATTATACTCCCTTATATGAATAAAATTTATTTTTTTACTATGGGTTCCCTATTTTGACATAAAATTCAAAATTGGTCAACATTACATAAGTCAAATTAATCTAGTTGTCCATAGTTTCATCTAGACACTTTGGGTCTAGTGGCAAAAAAATTGAGTAGGTAGTTTGATGACATCACCATTTCCACATGTGGATGAATCAGGGGGAGTTGGTCATATGGTTGTGATCACATTAGTCCTTAATTTCTATGCATTAAATCTCATTTCATGCACCTAATCACGTCAAAAGATATGTAAATGCAAAGTTGGGCTCCCATGCATTTTGGTAGTGTTTTCCCATACTTATCCAAATTTTCAATATGGAAAGAAGAGTTGAGTAATAATTTTTATGGTGTCATATATCACATGTGTGTATATTTCAGGATAATATGATCATATGGGTTTGTTTATGTTTATTCATAATTTATTTTTGCTAAATTTTAGATCATGCACCGAAGTACGATAAAATTTATACAGGAGCAAAGTTGGCCTCCCAAACAAGTTCTAAGCATAGTTAGCTCTGTGATAAAAGATTTTGAGAAGGAATTTTAATGGAATTGCATCTTACACATGCAAATTTTTTATAAGTATTTTTTGACATGGTTGGATTCCCTTATGAAAGGTGTTCATATGGTGCAGATGTAAGGTCATGAGATTAATCGAGGTAAAAGATATATATAAGTAGGATTTCTAGGCATATTATAGTTGGTCTCCATACTTAGTTAATATACATGATGTTAATTATTTTAACCTATTATATATCCAATATACATGATGTTAATTATTTTAACCAATTATATATCCAATAATTCATGATATTTCATACTTCTAGATTCAATGGTGTATATAGAATCAAATGGGTCAATGTGACAACTATTTAGCAAAGATAAAGATCAAGCATCTTATAGAAGATCAACAAAGCATGTGTGTTCCAAGATACCAAGAAGCAGTGAGATGAGGACAATTGTTCATTGTTTAATGACTAATTAAAGTTAAAAGATAAAGATATAATGGTGATTGCGTATTCATACAAATTGATTGAATAGTGAGTGTTGATAGTTAAAGACCTGGTTGATCCACAAAGATTGATAGTTTGTATTGAGTCAGCATTGCAAGGGTGCACGAGATGAGGTTAAAGTGAATGAGGTTTAACATTTGAGAATTGGTGACTATGCATTAAATATCATTAGATATTTATGGTGCATATTTGAAATGATCAGTGAGGACATGATATTTGAGCTTTGTGTTCAAAGTTTAATTATCATTGTTGACATTTAAATTTAACAAGGGAAAAACTAGTGTCTGGTCTTTGGGCTATATCTTTTTATATAGATAGAATTTGTTAATGTTGTAAAAAGAAAAAATGAAAAGGACTCGATGGTGAATCTAATGTACCTAATTTAAATATTTGAAAGTGTGTAAAGTCAAAGATATTAATGTTAAAACTTGATTATGTGTTCATGCATGGACTTTAAGTGACCTAAAAAGATTGTTCGAGCTTGTGTAGATGTTATTTTGATATTTCATGATGAATTAGATATCAAGGAATGGTGTAGAATCCATGAGGATGCTCTATGTGCATTTTGGATGTGTGATAAATCTATCTTGAGTATGAAAAATGCTTAAGAAGTTGATTATGTTTTTGTTCATAATGTTCTTATGCACCAAGTTAGTGTTTGAGTTGTTTAAACATATGCAGAGGTGAGAAAAGATGAATATGATCATTTTAGGATGTCAAAATAGACATAAGGAGTGGACCCATGTATTTTAAATTGGTTTTGTGTTCTTTTTTTATTTTTGAAGTGCTAAATGGGTGAATAGGTCTCCATGAGACCTATAAGAGCTACAAGGGCCTTATTAAAAGGTGTAGCTTCTTATGGGTGACCCATTTATGCTATGGCTGACCTATGAATATTGTATTAAGTTATGTCTTAATTTGAGAGTTTCCTTAAGGGTTAAGGCATGTTTGATGTCTGACCAAGTTTTTGATTATCAAGAATGCTCTATAAATAGTGAAACTAAATGTGTTGTTTTCTAGAATTGTAAGACTTGAATGAGGGAGTGTGAGTTTGGATCCAAGAAAATGAGATAGCCATTAAAAAAGAAGGTATAGGTTAGTGAGGACCAGTAGAGAGTGAAGAGGATTAGATATTCTAGTCTAAGTAAGGTGCTTAAGGTGAACACATAGGTCATTAGACCTAATAAGCCTAGAAGAGGTAGAATGGGTGAGTATTATCAAGACGTTTTTTGAGAAAGAATTAGGAGAGATTTGAGAGAGGCTTATGTGTGTGAATTGGGAAGAAAATGAGTAGTATAGTGCCTTATGGATGAGTTAATGAGAAGATCAATTTAAAAACTATTTTTATGACCTATTGGTCCTAATTTTGTTGGTAGAATAGTGCTTTTGTTCTTTGAGTATGAACAAAGATGAAGAGTGGTAATCAAAGGTCCATCATCATGTGTTGAATACATTAGTTCAAATGTGGAGTTATTTATAGGTGTTGTTGTGTATTCTCAACATTTAAGGGGGTTATTTCCTCCTTACAAAGTGAAACTTATTAAAAGTCTAGTTATTGTGGGTGTTTAGCTAGATAGGTGTAGTAGCTCCTTATGGGATTGCATTCTCACTAAAATCAAGAATGGTAGTTCCTTGATCAATAGCTTGCTAGTCTCAATTGGTTATTTTTATTATAGTACATTAATCTAATTTTATGTTCTAGTGGATTTTGTTCTCCAAGAGGGTTTCCCATGTATGTCATTTGTTATGTGATTTATCTTGAATTATTTCTCTTGCTCATTTCTATGAATGATGTGTATGCTTCATGAATGCTTATGGTAACTGATTAAGTGTTTGTAAAGATCAAAATTGAATTTGGATTATTTGGGCTCACTAATTCACCCCCCCCCCTCTCAATTATTTTACCTCTAATATTTATACCTCATTGACTTTAAGGACTCAAACATATCATAAAAAGATGCCTTAAACATCTTACTCATAACATCAAGAATTAACAATATGTCTTGGCTCTCTCAATTTTCCTTTTGCCTCTATAGATTCTCTCTTTATTATTGCATACCCTTGATGGAATATTGTAATTGTGATGATTGATCTTGGGCCAATTCAAGTGAATTCTCCTCAAAGATGGGGTTTTCACCTAGCCTTTGTCCTTTAATAGGAGTTATTCCAATGAATGGTTCCACTTTCTATAAAGTGAACTCTTCTCTACCTATCATGGCCTTATATTCAGTAAATCTTTGTAACCTAGCTATTGTTTGTTCAAACCTAAAACCAAATGAAGATTGTGTCACTTGAGGAGTAGGGGTTTCAATCTGAGTTTCACTCAATTCTCCTAGAGATTCCATCCTTTACTCCTCTTCCTTTTGAAAAACCACAATTCATTGCTTGAGTTCATCATACATAGTTATGTTTATAGACTTGGTTATTGCCTAAGGATGGTTTTAAGTTGGAATTTTCTACAACTTGCCATATATAAACTATTAAATAATGGCTAGGCCCTAGATTGGGTTCTCATCATAAACAAATTTAACCTCAATCAAAGGATGAGTGAAGGTTAACTTGGGTCTCTTCTTCCCTGTTGATACCAATGCTAGCTCAACTTTTCTCTTTGGGGTAGGTGTGGTAATAAGGACTGTGTCTAGTGCAACCTCATTCTCATTATTTTATTATAATTCCCTACACTGAGTTTCCTCTAATTGGACCTCTTCCTCATTTGAATAATAAGAACTAGATAACATTTTCAGTTCATCCTCAACCATTTCACCTAGGTCCAAGGCTATCACCTAAATCTCTTCAACTAATAACCCTATTTCTTATGCCTAGGTTGAATAAGAATTAACTTCACCAAGTATCCTTTTTCTTACCTTTGATACCTTAGTCTTTTAGATCTCTATTTTAGGTTATGGTGGTCTAGATGACTCTCCACCAAACAAATAGAATTGTTTAGATCCCAGTTACCACCTATCATCACTTCCTTTTTGTTCCCTTTCCATCCTAGCTTCTAGAGTAATGTTAATTTATTAAATATTGTCAAGACCTCATTGAAAGAGGATTTCTTTATGTATATTGGGTTGTATACTCTAGGTTGGTGCTCATAAGTCATGTTTATCACTTTGGAATTTAGATGCCCCTTGACCTTGCCCTGGGTATCCCACTATCTCAGTTCATCCAATTATAAACTAAAAGAGGTCCTATGTCTAAATGTTACCTCTATATTTTCAAATTGCTTAAATATGGTCCTTTTAATCGTAATTGGGAGGTTTTGGAGGAGTCATTTCCTCTTGGTTTTGCATGGACTGTCTATACCATGAAATAATTGGTAAGATACCTCCTATTCTACAAGATTATTAGGGACATGGATTGGTAACTTGAGGGTTTGGCCTTGGATTCCTTAAACTCTAATGATGCTACAAACTAGATAGAACCATATGTCACCAATAGATTCAATTGATTTTTTGATGAAAGGACTAATTATTTCCATTATATGCCCTGTTATGAACTCACTTAAGGTTGGATAGACATAGTCATAGATGAAATGGATGTGGTCCCTATATTTAAATGTGTAGTTTTGAATAATATTAAGAGATCATCTATGCCCCTTCAGGTGACCATTCTCTAAGGTATCTGACAAGTATAAAATCATGTAAAATTGGCCCCTAGTCCTTTTCTTGACCATGGAAATTTGTCTACACAAATAGGTGCTAATAACTTCACCAAGGGGAGGTGTGATCTCCCTTTCAACCATAAAATATATCAAAGGAACCTAGATTGAATCCACATAGGTGGTGGTTAGATTCACACATAGCCTGTTCATCAAGGTCATAACCATCTTGATCCCAGTTCTGAATTAGCTAATTGGGAAGTTGCCATTGAAATTTGAGAATACTTGGCTCTTATAATACAACCATGGGGTGAGGATGGTCTTTAGTTAATTTTAATTATCCTAATTATTTATGGTGGTCATGTCTATTTGGGGCTTGGGTAGTTTATAATAATTTTTAAAAGCTATGGCTAGGACATAAGCTATGTTTTTGTGAGTGTTTTCATTGATTATCATGCCTTTATTAATTTTTTAATCTTTAAAAATAAGAGAAAGAATGTTAATATAATGCATTACCTTAATCTTAGCCATTGAAAAGTGTAGGAATGTTATCTAAATAGATATTATGTTATAATATATCCTTCTCATGGACATGTTCTTTTCTTATTCCATAATGATGGTTGGTTATTACTTGATGATCCAGAATAGCTTGGACCAATTGTTGTCTTTTGTGTTTAGGGTGGTGGAATTAAATTTTGTATCTCTAAATAATCTCTCATTAGCATTTTAAGCTAGATATAGATCCACATCTTCCTTAGAAGTGCCTTTTCAAGCCTCCATGGTCTGAATTAGGCCAAATTTCTTACTAATGGACTAATCTTAAGATCTAGATTGAATTTATTTGGTTCAAATGATAATTAAATCTTATGGGTTTGATTTTACTCAATATAGGGTCAAATTAAGGATTTTATTCAAGCTAGATCTTTTCTAATGAGGATTGGAGGAGCCAATCACAAAATTAACACATGTAAACTCACAGTGAAATGGATAGCTAAAAAGATATAGATATTTAAAAACACAATAATAATATTCACACTAATAATTCTATAATATAATGGCTATTATATAGCCAATAACATAGGCAAAACAACTTCCTAAATAATAGGAAGGACTAATAACCATATACCCATTACTAGACTTATGAGTATAACAAATATATCATTGTTACAACAATAATATATTAATTAATAATTTACTAAACCATAAGTATTAATTACTTTATAGTAAATACCCAAACTAACTATTTACCTCATGATAAATACCTTAATGTAAAATCTATTCCTAAGATTTTATTCAAGTCTTCTCAGATATTTTAATGGTGGCATCTTATTTGAACTTAATTTAGTTTCTTCCTGAGATTTTATTTGGATCCTTGAATTTATACATTTACCTTTCTAAACCCACAAGATATTTAGATTTGTCATTTTCTACTTATGTGGCACCACTGTGGTGTCTTCGAGGCACTTTCATGGCACTTTTCTCATTAATTTTTAAAAAATTACCATTTCCTTTTGAAAATCTTGCTTTAATCTCCAACCATTCAATTATCTTTCACAAGTCGATGTTGTTCATCAATATTGATCATGATAGTTAACCGCCATTGGTTGTTATTTGTACTTGGCTCTGAGTTCATGCTACCTGGCAGTCCCATAGGCCTTCTGAGCTTCATTGAAAATTCTACATTGATCCCATGCCATTGGATCCTATGGGTGTGAATCAACATATACCATTGATATTTAAAATATGATTGGGTTTTAATGTGTACTAAGCCCCAAGGTTGTCCCACTTGGTAGTCTCGCAAGACTTTTGAGCTTTGCATTCTACTGATTATGCTAGTTAACATGCTTTCACCATATGGTGGCCTTGCATTCATCTTGAGCTTCATTAAAACTTTGACCTGTTATGCTTCATTGATCTAGATATATATGCTTGAATGTGTATTTTTGATCTTCGATAAATTTATTAATGTTTAAATTGGGGTCCATGGTTTGAATTTTTAACATCGATCTCACTCCATTTGATCCTTCCATTTACATGAATGTGATTCATAGATTTTGTTACACTAGGTAGAATGTTATTGATTCCTACAATCATAAAAATTAATCATATAATCTCAAGAAATATAAATCAAAGCCTTAAACTAATGTTTTCTAATCGTACTAATAAATATTAATAAACTTTAATCTAAGGTTTTTAAGCTAAGTTAAAAACATAAAAATACCCATGAATAATAAAATTCATAGCATAAGGTTTTATCCTAAGGTTTCATTATATTAATAAATACAATTAAAACCTTAGGGTAAATTCTTATGTTATGTCTATGTTATAATAAAAGGGATCCTTTTAGTTTCCCATTTCAATATCATGTCATTAAATCATCATCATCCACTCAAATGCATGTCATCAATCCTATGGAGGTGCAAACTATTTAGGTCAGGCAAAAATACATAGGTCTTAGGATAAAATCTTAAGACTAAGGTCTTTTATTTATGTTAATAAATATGAACATGAACCTTAGGATCAAGTTTTTATGCCAATTTTAGATCATAATAAAGGGGACCATATGAATAATAAAAGGACCTAGCATAAGGTTTTAACCTAAGGTGTCATTATATAAATAAATATGATGAAACTTTAGGGTAAGGCCTTAGGCTAAGTTAGAACATAGTAAAAAGGACCATGCATTCATGGGATATAAAGGGACCAAGCATAATATTTTAGACTAAGGTTTGGTCCTATTGAAAAACATGACTTAAACCTTAAGGTTTAAAATAGGCTAAGTTTATGGTACTTATAGTTGTTCCCATGAAAATATGAATTTAAATCAAAGGGACCTAGGTCAAAACATTAGGCTAGGGTTTTAATCATGGTTTAAAATAGATTCAATTAATTTCAGACCAAAGGCTAATAAAAGTTCCATTTTAACATTTGAAGCACCAAACCCTAAGCACATTTATTCCTAAACAAGATTCCATTGATCTTACAACACAAGTACCAGTTTTATCAACATTGGAAGGGGTAAAACCATGATCCTACAAAACTATGTCCATTAATCCAAGCAAGATTGGTTCCTACAAACAATAAGAAATATTGACGTTAGGCTCAATAAAATGTAAAGCTTAATTTAAAGTCTTAGATTAAATTTTCCATGCAAATAAATTATTTTAATTTAAAGTCTCTAACTAGGTTTAAAATATATTAAAGTGACCTCATGACTAATAAAAGACATGTCATAGTATTTAAGCCTAGGTCTATGTCTTAATGAAAGGGACCCTATGCTTAGTTTCCCAATTTGATCCCATAACATTATATCCTATTTGAACAAACATGCTCCATTATATCATGATCCATGGGGTTGAGCAATATTTTCTCCTATCTATATTAAGCCCTGAGGCCATGCCACTTAGTAATCCCATGAGATTTATGTACTCTGCATTATCAATCTCTATCAAGATAACATATTTATGCCATGTAGTGGTACCTTATTTAGTCTGAGTTTATTTTAAAAAGTTGATGTCTCTCTCACACTATTAGATTTAATTTATACAGGTGAGCATGTATCATTGGATCTCAATCTGAAGGGTGGGTTGCCATTAGATGCTCATTATTCTATCTAATGTAGTTATGATGTGTGTCATCATCACATTTACTCTGGGATCCATTTAAACCTTGACTAAATATGCATCATTCAATTTATCTTACAAACATGGGTCATTGATCCTGTAAATGAACATAATGTTTAAGTTAGGAATCAAAGATATATGGAACTTAGGATAAAGTATTAATATTAAGGTCTTATTTATTTTTATAAACATGAACAAGACTTTAGGATTAAAACTTTAGTCTAAGATTATAACAAAGGGACTAGGTGTTACTCAAACCAAGCTAAGATAAAAGGGGACAAGGGGACTTAGGACATAAAGGGGACCAAGCATATAATTCTTAAACTAAGGTTTGGTCATGTTGAAAAATATGACTAAGCCTTAGTATAAAAATTAATCTTAGTCCATGTCATATTTAAAGTGTTCCTGCATAATTTTTTCTTGTCAAATTTTAATTTGGTCAAAAGGAACTTATGCTAGGGTATTTTGATCAAGGGTTTCAAGATGATCAAAATGCATCCAATTCAGATTTTGATATACCAAAGGATAATAAAAGACTATATTTAGATAAAAACATAAAATTATGAACCTTAAACATTGTCTATTCTAAATGAACTCCATTAGACCTGTAACCTAAAATAAGAAGATCCACTACTATCAAACTTAGAAAAAGTTAAACTAGAGCCATAACCAAATAATCCAACCAAATCATGGTGTGGATGATCTTCAAATACAAATAATGTGAAAACATTTTAGTGGCACTCTAATCAAGTGAATTTTCAATTTTAAGTTACAAATTTGCCTAAATTGACATAAGGGTCCCCATTTTTTAGAAATGGGGGTATGTTGAACTCAACATATGTCATCCTAGAATTTGTGAATTTTTTATTTGTCTTTGAAAATAAACTTTATTTCTTCTTTATTTACTCTTCTATCCTTAAAAATATTTAGGCCTTATGTATACATACACTTGAATCTCGATATGTTGTCTTCACTTAATTCAAGTGACACAACTCTATATAGACTATGCTGGCTTTACATACCTTAGTTAATTCTATAGATAGTCTAGGATTATGTTATTTATTTAGTTTCCATGTACTTATCTAGTCTTCCTTTCATTATAATGAGACATATTATGATTTTTCTCTTTATTCTTTCATAATATGAAGGTTTCATTCTAACTCTTTCACCTCGTATGAGCTTGAGACCTTAAAATAGTTGTAAATCCACTCTAGATCATATGGAATTCCTCCTATAGAGATAGTAGGGTTGAATAAGGGGGATTAAAATGGGATGAAGAGGGATGACACTTTTGAATGTGTGAAATGACTAAATAAAATAAATAATAAATCCCATGAACTGTGAAAACAATTTATAGAAGCAAACCAGATTCTCATTATATGGTGTGAATGCTCACATGTCTGATTGTAGCCAAATTTATGATGAATGCAGATAATTATGAGAAACATATAGTATGCATAATATAATATATTATTTAAAAAGGTGATATTAATTATCAAAGGATACAAGGTATTTTACCTAAAATATTGGGAAAATTAGCCTAAAAATGTCCTTACTAAAAAAAAGAGGAAAAGGATAGGCAAAGGGGAGCCAAAAAACACCAAGGAAATGATATATATTAGTAGCATCCTCATAAATGATAAGGATGATGGTTGAGGAAGATCATTGAGATAATCCCTATTTACAAGACTCCAATGAGACACACAAAATTTATTAAACCAATCAACACCCCTATTATCTTTATTATAGATATGAAAAAATTAGACCTCTTCAAAGGATTATAAAATGCTTAGATCATCATGCATAAGGTTTATGAATTTCCAGCTATAAAGAATTATATTATGAAGAAAACTTATAATATTTAAATAATACCCTTTAAATTTTATGTATTTTAAATTCATTTCCTTGGTAACTTAGATCCCTCAAAAGTTTGTTTTAGCATCCATATATATAAATCACTAGTCTATAAGATTATGTTACATCAACTAACAAGTCACCACTCTACCTAGATGTGCTCATGCCTAATGTAGTCCTAGTTCCATCATCAAAATCCCCTATCACTTGAAAAACATTACACACATAGAATGGCTTACCCTAATCACCATAATAGAGAATACCTATAAACATACCCCAATAAGGGTGATGGTTGAGGAAGATCATTGGGATAATCCCAATTTAAAAGATTCAAATTAGACACACCAAATTTATTAAACCAATCATCACCCCTATTATTTTCCCTATAGATATGAAAATATTAAGATCTATTCAAAGGATTATAAAAGGCTAAAATCATCATGCATCAAGTTTCTTATTGTCTAACTAGGAGATTTTAGCATATGAAGATAGTTTATAATATTAAGACAATATCTTTGACTATGATCTATTTTAAATTCATTTCATTATCAAGTTTTATATTTAAAATTTTGGCTTTGGATTCATCAAAATGGTTAGATTAAACCCCAATCGATCATTCTTAATCCACCAAGAACATTTTATTATAATATATAATCACTCCCCCTCAATCAAACATACTTGGGTTCCCTTTGGAGGAACCATCAAATTTTAGTTTGAACAATGAAAGTGGGGGGGGGGGGGGACAAGAACATCTAATATAACTCCTACAAACTTTATCGGTACCTTTATTTCCTTCCTATGAGATGTCTAAATCCCACTTAAGGACTAGTCTACATTCCTCTTCATTCACCTATTGCATTTTACCTCCTTTTGAAGTGAAGAAGTTTTCTTTAATAATGGTTGTTAACTTTAATCCCACTTTATTGACATAGAATTTATTGTTATGAAATATCTTGGATTTTATTTACATACAAATAAACCCAAAAATGTGAGGTATAACCAAATTCTAAATATTTATTAGGATAAATATTGAGAGGGGAGGATGGCACTAAATGATGAGGTAAAATATTTGATTATTCCTAACCTAAGGAACTTCAAACTTGGAAATAATTAAATTAATAACTATGCATGCAAAGGGGAATTCAATAAAAAGGTGATGGACTAATTTAACATTTATTTCATAGAGGATACACCTATTATGAATCATAATCCCTCTCTTAATTAAATTATCTTGAGCGAGAATCTTGTTTTAGTTAGATAACCTATAGAAAATATTAGCTTTAGGTATGAGCTCTTTGTCCCAAATGAGATTCCAAGGAGAACCATCTAGGTCATACTTCAATTTGATAAATTACATTGATTTAAAAATGCAAGTACCACATGGTGATGGTGAGAAAATTAATTATTTGTCTCTAAAGAACTGGCATATATGGATTCCTTTAAGGCATTTATTAAGAGATATTAAATTGGAAAGATACTTAAGATTAGTGGAAGTAAGCATAATTTTTTTCAAAGATTTACCATCAACATTATCCTAGAATTAGTTCATAACCTTGTCATCCATTTCTCAATATGTATAATTAATATATCCTAGGGCTCAGTAGATCATATAAAATAATTAGATAGACAAGAATCATCCCAAACCTAAGCTTTATTTCCTATTACAACATTCCACCCATAACCTTTATATAGAAAACCCTTTCTATTAACCAGGTTATTCCAGAACTCAAAACCTTATGACATTGAGGTCATAGTTAAGAAAATATCTTCTCTAATATCCATAAATTTGAACTTGATAATATCTTTGCATAATTTATTTTCATTAATAATTCTCCATCCTATTTTGGGTAAGAGTTTTTTATTCATTACTCTTATTATTCTAAACCTAATACCACTATAGTGTTTTGAATACAAACCTTGTTCCAAGACACAAGGGGAATCATGTTTTTCTCTATAACCCCTAACCCAAATAATTTTTTTTTGAAACTATTTTATTTTCTCAGTGATATTTTTAGGAATCTTGAAAATTGGCATAAGATAAATTGGAAGGTTTTGAAGATAACTCTTAAGTAATTTTAGTTTACCATTCTAGACACTATTTGTGAATTATATAACACCTCAATCTTATACACTTATAAAATACATATCATGGATGTAACTTCAAATTCTATATGTTTACCACTACCAAAGGGATCACATACATAATATATTTATGCCTAATGGATTATCTCTTATTTTGAAGAATGTTTTTTCTAAAGACCCTATCCTTCTATCTTGCCTAGAATGTCATAAACCTACTTATCTTCCATCTCTTCAATTTTTGGACCTGCAACTATTTTCTAACTTCCTAGACACTTGAATCTTAGTCAGATGCTTATGTTGACACATGTGTCCTATCCCAATGCAAGTTTTCACTTCCCTAAAGTCATCTTATTTATAAATGAATCATATTCATATGGTCAACCTAAGTGACTTAATGAGAGATATTCTCCAAATGGTTTTGTATAAATACAAGATCAACCCTCATTCATTACTCACCTATAAAAAACTTAGTAGAGACCATGAAACTTAATAAAATAATTATATCAAGCACTCAGGTGAGCAAAGATTCCCTATTTTCTCATATTTCCATATCAACCATAGGGAAAACACATCTACATGTCTAACCTACTGAAGTAAAATCCCAAGAGCTATATTTCATAAGTTACAAGATAGATAATTATTGTAATTACTTATCACACATTATATGATTCACACATAATCCATCATGTAAGGGAGAACTACATAAGTCTCAAGCCCTCTTTGGAGTATTGGTTATGTAGGTATCACTCATTGACAAAGGTATCTTTGGGGTAGCTCAAAAATGTATGCCCACTAACCCATTTTTCCATAACCAATATGAAGATGAAGAACTATGGTTTTGATATTTGGTAAAGAGATATAGTTCATGACTTAGATATAAATGTAATAGATGGAATATGACATATAACCTAGAAGCATCTAGTGGTCACATCTAGTTTTAACAAGTATTCTTTAATAGACCCCTACATCTGAGCCATATAGTGGTAGTAATGAAACAATACCAAGTCAATGTAAGGGTTTGAAACTATAGAGGTATAATTCATAAAATAGTGCTATTGTTACAAATTCCATTTCTAGTCCACTTTATACCTATTCTAGATCCAAATCAATATTAGCATCAGAACTAGCTAATTATCTTATGTTAATTATCATTATAATATCTAGCATAGTTATACTTTTTATCTTTATCATCCTAGTATGATAAATTTAGTATATGTTCTATCTGAGTTTCACAAATACTTGGCCTAATCTATAGATAGTTTACCATCCTAGTGCCCTAGGCTATCTCTACCCATTTAACCCTAGATTTACCCTTAATCTAGATTTTAGGGTTAAACAACCATCTTGACTAAGGATACACCCCTTCCATCCATCTAATTTTTTTTTAAGTCTATCAAGAATAGTTTTCCATCTATCATTGACCACTCTTCCTTTAAAGAGTGGCATACCAATATAGGTTAAAGGAATAACTTTATATTGATAGCCCAAAATGCTAGAAATTCCCTATTGCCTCAAAGGTAGAGTATTCATAAATAAGAATGATTTTTTCCAATTTGAAAATTTGACCAAAAACTTTGGCATAATCATATAAGATTTTATTTATTTATTTATTTATCTTCCTTTCCTAAGTTTTCTCCTAAGATAATGGTTTAATCCATAAATTTTTGATGAGATACCAAATTAAATGATACTCCCTTTAATATTCCCTTATTTAGAGCCTCTAATGAAATCCTTCCCAATGCCTTAACCATAAGAATGAAGAGATAAGGAGATCATAAATTTCCTTACCTAAGACCTCTTTCCACCATTAAAAATCCCATAGGAGAGTCGTTGATAAAAATAAAGAACATAGGAGTGGAAACACAAGAAAGGACTAATTTTATAAATTCGAGATGGAAACCAAACCTTTATTGGTCTAGATTGAGAAGCATGCCAACTATATTGGTATTATTTAGATAATTAATATCCTCATGGTCAATGATTTTCCTACCTTGAAAAAAACCACCTTGATGGTAGGAGATAAGGTTCAAAAGAGGACATAAAGCCTCAAAGATAAACTTTTAGAAAAAACATTATAGAGGGTAGTGCATAAACTAATAGGTGTAAATTCTTTGCATTATTTGGCTCCAATATTTTTATAATAATTACGGTATTTTTATAAAGAGTCTAAAAATAATTTCCTCGTTATCCATGTTAAGTAAAATACTTATAGAAGGGAGATTATTATATAATCAGATTTCTTACTCTTTGATATAAAAAAATGAACATAGGGATCCATCAGCTTTAACTATCTCTCTAATTTTGTTTGCAAAAATTTATTATTACAGTCATATAATTTTAACCATAAATCTTTGGGTTTTTATCTCCAAAAGGTTTCTAACCTCTAAATAATGGAATTCACTAATCAACATTTTTTCCTTTTGTAATAAGTATCGGTTCAATATTTTAGTTTTAACATCTCTTTAAAAAGTAAATGATAAAAAAATATTACCAAAATGTGGTTGTTCCATTTTTTACAAGTTAATTTTAACATTCTTCAGCTTCCTCACAATCTTAAACATGTCAATTCCAAAAACTTCCATATTTCCATTTTTCCCAAGCTAATTGTATATTTAATCTCTAGGTGTTTAAACTACATATAATTTAATATAAAAGTAATATTTATTCTTTTATTTCCCATTTTTATACTACACATTAACAAACTATGATCTATACCTTTTCTAGGAAGAAAAAACAAGCAACAATTCGACATGAGAATATAATCCATGGAGATAGTTGATATGTCCAATATAAATTTAATAATACTATCCCCCAACCTTATATTAGACCAAATAAAATTGTATCCTTTTATTTATATGTCATAAAACCCACATTCAACAATAACTTTGGTAATGTCCTCATACTATTTGAAAAATCTTGCTAACCTTCCCTTTTTTAAATTGGTGATAATGGGGTATTGAATTCCACTACTATTGAATATTTAGAATATTTACAAGTATTTTTAAAATCCTCTAAATCATTCCATAATATTTTTGTCTTAGTTATAGAGTTTTAAGCATAAATTTTAGGCAATATCTAGACTAAATTATCTATTTTATTAGTGAAGATAACTTCAAAGTGGTGGTTATTTTTAAGGAGTATTTCTCCTTTAGTAACTAAATGATTCCTCCTTTAGTAACTAAAGGATTCCAAATCAAATCTAGACCACCTGATGCACCCTATGAACTCATAATCTATAGTATATCTTTAATCCATAGTGTATCCTTAATAATACTCATGTTACTTTCAAAACTCTTATTTTATTGAAGTAGAATAATAATAGGATAATGGATTTTTATGATATTTCTAATAATTATATGTTTGGTGGGGTTGTTAATCCCATAAATATTCTATTAAATGATCTTCATTACCAAGTTTTAGCTAAATATTTATATCCGCGTAGCTCCAAGGTACTTTGGACTCCATTAGTTACATCTTTGGTAGTTTATCTACTATAAAATTATTTAGTATTTGTTTTACCTCTCTTTGTATTTAATCCTATATCTATTATATTTTTGGAATTTCTTTTTTATATTACACAAAATTTAGGAAATGTAATAGGAGAGTAATTTTTAGGTTTAGGGGACTGATTCAAATAATATGGTTATTCCTCTTTATAATCCATTGGAGAATATATATTAGAGTATGAAAATACTTGGATATCAACTAAGGGTGGACTATATGAGATATTTTATTTTATATTACACAAAATATAGGACTTAAAAGTAGGGTAAATGGGTATCAAAAACCTCTCACCTTTAGAGATAGATTATTTTTTATTTTTTATCTTCATGCTTTAGATATTTATTACCATTTAATATTTCATTATTCTTAAAGAGTTATCTAAGTTGAAACATTACCTCTTTTGTTATATCACTCAGTGTATTATCAAATTTATGATCTTGAGTTGGAATTGATCTAGAATCCAACCCTTAATATAAAATGAGATTATCAACTTCCTTTTGAATTTGGTAGGAATCTCATTTTCCAAGTGAATATTGAAATAATATTATACTCTACCCTAAGTCTATGTTTTAACATTGTTATCATCCTCTTTCCTTCTCCATAATTATTTTTCCTTCCTATTTTTATGATAAAATTTAACCTCATGTCCCAATATTCTACACATATTATAAACTAGAGGTAATATTTTGTATTCTATTTATAAGATCCAATCACCAAATTTATATCTAATCATTATTTATGAAGGGACATTCCTATCAAAGGAATCATTAAAACAAATCTTAAAAAAAATTACCCTTTATCTTTATTTGGTTACTAGATCAAGAGAAATGAATTGAACCCTAATGTTTGATATCTATGCAATCTCCTCTTATTCATATTATTATATAGGAAGACCTGGTAATATAATCTATATGGGAATCTAGTTTATTTTTCTTTATCTAGATTGAAACCCAATCTCCATTTATTAAGCAAAAGGTTACTTTTTTTCAGAAATAATGGTCTTCCTAATAAGGTGCTAGCATAGTCTTCCTAGTTTGATAAATTTAATAACAAGAAACCCTTTACCAAGGTGGAGATATCAAGCTAGACCCTTGGTTTCCATTTCTTATTCACCCATTCTTTAACAACATCATTGTTTGGTCTCACATTCATAAACTTTCCAACCATTGTGTTTTCCATCATGGAGTGAGATATTTCCACCACCTTATCATGTAAATTCATGCATAAATTAGAACATATTCTCAATAGTTAAAACCTTAAAAATTTTACATAGTATTTTTCCTAAACTAGGAAAAGAAACACAAGGCTCCAAGCAATAAACATAGGCTGAAAGGTCAACTTGAATAAGTTAAAGTAAGAAGCCTTCAAGCAACCAAAATTTTAACCCTAAAAAAAATAATATATATGATCTAGCTTAAAAAAACATCATTTTTATTAGCGATCTAGATGATGGAAATGCATAAAACAAGCAACTCAACAAAAGATTCCTAAGCAATTATTTCATAGACATCCTATTGAAACACAACACTGATCAATCAAATAATCCATATTTTTATTCAAAATAACAATCCAAGATTCCATAATTTCATTCAACTTAGTCTTTGCTTAAGCTCAATCCAATTAAATTAACCTTGATAAATACAAGGAGAGGCAAAAGCATAAATGAGGAAATATTTTTAAAAAGATTAAATCAATTAGCTCATTTATATTTTATAATAAAATCCATAAGGCCAAGAGAATATTTATTCCACATACAAACTCCTTCTCAAGGGTCTAAATCCACTCCAACATAACCTGAATATCTTAATGGTTAGTCCATTGATAGGTTATATTGTTATTCCCAATAACAATATTATAGCTTCTATCTAAGTTCCATTATACTTAGCTAAATTTAATTTAAAAATTCCTTATATTCCATTTGATAGAGATCCATAATACTTAGAGATAATTCACTCATAACAATGATTTAAGAAATAAAATCAATCTATCAACTTTGTTAGAAGGAGCCTCAAAGGCCATACAATTTTGATGCAAACATGACTCTTCCTAAGATCCTATGAATCAAATATTCATATCATTCACATCTCAATTTAACACTGAGGATTTAATAAATAGATACATATGTCTTTGCCCATATTTGGAATATTATACAATCCCTATCCTTTACAATATTAAAACATGTAGGTGGGCTACTACAGCCTTAGTAATACAATAGATTTAGATAAGGCAAAATGTAATTTATATTTAAATATTGATGGAGAGTGAATAATACTTGCATGAATTCATATTAAGATGTGTCTTCCACCTTTAAATAAACTATACTAGAGATATTACACTAGCTTAAGATATAATGCACAGAGCAACCACATAATATTCAACTCTATATATATATATATATATATATATATATATATATATATATTAAGGCCATTAACTTGGATAAATTTAATCATGCATATACAATCCTCCACAAGGATTCCATTTTCAACAAGGATCCATCCCAAAGAGGTATATTGATCCTATAAACTAGGTAGACAATAAAATAGTTCTCTATAGTAATAATTAGTGCATTCAAATGGTAAACTTAATAATAATATTGGATCACACTTGCCCATAATAAATCATCAATATATAAATACAATAAGTTAATATTATAATTATTAATTCTTTGGCATCTAAACAATTATAAAAAATAATAAAGCATGAGAATTATGTAGCTGAAAACAATCTCCTCTTCGTTCCAAGTGCAACTTTGGCCAAATTAAGGTGGACTCACCTCCCAACCTTTTTCCATCATTAAGTGACTACTCTAGGCACCTCTGAGTAAGACTCCTAGATCTAGTCATGTTTACATCATGGTGTAATTTAAATAAAGGAAAACATCAATCAATGTCTTGCATCAAGAAGATAACTACTCACAAGGTGACAACTAAGTATCTCTAAGTCAAAAGTTTACCAACCTTGAATCTATTTACATAAGCATAAAATAATACAAATGAACACGCATGGGTAGAAAAAAATATGCATAAAACCAATGAGATATAAATTCTATAAGTAGTCATGAGAGGGATTAGGCAATATACCATCATGTCCCACATGACAAGCCTAACCCTTATTCCATCATGAAGAATGTGACCTTTCTACACATTATAAGTCTTACACAATGAAATCTTAGTATCCATGTAAGCAAAAATACCATAATTAAATTTATCATGGGGGAATATCTTGACTCCAAATTCCCTCACAAGGGTAATAACACTTTAGGGTGACTCAAGCACAACCATGGAGAAATTAAATAAAGGGAGGAAGTAAACCAAGCACTCTTACTCCTTTTGAACACATTATATCAATCAAGAATCACACAAACTTCATTTATTCAATCATAAGGATATTAAAATCAATGGGATACCTACCATACAATTGATTCTCTTCCATGGATATTTTCTATAGGTTTTTACTAGTTGTGGCTCTCCCTCTCCTAGCTCTCTTCTTTTTCTTGCTTCCTCCTTTAGGTTGGTCCCCAAAATCTCCTAAAATTTGAAGTTTAGATAGTAAAACCATTTTCTAATAGATCTATCTTCTTCAAATAGCCATTATTTCCTTGAAACCCAATCATAACATGACATGTGTATGTTCTTCCCTTAGATTGGCCAACCACTCTTCTTTTTATCCCATGCCTTCATAATGGATAATTTTTTATCAGCCTATAATGGCACATGATGGAATTTTTGGAGACATGTAGTGGATCCTAAGATCAATCCACCTCCTCTAATTGGTTCAAGGTAGTGAAAAATAAATGGATATTCCTACAAGTTATCACTAGACAAAGTAGATGTTGGTTCACTTATTCCCATGCATGAAAGTTGACAAGCTCAAAGGTGGTTCAACCAACCAAATAAAGATTAAAATTAAATACTATAGAGAAGGATGAAAGGTAGACAAGGCATTAAATTAGGATCAAGTAAGGTTTAATAAAATATTTAGGCTAGATGTGGGATCACACATGATGAAACAATTCTTTGTGTATCCCTTTTTACCTTCGTTGGCAATGACCTATTTATGCACACTTATTGCACCCATGAAAACTATTATCCTAATTGTTGAAGCTTAAATTTATATCATGCTATATCATTAAATTTAGACTAATGTAATTATCTTACCGATCAGTGTATAATGTCATGAATTGATATTCATGTAGTACCTAATACATGTATAATTTCAATTTACAACATAAATTAATAATTCAAGCATTGCTTAACTAATTCTTACCATTTACATTATTCACCCACCTTGCAATCATCATCACCAAGGAATTATCATCATTGATTTGCATAATCACATTTTTTTCTCATGAAGAACCTTACGTAAAGGCCATGCTATCATTAAGGGAGTCACATTACTTAGATTACATTATTACATGTTATATCTTTATATGACCTTTCCATTTATCATCTTGAGTTGTATACCATTGCTTATGCATATATTTTTCTTCTTATCTTATTTAGTGTTACATATATGGATATTATTTTTTTCTATGTTTTGGCATTAACATAGATTGATAGTGTATATTATTTTCTCTTGTTCTATGCTAAATTGATGTTATTTCATTTATTATAGGCTAATAATTGATTAATCTTATTTACCTCTTGATTAGTACATTATTTTTAAAAAAATTGAGTGTATCATTATATTCTTATTTGTTTAGCCTTTTTCCTTATTCCATGATTTTTTTTAGTACCTTACTTTTATTAGGCCCTTCAATTCTTCTACGACTATTATTCATTGACATTTTCATTTTATGACTTCTTTGTGTGTTTCCCTTGGCCCTGTGTGACATTAGTTGTTATTGTATATGTTTATATTGTGTGTGTCATGTCCATTAAATTATATTATAAGTAGATAAATATATGATTATTTTTTTAACTTGTTAATTTTTATGATTTTTTGATGTTGTGATTCATATCATGTACCTCCCCATTTATGTGTGATGTCATGATTTATATTATGCACCTCCGTGCATAGTTCATTATTTCATACTTACATTAGTGATGGTTATTATTTTGCTCCTAATTAATATATATATATATATATATATATATATATATATATATATATATATATATATATTTACATGACACATGCATGAATTGAAATACATACCTCATATATTCTTTGATTATTTATTATTTACTATGATGACATATTATCTACATGTTAGCACATGCTTATACATGATTACATATTTTTATAAAACATGATGCAGTTAATTATTTTCTTTTGAGATGTGTAATATTTAGGATATGAGAGGACATATTAGTGGGATTTTAATAGATATTAAATCTTCCATGAATAATAATTTTATATTTTTGGAAAAAATTAATGTGGTTTAGAGAGTTCATAGTGGTTTAAATTATTAATTGAATTCATCTTTTGGCACAAATTTAAATAAATTATGAGTGGTTCAAATTATCATTTTAATTCAAATATGGGATATATGTTTTCATATTCAAATGAATTTATAGGATTAGAAGTTATTTCTTTTATATATTTACATATTTAGAAATATATGTGGGCATATGCAATGCATATGAACACATTTTAAAGGAATGTGAGTTACATGTTTTAATATATTTAAGATTTGGGATAAATAAGATATAGATACATAAAATTATATATCATTTTTTCACTTAGTGAATTATGTTATGGGGAAGGGGTGAGGGGGGAGGAGGCATGAAAAATTTTCATGCACACACATAGTATGATAATTTTATTTCTTGGTATTAATGGTTACCTAAAAGTGAGCATTTTGAATATATAAATTTGTATGCAATAGTTTTTTATTTAAATGAGTAATGTAGTTGAGGTTTAGTTACCTCAACGACCTAAAAATTACTCATCAATCTCAATATGTTTCTCCCACCTTACATATTTGTGTTGAGGGTCAGTTACATGAGTAATACGTTTGAGGTTTAGTGACACACAATGTCCTAGACACTACTCCCTATTGAATAAGATTGGAAAATTTTTATTCACAACCCATGTAACTTCCTTATTACATAAATTTGGGTCATGATTACTCCAAAATTATCCACATGATTCAAAATGAAAGTGTAGTTATCCATTGGTTAAATAAGGAATAATGATCTCTAATGGATTAACATATGGCAACATGGTTCACTCACTTAAAAGTGTATTCCTTCATTTCTATATAAATTTTAAAAATATCAATTTCATTTTATATTTTAGATTTTATATTTCATATATGGACATTGATTTACACATATACATTCAGGTGTCATGAAACAAGTTTCACTTTTGGAACCTTCTCCCAAAGACAAACTATGTTTTATACACTCAAGTACATCTCTTTATCATTTTACATTAGCATTGTATTTCATTTCAATACTAAAATAAAATGGATCATTTTTAGACCCTCAAATATAAAATTATATATTTTATAATGTCTTTATTACCTACATTCACCTTACATGATTTTTTAATGCACATATGGCTATTATTCATCTTTATCTCACATCTACATGCTTTCCATAGGTTTAACCTTTCTAATTTTCTATTAATCACCTATAGGAATACCATATTCTATGCATAACATGTTTAAAATCATGTTATGAATATATATAGATAATTATATTATTATTCATTCCTTATAGATAAAATTTTTAGACTCAAACTATTTCAAAATTCTATAACTATCCAAACCTAAAGGACTTTTCATGTTCCAAACAACAATCCATTTTGATTTCAAATCCTTCATAAGGTGAAACATGTATGTTTCACATGTTTGTGGTGTGAGAACTTAAAAAAATATTACCATATAAATAAAAAATACATTTAATCTTATTCATTATCTACACATTCGAAGAGACTACTCTATTATTTCCAATTTAGATATAAGTCATAAGGAATAGGTCTTAAACAAGTATAAATAACCTAAAAGGTAAGCTAATTTTTATATTTTATATTTTTCAAAACTAATATTATAGGTTGCATTCATTAAAGATGCACTATTTCACACATATACCTAATGAGGAAATTTTCATGTATTTTTCATTCCCTCTTCTAATTATTGGATGTGTAGGAAATGCTTATCCACTCATTAGGTAGTCATTCTAATCATCTCAACCCACCATTTTCCCCATTTTAAACCCTAAAACTCATGTCAAAAGTGGACCTAAGGTTTCAAATAAAAGGAGATAGGTTTCTGAAATTTCACACATAACTAGCCCTCATGATTTCCCACAACAACTTATAAGCATGCATAGTGTCTTGTATGAAAAAAAATTTAAAAAAAATACACTTAGATGAATCCAATATATTTTATATTATACAATCAATCAATACCATCTATAAGTTGATGAATCTTTTCAAGTACACCCAAAACATAGTTTTTAATCTAAGTGATTATTGATCCATTTTACAACCTACATTAGTTTCAGATGTGAAAAAAATAGTAAAAAGTTAAGTTTTGTTACTCCCTTATAAAATTTATAATTATTTAAGTACAATTATAAAATTAAATTTAACCTTTTACTTTCACATTAATTTTTATTATTATAATCCAAATAATATGAATTAGTTAAAATTTGTATCTTATTAAACATAGAATAAAAAATAAGTTAAAATTGTAATATTATATCATTTGATCATACATGAAACATGAATCCTAGGGAATACAAGTGTCATTTTAAGATATTATAGTAATTATAAACACATTTATAGGTTTGATATATAAATTAGCATAGATAATTGAGTAATAATATTGGGATGATTATTTAGTATAATTATGTAGACACATAAAATTGATAATTAAGTGCTTGAAAATGTTTAATCTGGACATATTTCCTTCACTTGGCCTATTTTCCATTCTGTGAACTTGTAAACTCTACCTTATCATGCACTACTCTAAAAAATTTCTTTAAATTATTCCAAAAAACTCCTAGACATCCCTAATATGCTTACAAGCACCTATCAGAAATTTTTAAATAGTCTTTGTCCTAGTATAATACCACACTAGGTTGAATAAGTTTACATTATAGCCTTGTCCACTAATGCAACCTTATCTTTTTCACTCAAATGGTGACTCAAAAAAAAATCTCCCCATTTCGTACATTTAGAAAGGTTGGTTACAAGAATTTTTTGAAAATTTTCTCCTATATAAGCACATCAAATCTTCTCCAAACACATCTAGAAATCACTTGTCAATTAAACTACACACTAAGCTAAAAATACTATTTATTCCAATTTTAATTATTTTATAGTCTAACAATCATAGGCCAATTTTGAATATCCTTTATTATAGGTGAAGGGCATCCATTTTCAAGATTTCAATCAATATTTTTGCTATATTCATACATTATCATAATCATTGAACACACACTCACCCTAGTATGGATAACTACATCAGCTTAAGGCATATTTGGGCTATGTAGGCAACATTTAAATTATGTGAGGTTTTTTTAGGATAGCTTGGCTATTACCCTTACCATATTATACCTTTTTAATTTGATTTTTATTATCTAGGAGTTAGGGTTGGTGTTATGTAGGTCTTCTCCATGACAATTATAGACATATAATTAATTAATAAACCCTCATAGATAGTCACATAGACCCAAATCAAAAAATTAGCCACATAATCAACCATGATACAACTGTGGTAAATAAACAAGGCCACAATATGGCCTAGTCTTCCTTTTGTAGACTTGTCCTAGCAGAGTTTAGATTTTTGGGTGACACAAATTTTATAAGTATTTTTAGCCATTTCCCAATCATAGTCATCATAAGATATATTTTAGGAAGTTTTTCATATCAAAAGGCTTATTTACTATTTTTAGCTAACTTCTAATTTTTAAAAATTTTCATTTTATTATATTCTATTGTTTATGCTTTTATATAAATTTAAATAGGTTATATCTATGAGTTTGATTCATTCAATTTAAAATAGATTAATCATTCTAGTAAACACATTATTTTTTAAAACATTGCTTTTTGTTTGCTTTATTTTTTTCTTAGGATTTCCTTAAAATTTATGTAAATTCCTAAAATTGAAAAATAATAACCATCAACCTTGGATATAAATCCAACACATAAAATTAAACATGCTTCAACCTTGGATTGAATTTGATAATGAAAATATTATTCTTGTCACCTTGGATAAATATGGAACTCACGCTCTTTATTTTGACCTTGAGTTGAATGTTTATGATACACACACACACAAAAAAAAAATCCACATTTAAGTTTTATTAATTTTATATTTGGTTATGTTTTTTTAAAGAAATTATATTCTATAAGTTTTTAAACTACTTAATGACTATCATGAAGGACTACATGGTGGTCTATTTTACAGGCATCATGGCATGAGTGGTTTGCCCCAATACTCATATCCAATTTACATCACTAATCAAGGAGTTTATATTTCATGCACTTAATGGTTTATCTAAAATTAATTATATCCCTTTTTAAAACCATAATAAGCCTCTCTTATCTATTTTATTTTTGGTGCACCTAAGAAGAGTGTATCACCTAAAGAAGTTACTCGTATTATTTCCTTAGAAATGAGGTTAGTGGGTTATATTGATGTAGGGGCATCACTAGCCCCTTTTGTAAATAATAGTCTAATTTCATGTTTTGAGTCTTTGTGGGTTGTTATGGTCTTTAGGATTTGATCTGGTTATTAGGGGTCTTAAAAATACTTAGTGTTGTTAGAGGGTTTAGTTAGTTAAGTACTTTTCCTCAACGTACTTGAGGATGTTACAAAATTATTTATGAGTCTTTTTTAATAAATATTAGTTTCTAGAGTAAAGTAGGTAGGTCATTCAAGATTGGAAAAGATAAATATGGAAGGGGTGGTTTCAAATGAAAATACAGTTATAAACCCTAGAAGTAAATAAATAAATAGTTTTTGTTGTGTTCTTGAAATAAATTTGTCGAGTTTATAAATCTTGTGTTTTCTTGTATAAAATATGCATAACTCATAAAGATAGTTGATTGGGAAAGAAATATTCATGATGAAACATATAATAGATGCACGTTCTAATGGTTCAGAGTAATTGGTAAGTGTATTACATGTTTATTAAGTGTTCATGTATGTGTGATAATATTTAACTTTTCATTTGTGAGAAAGTTAATGCAAGTTTTGGCAGACCTTCATGATTTATATTATGGGTTACAATACCTATGAATATGTTTTGATGGAGGAAAAACATTATTGGAATGAATATTGGGTATTTTATAAGGTTGTATAAATCTTAACATAATGAGCACCATTTCAAAGAGTCAAAAGAATAACAAGTTCTTCCATGTTTATCTTGTGTTCTATAAAAAGGTATTTGGACTTGTGTTTAAATGTTTTAGTATTTTATCACATGGAATAATTGATATATCTAAATGTAATGGTATTGGTGCATGTGGTCTAGAAATTACTAGTAAAAATGTATAGTAGAGGTAAGTGTTAATCGCATAAGGTGAATAAATGTTATGTAGTTGTTATTAAAGCCCTAAGTGGGTAGGCAATCTTGTTTTAAAAGAAAATAATCAAGAGACCCTTCTTGGGTCATCACAAACTTTCATTACCATGCATCATTGGTTTTTACCCAAGGCAAATTTATTTAGATAATCTCTAAGGGTGAATCTTGTATTTGGAATAGATATCTATTAGATCCCCTAGACATGTAAGAAATGATTACGTAATGTGAAGTCATACAAGATATGTTTGAGAATGTTATATGGTGGTGAATTATCTCCCAAGTGTTGAATGTATTCAATGATTCATATGTTTTCCTTTCATATTACCTTGTATTAAGACCCATGTGGGACATAGAATGTGCACCTACAGGTAGAGAATAAAAAAAGTATGAGAATAGTGTGTACATAGATGACAAGATGACTAAAAATAATTCCAAATGGTATGTAATATATTTAAGGCCTTATTCAATGTTGACAGAGTGCGAAAACCTTTAGAGAAGTCTTAATCTACAAAATAACTTATATAGTCTATAGTCTATAAACATATATGAATTAAGATTAATAATTATATGGAAAGGACGTGCAAAGGTTTCCAAGACTAAATTATGTGCAAGAAAAGTTGAGTAGGAATGGATTTTGGCTTTGTAAAAATTTATGAATGAGTGGAAAGGCCTAATGAGAGCTTATTAAGCAAAATCAAGATATTAGAAACCATAAAACAACCAAGTGAACCTTAGATCCATTTCATGTAAGATGAACTCATAAGCCATTAACAAGAAAATGAATAGTAAAATAAGACTAAGGGAGTGAACAAAGACAAATTAGAAGAGAGGTTAATAACTTCTATATAGTTTTGCTATCATAGTAAAGCAAGATTCTATGGAAAATGTCTACATAAAAAAGTACAATTTGATTTGTTTTCATTTTGTGAATTTGATCAATTTAATGAAAGTATGCTAAAAATTATTTAGAAAGACTGCTCAAAGAAGATTACATCTGATTGAAAAAGGTTGGTCAGGTAGATTGAAATCCAAGAGAGGCTTGAGGAGAGAGAAGGAGATAAATAAGCTCAAGAAAAGAGAGCATAGTGATTTCTCAAATAAATTGATCCAAGTAGATATCTTGGATGAGGATGGAGTAAGGTGGAAAATATTTTCTTAAAGAGGATCAAGGTGGAAGAGAATATTTAAAGGTGGAGCAAGGTGAAAGAGACTTTATTAGATGAAAACAAATACCTAATATGAAAGATCAATAGAGAGAAAAAGAAAGAGGTGAGATACTTTCAGATGAGTAGGTAAAAATATTTTTTTCAAGTATGTAAAATCATTTATCATGCATATAAAATAAGGAAAGTTTAGACTACTTTGTTGAGAAAATTAGTATGTTGAAGGCATTGGCCATGGAGATAGAAGTCATTGGTTAGGTATAGTATTAAGAGGATAATTAAGAGATTGCATAGGTTAAGAGGTTTGAAGGAAATAAGAGGACACAAATAATAAATCCAAATAAACAAGAACAAGAGAAAATTTTCCAAAAAGATGAATACCATGTTGTTTTTATTAATTTATGTGTTTCATGTGTAGGATGGTTTCAGGAGAAGAAGAAAGTGTTGAATATGATATAATTGAAGATCAAAATGCAATAAAATTATCTAAAAAGAGAGAACAAGAGAAATAAAAATCAAGGAGGAGCCAACAAGCATCAAAAAGGCCTATGTGTTTCAACTATGCCTTGGGATCTAGGAGGAGATTCTATTGTACATGAGGTGATGCAAATAATATCAAAGCTAAGATAATTATAAATTTCAAGGAAAGTTTCCATTTGTTCCTCAATGGTATGATATAGGGGCATCACTACCCCTTTTATAAATAATAGTCTAATTTAATGTTTTGAGTCTTTGTGGGTTGCTATGGTATTTAGGAGTCAATCTAGTTATTAGGGGTCTTAAAAATACTTAGCTTTATTAGAGGGTTTACTTAGTTAAGTACTTTTCTTCAACATACTTGAGGAAGTTACAAAATTAGTTATGAGTCTTTTTGAATAAATAGTAGTTTCTAGAGTAAAGTGAGTAGGTCATTTGAGATTAGAAAAGAGAAAGATGGAAGGGGTGGTTTTAAAGGAGAATGCAGTTGTAAACCCTATAAGTAAATAAATAAAGAATTTTTGTTGTGTTCTTAAAATAAAGTTACTGAGTTTATAAATATTGTGTTTTCTTGTATAAAAGATGCATAAACCATAAAGATAGCTGACTAGGCAAGTAATATTCATAATGAAACATATATAGATGCAAGTTTTGATGGTTTAAATAAATTGGTAAGTGTATTTCATGTTTATTAAGTTTTCCTGCATATGTGCTAATATTTGATGAACTATTAATTTGTGAGAAATTTAATGCAAGTTTTGGCAAACCTACATACTTTATATTATGGGTTACAAGACCTATAAATATGAACTAATAGAGGATAGATATTTCTGGAATGAATATTGGGTATTTTAGAAGTTTATATAAATCTTAGCATAATGAGCACCATTTTAAAGAGTCAAAAGAATAGTGAGTTCTTGCATGTTAAACTATGAATGATTATCTTGTGTTATATGAAAAGGTATTTGGACTTGTGTTTAAATGTTTCAACAATATAGAACGTGAAATCATTGATGGATCTAAATGTTATGGTATTGGTACACGTGATCTAGCAATTCCTGGTGAAAATGTATATCATAGGTAAGTGTTAATAGCATAAGGTGAATAAATGTTGTGTAGTTGTTATTAAAGCTGTAAGTGGGTAGGTAATCTCATTTGAAAAGAAAATAATCAAGAGACCCTTCTCAAGTCATCACAAACCTACATTACAATGCACTATTATTCTAAAATAGAGGAAAATTCATTTAGATAATCTCTAAGGGCAAATATGGTATTTGGAACAGATGTCCATTATATACCCTAAACCTATAAGCAATGATTAAGCAATGTGTAGTCAAACAATATAAGTTTGAGAATATTTTACGGTGATGAATTATCTCCCAAGTGTTGAACATATTTCAATGATTCATATGTTTTCTCTTTGTATTAACTTGGATTAAGATCCATGTAAACTGTAGAATGTGCACCTACAGGTAGAGAATAAGAAAAGTATGAGAATAGTGTGTATAGAGGTGATAAGATGACTAAAAATGATTCTAAATGGTATGTAAGATTGTTAAGGCCTTGCTTAATTTTGAGAGAGTGTGAAAACCTTTAAATAATTCTTAATCTACAAAATAACTTGTATAGGCTACAGTATATAAAAATATACATAGTAAGATTAATAATTATATGGAAAGGATGTGTAAAGGTTTCCAATACTAAATTCTGTGCAAGCAGAGTTGAGTAGGAATGGTTTTTGGATATATAAAAATATATGAATGAGTGTAAAGGCCTAATGAGAGCCTAGTAATAAAAATCAAGATTTTGGAAACCACAAAACAACCAAGCTAATGTTAGATTTGTTTCATGTAAGATGAACTCATAATCCATTGACAAGAAAATGAATAGTGAAATAAGATTAAGGGAGTGAAAAATTACAAGTTGGAAGAGATTTTAATAAACTCTTCATCATATATGCATGGAATTTACTTTTATTGAGTGATAGGAGACATTGGAATGACACTAATCAATGAATGTGAAAGTATATTTGATAGCCCATATAATCATTCAAACCCTTGCCTAGCTCACTATTGTACTTTGATTTTTGTTTTATTTATATTCATAGTCATTAATATATTTTAATTTTATTATATTCATAATGGGATCGATGAATTTAATCTTTATTTCATGTGTTTCATATGGTTATGAAAATTTTTATTGCATCTTGTATCCATTTTTAGCATGTTATTGATTATGTTAGAGTATGGATACAATACAAATAAAACCAAGAGGATAAAATGTATAACATAGATCATCAAACACTTTTTAATTCTTATTGTTTCAATATTCTATCCTCTAATAATTATCCCAAAATATTACCATCATCAAAAGATACTTTTATCACCATTTTAGGGAAAGAGTGTGTGCACATTTTACACAATATTGATATAATAAGTCTTGGATACAAAAAAGAGTCTACCCTTTTTTGACAAATCCAACATATGTCTTCTCATATTGATAATCCTTATTGTTATAATATAGAATATGAGTTACTTTTTATCATAACTAGGATCTAAAGATCATGTTCAGAACCTTTTTTTCTACCCATTCATTTCCCTCAACCCACTCCTATTTTTTAATAAATTTACATTATTCATCCTCAAATCATTACATTTCCATGTTAATATTGTTAAAAATAGAATAGGGTGACCATATTTACCTCCCTAGCATAAACTTACTACTCACAATGTTCCATCTCCACCTCCTCCAAATAAAAATTTTCAACCCAAAGGGTGTGATCTCATTAACCTATTACATATTACTTCTGACCAATATTTTTATTCTAAAGATATTACAAAAATCATCACTTTATAAGGATATTTTATATGTAATGTTATGAGATACTACTCTTCCTATGTATAAATAGCTAGCTTCATTTGCTTCTATCATGGATACCTTAAAAGATATTTAAAATGCTATTAGTTTTGATAAATAAGATGTACCTCTAAAGCATATCATTCAAAAAAATCATCTATTGTTAATTTAAATATAAATACATGGAAATATAGTCAAGCATGTATTAGTTGACATTGGTTCTATGATAAATATTCATAGCTATGAATTCATACTAAATTGGGTTTCAATAAGGATAGTCTTCACATATCATGGAAACCTATACATGGTTTTTATATCACTCAAAGTAAATATTGGGAGATGTCACATTATATTTACTACTAGGTTCAAAAATGGTACATTTTGGTTTTCAATTCATACTTGATCAGCCACAATATAATCTTCTCTTAGGTTAACCTTGGATTCATGCAATGGAATCTATACCTTCTACATTTCATAAATGCATTAAATTTTTACATGATATACATGAGTATACCATTCTAACTAATGATGCACCTTTTTTCTATTTCAAAATGACTCAAGTGCAACCCAATAAGTTATCTATCATGCCACCTAAACAAGCAATTTCAAGGTACAAAATGCATACTTATTAAGTGGGTTAATCCATATATTCAAATGATACCTCACAAATCACTCAAATTATTAATAAAATAGAGCATCCTATTAATTAAGCTATGCTTAAATTGAAAATTCTTAAGTAGAGGAGCCTATCAAGGAAGATATCATAAAAGTGCAAAATCTTAAGCAAATTAAAGAAACTATCAAATAAGAGATGTAACAAGAACCTATTTCTATAGTAAAAAAAGATCATATTCATGAATTGATTGGTCATTTTATAAAACTCATATATAATTTAATATTTATATGATGAGGATATACAATAAATTATATATGAACAGATATACAAGCTAAATTTTAATCCCATTAATTAAGTGAATAATTATCTCATTATTTATTTACATTTGTTGGATTAGGTTAATACAAATATATCTCTTACATAAAAATAAATGGAAAACACCCATTTCAAATCAAGTAGATCTACAAAATACGTAAAAAAACTAAAATACTATATCATAATTAGTTTAATCCAATAGAATTATCACTTTTTCAAAGGAATAATACCAAAAGAGTAATTACATACTCAAACAAAGTAACATTCATAGATACATTTACCAAAGCACAATTAAAGTACTTTCAAAATAATATTTAGTAATAAAGTCATTTCACAACAAGAGTCAACATCTAGGGTTACTCTAAAAAATATGGCTAAAAAATAGGTAAAAAATAAACATTATTCTTATCTAGAACCTCTCAATATTAAACCACTTATAGATGGTAAAAAATATACCAATATTTCAATTACTCACTTACACAAAGATAATATATGTAGTATATATTTTATCAAATATCTTGGGCATAATACATAACATCTCAATAAAAGTATAAAACCAAAGCATTGCATTAGGTATATTGCATTAATAATCACTCTTATCATAAATCATGTTCAACATTATTTCACTTTGATCCTAATTTAGATAAATAATTCAATCCATAGATGGTAAAACAAATGTTAATTGCAGTTAATGAATATTCATTATGATTATTTCACATTTCAATAATATAGTGAAATGATCACCATTTATAATGAGAACATAATTAAAAAAATACAAGATAACATAGTAGTAAATGATTTTATAAGTAAATTTAATAAATTTATGGTTGGTACACATCATAAAATACCTATAATACATTTAGATGGATAAAAAGTAATTACACAATGACATATTATTCAAATTGGGGGATTATCAAAAAACTAAAGCAAGTGGGTATACCCTTTATGTACGAACTCAATGAGAACTCTCATATACTCAAGTACAAGTTAGCTATTTGAACCTTACTTTATTTCTAATTAATTTATCCCTTATCTAGGAATTCTTATAGACCTTGGTTTTATTTTCAATGGGAACTTGCACTCTTAATTATCTAAACTAATTCAAACAATCTAAAACAATCATCTCCAAGCACTCCATTTTATTACTATTGCATCCCAATCATATTATGGATTTAATTTTACTTAAATAATCACATCTTTCTTACCCATGTGGATCATGTATATCTTCATTTATTTTTATCATTTGGGCTATATTGTTGTGATTCATTCACACATACATTAGGGGGCACATTGGTTTTTTTCTTTCTTGTCACACTATGATTTTACACCTTGTTAAAAATTATTCTAATGTATCCCACTTATTATATTTGAAAATCATTTCTTATTATCACCCTTTTCATATATTTTTAAATTCTAATATTTTCAAAAAATTATAAAATTTTCAAATATTCTAGAAATTGAAAAACATGCAAAAGTTCCAAAAATTCAAAAAAATTCAAAACATTATTAAAAAATGTAAAATCAAGACCTATAAGCATTTTTAAAATGTTTCTATATTACTTATTTACAAATGTTATTCATTTTATGTTAGGTAGATAAAATATTTAAAATTATAGTACATATTACTTTTATAAGGTATTTGAGTGTGATATTGTAAATACTTTCACATGGTTCTTTGATGTCGAGATTCTTTTTTTACCCAACAACCTTGCTAATTTGGGAACATCTCTTAGTTCTCAGTGAACACTTTAATAGGTTTTATTTATCCATAATATTTATGTCATATTTATCTATGTATCATACAAATGTTTTTCACTAATAATATACATGTGTTATATGGAAATTATAATATCTAACAATGACATTGATACACATGGTAGATGCACCCTAGTCTCATTTAATTTGTGCTTAATTTTTTGTACTTTATTGCATGATAAATTATAACTTGATTGCTTATTGTGTGTGGCATATGGCCTTGTATGGGGAATATTACTATTTTTATGAATCATCATACCATTTTCATGTGGCCTTTGGCCTTGTGTGTTATATGATATTTACATGTCCCTTATATGTGGCCTTCAGGAATTATGTGTGACATTATTTGAAAATTTTATGACATTGCTTGTTTATTTATTACTTGTTACTTGGTTCCATGATTCCTAATGAATTACTTTTAACTATTATTTTTACTATTATGCCATGATACCTATCATGCCCATGATTCATATGCACTTAAATTATATATCTATCTAAGCCATGTTTCATATCCAAATTCAATTATATAATCAAATATTATGATGGAATAATTTTAAACATTAAAATGTTACTACATGATTACATATTTTACATGCACTTTCTTTTGAGATAAGTGACTAACAAGATACATATCTCATCTCAAAATGGGAGAATCACAATGGAATTGTGTTTAGAAGTTAAGCCTCATAAAAAATAGATTTATGTCAATACACAATTTCAAGAATTATATCATGATTCAAAAAATATATATTATAGGGGAATATGACATGCATGTTCACACATTCATATATTTAAAAGTGGTGAGTTTTAAATAGTTATAGGTCTCAAGAGTTTTAAACATAAAATAACATGTAATATAAATTTAGTATAGTATAGGGGGAATGATACTCATTCAAATTCAATTTACTACATAGAAATATCAAATTTATCAAGTTACAAAGTTACAAAATTTAAAATATAATTT
Source organism: Torreya grandis (assembly GCA_037957365.1). Lineage (NCBI taxonomy): Eukaryota > Viridiplantae > Streptophyta > Pinopsida > Cupressales > Taxaceae > Torreya > Torreya grandis. Next base: position 3,257,193 of record JARHVA010001150.1, on the reverse strand, counting down.
ATATGTGTATGTAGTAGTGTGATTCATTTTCATGTTTCAAGTGTGCCATGTTAGAGTCTAGTGGATCTCAACATCTATGGTTTCCCTTTTTATATGTAGTGATCCACAGTTTGTGGGTCCACACCTTCAATTATTTATACGCTAATCTACATATTCAAATGAGAGTTGGAGTATACAATATTTCTAACTAAATAGCTTTCAATGGTTTCCAAATTGAGACTCAATCACTCTAAATTTTCCACATGTTTAATATTTACCAAAAATACATTAATACAAGGGCAATGAATTATCCACTTTAAAGTTACAGGATAGTTATATTTCATAATATTTTAGGTTTAAACTTTCCTTTCTCTTTTTTAAAACTCAAATTTCAAGTTTCATATTTTTAACTTTCAAATATGGATAATAACTACTTTAAGTGGCATTGTTGTAGGTTAGTATTAATACATATTTCATGATCAAGCTTTGAATCAAAATAAAAAGTGTGTATACACACTTAGGTTTTAATATAATTCAATCTTGTAATCTCACTTTTTTACATCAATAGAATAAAGTGATTAAAAATTTATACACATAAACTTAATCATTAAGTTCTTGAAATGTTTAATATTGGCATTCTTCCTTCACTTGGCCTATTCACAATTCTTATAAATTAAAAACTCTAAGGGGTAATTCAATAATATAAAAAATATCTTGAAATTAATCATAAAATATCCTAAAAATCCATAATATTCTTACATTCACTTGTTAGACATTTTACAATAGTATTTATCCTTCTAAGATAAGACCACACTAGGTTATACAGGGTCACACAGTGACCTCATCTAATAGTGTGTTCTTTTCCCTTGTGCTCCAATGGTAACTTTTCAAATTTCAATTTGTCTATTTTTCCCCATCCATACATTTGGAATGGTCAATTATTTTAAATATTCAAAATTTTACCCTATATAATCACATAGAGGCTTCTCCAAACACATATAAATCACGTGTAAATTCTACTACACATTAATAAAAAGATCACTATTTCTTCCAACTAAAAATTTCTGAATTTATAATAGTCATATGACTATTCTAAATATATTTAATTGTAGTTCAAGGACATTCATTGTCTAAAATTTCAATTAATATTATATTCATATTTATACATCGTCAAAATCATGGATCACACACTCACCTTAGCAAGGAGAACTACATCAGCCTAAGGCCCATTTGGAATATGTAGGCAACACTCAGATTACATGGGATTTTCTAAGGATATGTTATCTACTCTCCTTACCTAATTCCCACTTTTATATTTGATATTTACTATGTTTATTGTCAAATAGATATGGTTTGTGTTTTTTCATGGTAAATCACACACAAAAATTATCAATAAACCCTATAAAATAGTCGCACAAACCTAGATCAAAATATTAGGCATGCATTCAGCCAAGTCATGGATGTATTAAAAAGATAAGGCCCTAGTTAATCCCTATCTTCCTTTTGTGACTTATCCCAACATAGTTTAAATCCATATTTTTGGGTGTCACATAGTTTTTAGGTATGTTCATATAGTTCCCAATCATAGTTAGCCTACACTGTTAGCATAAGATCTATTTTATGGAGGTTTTCATATAGGTTGACCTATTTAATATGTTTATATAATTTATAATTTTTTAAATTATGTATTTCATTATATTTTTTTACATATTCTTTTATATCAATTTAAATATTTTACACCTATTAATTTGATTCATTATATTATAAATAGATTAAATAAATTATAGGAGCATAAATATACAATAAAAATGCTAAATCATGCAACATTTTAATACAAAAGGCTATAATAATACCTTAATTGATGTGTGGTATTGTACATATCTTCAAAATATGTTCTAAGTATATGGATGAAGAAAATATAATACTTCATATAAGTAAAATGCATATATACCATGTTATATATGTAAATATCCTATAATTAGTGGTTAGGAAGGTAAATAAGTGTAAACCAATGGTTGCCAAAATTAACCATTAGTGAAGAGATTTAATCTTTAAATTTTAAAGGTTATATAATGATTTAAATGGTGTTGAAGAAAACATAACATTCAAAATATGATGATAATAATAATAATAATAATATAAAGAAAGATTAATAAGGTGGAATACAGAAAGTGATCAAGAGTATAGAGACAAAGAGTGTGTAGGTATAGAGTGAAGAGATATGTGGAATACACATTATATGTTCTATAAGTTTGTATATAGAGGGTTATAATATGAAATATTTGTGTATATGTATGTGAATTAATAGATAAAGAGTTCATAAATTAACTAAGGATTAAACCCTTTATACTAACCTATATGTAACATTATATCTAACTGAAGTGATGCATACGTCATCACACAAATTATCATCAATGAATAAAAATAAGAAATTCAAATACCTTCTCTTACCCCTACCAAGGTTTCTCCTAGCTCTAATATATTGGGTTGACTTGTTTCCTTTGATCTCTTTTAGACTCCTCTAATCCTCTTAACTTCCACTTATATCAATAACCCTTAACTTCTAAAAAATCTTGACTTTACTATTAGGTTAGTCTTTCCTAATTTCCACTCCTCTAGCCTTTGTATTCTCAACTCACCTCTTTGTACATAACAACTTGGCTCAACCCTATTTGTCATCCATATCATACTCAAAACAAATTTCCTAAGATCATATAATCCGTCCATAATATTTTGAAACCTATATAACTTCCTTTCCTACTTGACCCCTTTCTAAATCCTAACCACCCCAATTACAATGTTAGACTTCTTAAAACAAGATTGAATTTTCTATGAAAGTTCAAAAAATCAAATGAATGACTTTTGGTGGGAAAGTATAATTAAACTCTAATTCAAATTTGATAAATTTATAATACTTCAAAATGACTCCTAGAGACCTAACATGACCATAACAACTTGCAAAAGACTCAAAACATGACAATTAGACCCATATGTACAATGAAGTAGTGATGCTCCTATATCACACTACTGAGGAGTAAGAAAAACTTTCCATGAAATTTATAAAGGATTTTGACTTTGATGGTTATTTGCATCATCATTCTTCCACTTGGATCCCAAGGTATATTTGAGACACTTAGTCTTTCTTGATGCTTACTCAAACTTGTTATGGCTACTCTTTTGTTCACTTGTCTCTTTTTCTTCATCTTCCTTTGCTTCTTCACTATTTTCATGGGAAACTATTTCTTTTTATATCTCCTCCATTAACCTTCACATGAATAAAAAATTTCAATGAAAACCATTCTTAGATTTCTCCCTTTGATTTTTCCTTATTACTTGGTTGCCAACTCTTCTTCCTCTTGGCTCAAGATTTCTTGTAATGTAAATTCAACTGCCATGATGCTTTCTTGGTCTCTTATGAGACTCAAATCCTCTAATTATTCCATAATATGTTATCATATATGCTCTTATTTTGCTATATACTCATCATTATCACCTTTATCTTATATTGGTGACAAACTAATCACCTCTACCTACTACAACTTATATTGTATAAGCACTTCATCATGTGCTTCTCCTTCTTTCTCTTCACTCAAACTCACCTCATCCTCCTAAATGTGTTGTTCACTATCATATTATTGTTCACTTTGCTACCCACTCATCCTATAACTCATCATCTCTCTCCTAATTTGCTTACATAACAACTTTTTTTGCCTTCTCTCCTCTCTCATGGATTGCATTCTTATTTTATTCATTTATTTCCTTATTGGCCACTTGAATATCTTATTCCTCATCATCCATACTTAGTATGGGCTCTCTCTTTCTCTTATTTTCTTTATCTTGGTCAACATCTCAACCAACTATTATCTCATCTCTGATATCTCTTTATCCATCTTTTCTTTGTGGTAGCTTCTCTCAACTTTGTCATGTCTTCTCTTTTCTCTCTCTTTCCTCATCTTAACTAAGATGTCTCTCAACTCTTTAGTCTCATCTAGACCTATCCTTCTTTTTAAAAAGCCTTCCCTCACTTGACACATTTTGACCTCTCTCTTGGGTCTATATTCTTCTCTCTCTTGACCTCAATTGGGTCTCTCACTCTTATTTTACTTTCATTAGGAATCTCTTATTTATTCTCAAGCTCACCTATGAGCTCTCTCCCTAGAGATTCTAATATCTCTCTCACTCAACAATCCTCACTGTCTTAGGGCTTACCACCAACTCTCTTTTCTTTCACCTTTACCTATAGCTTATTCACTTAATTCTTGTAATCTCTATTAACATTCTTATAACCATATCTCAAACAATCTCAACATAATGTACACAAACTTTTTCAATATCTTTAAAAAAAATAAAACACACATATCTTACCTCTACCAAGGTCTCTCCTAACTTTAATATCTTAGTTTGAGTTATTTTTCCTTCTTTAGTATTTATAACTTTTTGACACATGCTTCTTTTGATCTCTTGTAGATTCCTCTAAACCTATAAACTTATATTAACAACCCTAAACTTCTCACAAATTTTGACTTCACTGTTAGGTTAGTCTTTCCTAATTTCCACTCCTCTAGCCTTTGTATTCTTAATTCACTTCTTTATACATAGCAACTTGGGTCAACCTTGTCTTTCATCCATATCATACTCAAAATAAACTTTTTTAGATCACATAGTCCATCCAAAATATTTTACAACAACCAATATAAATTTATTTCATACTTGACCCTTTTCTAAATCCTAATCACCCCAATTAAAATGTTGGACTTTTTAAAACAAGATTAAAGTCTCTATGAAATTTCAAAAATTTAAATGAATGACTTTTGTCAGGAAAGTCTAATTTAAATCTAATTAAAATTTGATAAAGTTATAATACTTCAAAATGACTCCTATAGACCTAACATGACCTTAAAAACTTATAAAAGACTCAAAAAATGACAATTATGCCCACATGTATATTGAATTAGTGATGCTCCTGCATCATGAAGTAATCTTGAACCACATAAACATTTTAACCAAGTTTCAAATTTTACATCAATATTTGGTGGTATTGTATATAATTTGGTTATCTAATGTCTAAAGGATGCTAATTCATATTAAGGATATTATAATATTTTCAAAGACAATATATAACATTTTTTTATTCCTTTTTGAAAAAGGAAGATATTAAAATTTTCTGTTAACCCTATCTAAGGGGTTTGACACCTAAGGGATGGTGTGTAAGAAAGTGGGTGATTTGTCAAAGGATCTAAAATAAGGATAAATTAGGTATTAATATTGGAAGAATAAATCAAATTAAAAATGTATGGTATAATAATTTAATGGGATTGTTAAGAAAAAAATTATAATGGATGAGATTAAAAGTAGAAAATATTAAAATAGAAGAGAAAAGAGACAGCTCAAAAAAAATGACAAAAGATAAGGAGATATAGTTGGACATTTTATATTATGAAGATGATATTTTAGAAGAAAAAATAGGATAAATAATTAATTAGTTATGTATAATATAAAGGAAAAAATATAGATCAAGAATAAGGAAGAATAAGTTAAAGTAGAAGTAGAAGATAATGATAGATAATAAAATTAAAAATATATCCAAAAATATGCCTGATTTCAAACCTCCAACCATAATATAAAACATAAATATATGAATCCCTTGGACCAAGCACCATCCCTTGTGTTTCTAGTAGGAATAAGGAAGAAACCAAGAGAGAGTGAAGAAGTGTGGAATATTAAAATGCATTATAATGTGGACATAAAAGGAAAAAGAGAAACTATTTGAGGGAAAGAATTTATAGATATATTTTGATAATAATGGAAAAAAATATGAAAATACCATTATTTTTTAATGATAAAAGTGATGCAAAGAAACACTTTTTATTTCTAGATTGTTACTTGAGTCATGAGATAAATAATCCTTAGATAAAAATATTGTTTTTATAGGTACACCAACAAATGAGACATTCAAATGGTACATGAAGATAAGCCAAAACCATAATATGATGTGGGATGAATTAAAAATGACATTAAAACTAAATTTCACTACAATAATATACCAACAAAGAGTGTTACTAAACTAAGACACCTTATACATAAAGATAATGATACGGTGAAGGATTATGACTAACATTTTAAACTAGTGCAGAAGTTGGAAGATATATTGAATGAAAAAATGTTATAATGGTTCATATTAGGATTTGTGCCACACATATGAGATTTTATGGATGAAATCAATTTTAATAAAATTTTAGAGACAATAGAAATGGAAGAAATATTATAATCACAATCATGGAGAAGAGAGAATGACTATGTGGTGAAAAGGGATCTAAAAAAATTGAATAAAGATTTGATGTTATTAATTTTGAAGCAGGAAATTTTTATGAAAGGATAAATATGATATTATACCTCACCATATATTTGTACAATTCAAAAAATGGCAGGTAGTATGTGGTAATGAGGGACAAATGGAAATAGAGTGCTCATATTATGAGATGCCAAAAAGAGTAACAATACTGAGGAAAATATCACCACAACCATATAAATAAAGGTAATGGTTTGGGTTATATTTAAATTAGGACCAACATGATCAAAATATGTGACCCATAATATAAGTGACTACATACACTAACCACTATGAAGATAGGAATACCACTAATAAATGGAATTATTATATGCAGATAGAAAAAAATTCTAAACACATACCATAAGTATCTTAGATATATACCACAACTCTAGTGATACATGGTTTCAACCCCAAATGCAATATCAAATACCACTTCCATTAGATGTAATTACAAGACTAAATATTCCATGAAATCAATATTACAATGGGTACCAAGAAGGAAACAAAGAATGATAATTTAGAGGATAACACATAGATAATAGAGGTGAATATATATGAGGATACCATGAAGGAATGGGATATAACTAAGATATGGAAATGATCAATTGATTTAAATTAGGTAAGAAAGGATAAATTGTAATAATATGTATGCAAGGAAACCATATACATTGTGTATTTTTCTAAGAAATGGGTACACATGATTCATTCAATTTCCCCATAACTAAGTAATAATATATAAATGGGGGTATGAACATAGAAGAATTTATACGCATGATACCTTGGAAAGGTACACATCATCTAAAAAGGGTACCATAATTAGAGGAAATTTTTTAGAGATGTACTAAAATACAATACCAAAAACCCCTAGTGCTCAAGATGGAAGTAAATAGGAATAATAAGGACACAACTTGAAATAGTGGAATATTATAGAGTAAAAAAACATAAAGGAATGACACAATATTTGGAAGAGTTTTCAAAGCATAAGACACTAGGAAATTCATTTTTAGATTTAGATGAGGAATCATAAAATACCAAAGTAAATAAGATACAATGGGTTAAGGAAAATTTAAAACTAAAAAATACAAGTGTTTTAAAAACAACCTATAAATGGAACAAGAAAATATTTTTTAGATTTTAAATTAAATGGGCATGATGTTGAGAATCAATTATTGGATTTAAGAGTGGATATCAACATGATTCCATGGAAATCATGGGTAAAATAATAAAAGCATCATTACATGTGGTGACATATGGCATTTCTCTACTAGGTGGAACTATGAGTTATTCCATTGGTGTACTTGTAGGAGTATAAGTAGATTTCATGAGGATTTTTTAAAAGATGATTTTAAAGTCATGTAAATATTTGGAAATAATCATCATATATAGTTTAACCAAATTTAGAATGGTCATAGATTATAATGGGATATTGGACTCAAAAAGTGAATAAATCATAATGGAAGGAAATGGAGTAATAATCCAATTACCATTAAAAATGGGATGTATTCTACATGGAAAATATCATCATGGGATGAATAGGATGTAAGTGGTCATAAATTGAATAAATAATATTTAACACACAATGATGACTAGATTAACATAGAGAGTGAAAAACCAAAGTGAAACTCAGGGTTAGATATTGCATCATGGAGATATAGATAACTTTTAAAAAGAGTTCCAAATTTATTCCACATAAAAAGTGGGTTACCATATCTACTAACAGTATTAAAAACTTAGGTAAAATACCACAAACCCAAAAAAAGTAGGTATTATATATCATAAGATGATTTTTATGTGTGAATACTATGAAATATAATGATATAGGATAACTATAAGATCAATTATCATTGATGCATAGGATAGTCATTAGATGGTGCAAACCTTGAAGTGTTGGTAAATATACCATAATACGGTAAAAAAAATAAGGAATCGAAGGAGTCTATACAAAAAAAAGATTCAAGGTGCCTTAAAATAGAGGGATAATAAGGTGAGGAATTAATAGAATCATAGAGAGATAAAAATAAGAGTGTATACCAAATGAAATAAGTTAGAGATGAGAAAATTTGTTAGAGAAGCAAAAGATTAGAAAAACATGGGAATATTGGGAAGATGAATAAGTAAAAAGGAAAGTAATATAGTTGTTAGTACCAAATTGAAGGTATATAACAAAAATTAATAAAAATTGTGTAAAATATTTAAAAAATTAAAATGATTTTAAAATTAAATCACTCCAATAGTAAAATTATTTTAAAAAAAGAGGAAATTTTCAAAAAATAAATTGAAAAAATATGTATATAATTATAAATCAATTTTGATAAAAAATAAGAAAAATAAAAAAATATATATGGATTGACCACCAATTTTTAACATTTATAAATTATTATTTGGTGTTTTAAGTCTTGAGGATGAGACAATGTCTCAAAATAAGGGTAAATGGTGCTTGGATTATTCATCAAGTTATAAAAGCATTTTTATATACCATAAAAGCCTCACACATATCACAAGGATAATAAATGTGATATATAGATTTATCAAAGAAATAGATATGTCAAGACATGTTTAAATCATTATAAAAGTTTGTGGTATCTTCTAGAGTAATAGAGCATTCAATAGTGTCAATGCATAGTATAGTTATTTTTTATAGAAATAGAAGACTTAAATTGTAGATACTCAAAAATAGCATAGTTTTAGATGTTGAAACACCTATAACCCCTACCTAACCTTGAAGCTAGTTTACCACCTAGTTTACTTAGCCTATTTATTAATTTACTAACCCAGTTGTTTAAATCACCATTTTTTTAACCCATTTTCCTCTAAACCTCAACCACTGACAGTTAGCCTAACTATCGATGATTAGCCTGACCATCGATAGTTAGGTCTCCAAGCCTACTTTAAAGCTTTAAATATTTACCATATATACAAAATAAGCATGGTACATTTATAAACTTTTGTTTTGTGATAAAAACCAACTTTAAAGTATCGTGATTTGAAACTTTCTCCTCTATCCAGTTAGTAACTTCCTCCTGCAAATTTATTAACTTCATCCTATAAGAGGAGAGAAGTAGAAGAAGAAAGAGATCCAAAACTCTATCAATTTACATCCAAGCTATCTTACATCTAGGTATCTAACATCCTTTTAACAAGTAATTAGCATAAAAAAAAACCCAAACCTCTATTAGAATCACTTTTAAAGGCCAAAGTACTATCACTCTAGCCAAATTGCTTCAACTTTCCACCACAAGGTCACAGGTGTTTCTTGCTTGTTTTATTTGATTTATATTACATTTCTAACCTCCCTGCCTTATCAGACCCATTAATATCTTATTTTCCATTTCCCTACTCCATAATAGACCTCTATTTGCCTAGTTACCCAATCTATAATCCTTTTTTATCATTCCTAGAATCACACAAGTAACCATAAATGGTTATCTCAACCATTAATTGTCACCTTAACCATTGACTGTCACCTAACCACCAATGATTAGCCCAACCATTGATGGTCCACCTAACCATCAATGGTCACTATGGAAAAAAATAGCAAGTTATTTTTACCCCCTTGACTCCAACCAAACCCTATTTTTTATGTTCCTACCTATTCCTAGAGAATTTTTTGATTTTTTGAACCTAACCCCAACTATCTTAGCATGAGTAATGACCCACTTTTGATATATTTAGTGTTTTTTTAATAATAAATTTACTTTCATCTTATCTTACATGTGTTTACATTCTAGTTATTGAATGCAAATTTCCTTTTTTTCATTTATATCAACTTAATTATTATAAATACTAGATTGATAGCCTCCAAGCAAGCATATGCTTCTTAGATCTAGATCACTGTAGGTAGTCCACTCAACCATCCATCTAACCAACCCTTTTTCTAGTGTCTTTATTATCTACAGGTTAATCCTTCCAAGACAAAGAGGATTTCCCACCATCATTTTGATCACATGTGCACTTTTACCAAGTATTCTTTTACACACCCTATTACTAGTTTCATTACTTGCTTCCAAATTAAGAAATGAGAGAAAATTAACTAAAACATTTTTTTACACCCAGTGGGACCTAGTATCCCTTTTTCCTCCTTTATTATATTCTCATTGAATGAAATCTAAATTTTTTGGGGGTTTAAAATAAATGTTTTGCATACATTAATTGCTTACATATTTTAGTTCATCTATTAACTTTAAGGCACAATAATTAATCATAGATTTCACTCTTATTATCACACACCATAGTAAATCACATAGCTAATTAACACATCAAAACATACTTTAGATAAGGCTCAACTAAGATTTCATCACCTAGTAGTAAACCTTACCTTTTCTTGGTAATATTACTTGGAGGTCATTATCAAGGGGAAATTTGGTAAATTTTGGCTAAACACCCAACACCCTTATCATCATGGTGTATGAAGTGAGGGGTTAGGCCCAATATCAAGCCATGTAGTGAAGATCAATATATATTTATCTCTTGAGCACTTAAACATAACCTAAAACCAACTGTAGATTTCCTCTTTAGTAGCTGATCTACAAATTAATTTTCTTCTTCACACTTTTTAAGGCATAAGCCAAAAGAAATTTAAAAATAAACCTAGGTTATTAAATGCACTTTAGTGTATGTCTGATTACCTTGAGTTCTTTCCTTTTACTTTCTCTTTGTTTAAGGTGAAATTTTCATCATTTTATCTCCTATTTCCTCTCATGGTCTTTACTAGACAATAATTGAGGAATCAAAATAACTTACAACCACCTTATTCTTCCTCCTCTATGGATTATACCTCTGATGTTGAGGGTTCCCCTCATTTTTCTCCCCCTCCTACTAGGCCATTAATTATTTTTGAGGGTGATCTATATTTTTCCACCTTCCTTGATAGCAACCCCATGGCTCTTCAACATTACCTAAACACCTTATCTAACTATGCCCCTTTCACTTCAGTTCCTCCTATGGATCCACCTTATGGTATGCCTCCCCATATTTTTGTGGGTGCCACCTCAACCTAATGCATGGTCACCCAATCCTCTCCTTCTTCCAATATCCTACCTACTACTACTCCCCAAAATCCATCCAACATCCCAACTAGTAACCAAATACCTACTACCCCAACCAATACCTCTAACATTGGGTCAACTTTGCCTCTTATTACCTATAATCCTATCATGGAAGTATCCTCTACCATTATTTATACTATTCCCCTTAGTTTGACCAACTCACAAACTTATACCCCACTTTAGAGTTTGATACTTTCCATACCTCAAACACTCCCACCTATTAGCACTAGAGTTACCACCCATCAAAAGCTGACTAGCACTTTCATACCTCTAACCCAATATACATCCATACCACCATCCACCAACCTAAACATGCCTCTAAACCAACCCCTATCATCCCCCCAATAATTACCCATGACATCTTACCCATATGTATCTAATCCACAAGGATACACAACACCTTTCATCTAACCATTTGTGTTAATCAACCCTTATGTGGCACTATCCCAAACTCCTATCACCGCATACCAATATGTGGCTTATTCAAAAACCCTATCACTTATCCATACATACCTTCCACCCAACCTCAACAAAGCTTACCACCTCAGTATATAGCTTCCCAACCTCAAAAAAATTGGTCCAAATGTTAATGGACAAAATGACCAAACTGGAATCATCTATCTCTAGGTCTCATAGCCTTTTGTCCTATGATAAAAATTTTAATTAACCCATTCATCCATCCATTCCTATCTATTCTTATCCTCCTCAATGGGAATTACCCAAGTTTTCTAAATTCCAAGGTAAGGAGGACCCTTAAAAACATTTGAGAACATTTCATCACTCTTGTTATTTGATCACATATGATGATGTTCTCCTCCTTCATACCTTCCCCATGTCTTTATCAATACCATCCCTTGACTGGTATAGTTCCCTCACCAATCACTCCATATTTTAATTCTCCCAACGTGCCCAAATATTTATAAATAATTTCTCGATAAATGTATCTAAAAAGGTTTCTATAACTGACCTATATTCTATTAGGTAATTTGATGATGAATTAATTACCAATTTCATAGTAAGATCGAGAGCTCTTATCAACCAACTTTCTTTCTCCTTACCCCAACCTGAGTTGATTGAGCTCTTTTCTTGAGGTTGTGCCAAAAATATTTCCCCACTCTTCAAGTTTAAACTTTCAAAAAAATTGATGAGGCATTCACCATGGCACGTAAAGTTGAGAACCAAGCCATTGATGAAAAGAAACTAAAACTATGCAACAATAATTATAGATTTAAATCCAATGATCCTCCCTCCATTAAAACTACTAACCAATCCAAAGTGAAAGCATCTAAAAACTCAGTTGTCCTAAAGACTACCCTAATACCAACTATCAACCAACCCCATCAAACTAATTATTCCAACCCTACCTACCAACAAAAACAAAACCAAAACCAAGCTCCTCCAAAATAATAAACTCCTATAGGGGATTCTTATGCTTTAGTTTTAGAAAATTTAAACAAAGCTAACCTCATCCAAATTCCACCTATCACACCACCCTAACAATTTGATGTTTCTCACCCCATGCCTAGTTGGTACAGTGAGAATGACCATTGTGCCTTTCACCAAGTTGTTGGACATGACATTAATAAATGCAATACCTTCAAAAGTCTTGTCTAAAGCTTAATTGATAGTGGAGAACATGCATTTATAATCCCAATTTATCTCCTAATTAGTCCCTTGACATCTTTCTCAAACCTTTTCCCAATCATGCTCCTTCTACCCATCACCATGACAACCAATCAAAATCATCTCATTCTCAAGAGTAATATACAATAAACATTATTATTAGTGATCCCATTGTTGAAGATACCATTACCCCAACCATTTCTTCCTCTATTTCATTTATGGAATTAGTGGACCCACCTTCCATTCCTTTGGCTACTTAAACAAAGGAATTAATTATTCCTCTCTCTTTGCCTAATGAGGCTTTATCTTCATCCACCTCTCTTTTGATGGAAATACTAAAGGAGGCAACCTTTGATTTAACCATTTTTTCCACTCCACCCATTAAAGTGGAAGAACTTCCCTCCATTCCTTTGGACACACAAACAAAGGAAGAAACCATGTCAATGCCTACACTTGAGGACACCATACTTACCTCCCCCATCATAAAACAATCCATTCCTTCTTTTGAAACCATCTAACAAGATAAATTTACCTCATCCACCCAACCACTAATTTTAGAACCTCCCATCAAGAACAAGGATGAAGGAGCCATCCCCTCTTCTCCACCTAAGGGATTATTTTTTGAAACCAATGACAAAGGAACCAAACCCATCTAAAATTCCTTTTCTATACTAATTCTCAACCCAGCCTTGATAGAGCCACCTTTTAACATCATCGAGGACTCCCTTACCAAAATAAATTTGAATCCTCAACCTTACTTGAATCCACCCTTAAACCTATTATTACCTCTTCATCAAACACGACTTCCTCCAAAACCATAATAGAACCATCCCAACAACTTGCATCAAACATTGCCAAATCACTTTATTCCTCTTTCACTAAACCTATTAAGAATCTAGGAATCCTTCCCATATATCCCACCAAAGAAACCCCCAACCAAACCAACTAATAAGATAGAGTTACCCAAACCTCAACCTCAAACTAGACCCATATCATCTCATTCCCACTTGCCTTCTATCTTAGGACCCCATCTTTCTACCATCCCAATTACCTATTTTTCCTCTAGTAATCCATCCCTCTTTTCCTTACCTAAACCTACTCCCACTAATTCATCTAATTCTTATTCATTCGTAACTAGCCCATCTACCTCTACTTTCCCACCTATATCAAACCCCTCAGCATCTAAACATTTAATCTCCAAATCATTTACCTTGAAGTCAACCATAATTAAGCAATCCCAACCACTAACCAAAACCATTCTAACACCTATAACTCCTAAGGTGAAAATTGCCTTGAAGAAGTCTACCACCTCTAAAACTATAAAGCCATCACCTCCAACACCTTTGAATGAATCCTATTCAAATGTATTACAAAGGTTATTGTAAACTTCTTCCATTAGCTTACCACATATCAAACCATTTTACCCCTCCAATACCAAACCCTCTTAGTTCAATGATAACTTGATCCATGCATACCATAGGGAACTAGGAGATGACATGGAAAACTTCAAATCTCTTCAAGTGTTTGTTCATAGCCTATATGATGAGGATCATCTATTATTTGATGATCCTCTCTTTCCCCCATTACCAATTCAAATATCAACTAACCTATCCAACATTTACCTACTCCACCACTCTCACCCAAAAGTGAGGAGAAGGAACCAAAGAAATTATTAAAGCTATCAAATCCCCCCATCCACACTATTCATATGATTACCTGATCTCAAGCCCAATAAAAGGATAAAGGAAAATCCAAAGTCTTCATTCCTTGGATATACCCTTCAAATCCTCAACCTTATAACCAAACCCAAACACCTACACCTTTACCCTCACCTTCACAACCACCAAAACCCAAAGTGTATATTTTAAGACCCTCTCCCCCAACCCTTTTGAATCCATCCAACGTATTATATTGAAATAACTTCATAAGACACCAATGAAAATGAGCCTTTATTAATTAATCAACACCTCACCTCACCATCGTCAGGAAATGATAGAGGATCTAAAATCTATATAGGTTTAAATAGATGATCCTCAACCTCTTTCACCTTTTATGGGAGCCCTCCATCTTTCTTCCTTCATCACCTTTTAGGATTTTGAAATACCTCTTATTTATCCTGAGGATTTTGATCCTCCCCTCTTTATCATTGTATAAATCAATCATCCACATCAAAAGGGTAATGACTGATGGAGGAGCTAACATCAACATTATCTTCTCCCATACTTATGACCAACTTCAGCTACCCAAGAACATCAAGTCAAAAATCACATCGATTCTTCACTCCTTCAATTATACCATGGCCACAACATTAGGGATAGTTGTCCTTCATATCTTCTTGGGACCCCACACCATTTCTAAACTATTTTACATTATAGAGGGTGAGTTCCAATATAATGTGTTACTCAGATGTCCTTGGATCCATGCCATGAGTTGTGTCCCTTCTACCTTACATTGATGTGTCAAATTTGAACGTGAATGTCAAGTTATTACCATCAAAGCTGACCCTAGTCCTTTTTCCTCTTGTAATATGACATATCAGCCTAATAATTTTCTTATTCCTCCTTCATCCACCTAACAACACTACCTCACCACCAACTAAAACCAACAACACTCCCATCTATAGTAGTGATAAAGCTTCAACCAGATCATATATCCCTTATTCTTAGATTCTCATTATGGACCCCTTAGAATCCATGTTTTAATGCATCTCCCTTATGGAATATCTCCTTTTAGCCTTGGATGCTTTCCCTACTCTACAAGATTATGGGAACCTCAAACATGACCCTTCATATGATCCTAACATCAGAACCATCATCCCATTCAGGATCCTTAACCATCAAATAAATTTCATTTATGAGGGACTTGATCAACCACTTCTCACATCCACCACTACCTTATCCATCCAACCATTCACCTTCAACTTCTCTTATCTCAATAAACCAACCTTTTCCAAAGTTTACCTTTATAGGTGTTCTTGGAAGGGGTTTGGCTTGGCCCTTTATGAATAAGGACCTCTTGAGTTACCCATAATCAAAACTCAAAAACCTCATGAGTTATTTTGCTTTAGGTTCATACCACTAGAAGAACCCACCTCACCAAAACCCATTTCCACCATCGATGATGAGGATATCCCATCTTCACCAACCCCACCTTCCCCAAATACTGAAGACTTTGATATCATCCCATCAAACTTTTTTTTAATCAAGACCATTAGTTTAGGCTCTATAACCTATCAAAAGGATGGCTGAACTTAAACCCTTCCTCTCATTCATCCTAAAATTAGAGATCAAGATTCTCCTACTATTAACACTATCCAACATTAGGATGACAATTCTATTCTCACCTGCCTTGGTGTGGGTATTCTTCTATTCATAAATCCGTTCCTCCTAAGAACTAAACCATGATAAATGAGTCTACCATTGATGTCAACTTGGGTACTTAGGATAGCCCTCATATCATCAAAATTGACCAATCCTTAAATTTTAAGGAAAAACAAGATTATCCTTCTTTATTTCATGATTGTAGCATAGCCTTTGCTTGGTCCTATTAGGATATGCCTAGAATTGACCCTTATATTTCCCTCCACAACATTATCACCCATCCTAAGGTTAAGCTAATATAATAAAAGCTTCATAGGAGACATCCTCACATCATCCTTCTTGTCAAAGAAGAACTTCAGCATCTCTTATCCATTAACTTCGTTCAGCCCATCGACTATCCACAATGGGTTTCTAACATTGTTCCCATTACCAAACCCATAGGGGGACTTCACCTCTATATTAAATTTCATGATCTCAACATCACTTTCCTAAAGGATGACTTTATTTTACCCAACATAGACCAACTTGTTGATCTTACACCTAGCCATGAAATGTTATCTCTCATAAATGGTTTCTTTGGATATAATCAAATCTTGATTACTGCAAAGATCAACATAAAACTTCCTTTATTACCCCATGGGGGACCTTCTATTATAGGCTCATACCTTTTGGTCTAAATAATGTTAGAGCATCCTATTAGCATGCCATGACCTATATATTTCATGACCTCATCCATAAAATTATAGATAACTATGTGGATGATCTCCTTGGGAAATCCAAACATCACAAAGATTACCTAGGCATTCTCACAATCAACTTCGACTAACTAATCTATTCCCATGTAATGCTTAATCCTAAGAATTGCATTTTTGGGTCTTATTTGGAAATATTATTATCTTTATTTTCTCTCTTCGAGGAATCAAAATAGACCCCATAAAAGTTAGATCAATCTTGGATATGCCTCCTACTAATCTTAAGCACCTTCATAGCCTGCAGGGGAAGCTCCAATCCATCTATGACTTCATCTCCCAATTATCTAATAGATGTCAATCATTTCATTATCTCCTTAAGAAGGAAACCTATTTTAAGTGGACCAAAGATTGTCAATAATCTTATGATTCAATCAAAGAGTATATTCTCTCTCCACCCATTCTTATTCTTCCTAAATATGACCAACCCTTCTACCTTTATATATCCATTACAGACCATTATTTATGGGTAATGCTCTCTCATCATGATGAACAAAATAAAGATAAATTTGTCTATTAAATTATCTACACACTTATAGACTTTGCCTCACCTTATTCTTTGTGGCTTCTAAAATTCATCATTACCTTCTTAATCATAAAACCTATGTCATCACTAACATTGACCCACTTAAGTACATGCACTCTAAACCATACCAAAACTAGTATATGGCTAAGTGGATCATGCTCCTATATAAATTTGACCTTGAGTTTCTTCAAAAAAAATAAATTAAAGGGAAAGTGATCATTGACTAATTGGTTAAAGCTCTGCTACCAAATAACTAACCACTTCCTCTTGCTTTTACAGATGAGTCCATTAAAACTCTTTCTCAAAAGGAACCCACCTACCAAATGACCATGTTTTTGGATAGTTTGAAATGCTAACATGTTGGGGTGATAGATTTATTCTCATTACCCTTAATAGTGAGCCTCTTTCACTTTCTTTTAAAATTGACTTTGAATTCATAAATAATGTGGCTAAATATGAAACCCTGGTCATAGGTTTATAAACCACTCTAGCTTTGGGAATCAAAATAATTAGTATCTTTGGTGATTCCTAGCTTGTTATAAATTAGGCCAATGGATCTTATAAATGTAAAAATGATGTCCTATTAAAATAAAAACAACTCATAGATGTACTCTTAGCATTATTTGATCATTACCTTATCCAATCAATTCCATAATCTACCAAAAAATTTGTAGATATAATGGCTTCCCTTGCTTCCCAAATCACATTTCATCCTACCAAATCCAAACTATTTGTCACCATCCATAATTTTATCACACCATTTCTAACATTCCTACTATTTATAGTGTGGAATTATCTCCTTCTGACATTTTTTATGACCAAACTTTTAACTACTTCAACCTTAGCATTATTCCACCCAACCTTTTGAATAATGCCCAAAGATATTTTTTTAAGAGTACCTCTCATTACACCATACTCGAGGGAATCCTTTACAAATGTCGCTTTAATGGTCTCCTTCTTTGTTTCCTTCATATTCATGAAGCTTCCCATGCCATTAAGGAAATACATGATGAAATTTATGGGGGGGATTTTAGTGGCCTAGCCATCACTAAACATATCCTTTGCCTTGGATATTATTTGCCCACCCTCAATCAATATTATTGTGATTATGTCAATAAGTTTTTTAAATGTCAACAACATGATAATTTACATCATGCACCTACCCATGTCCTTTGATTATCTAAGGACTATGAGCCCTTCTTGTAATGGGGTCTTGATCTTATTAGGGAAATCAATCCTCATTCTTCACAATGACACCAATCCATCATTACTGTAACTAAATATTTCAACAAGTGGGTGGAAGTCATTTCTCTTATCTCTACCAAAGCCAAAAATATTATTGACTTTATCACCCACCATATCATCTGTCGCTTCGGTGTTCCCCATAAAATCATCATTAATAATGGAAAATATTTTAAAAATAAGAAAGTTCAAGATATTTATGATGTTTTTGGCATCAAATTAAGATTTTCCTTGCCTTACTATCCATAAGAAAATGGAAAGGTGGAATATCATAACAAAATTATCAATAAAATTTTAACCAAAGTAGTATGTGCTTCAGGTTGAGATTATCACTTGCACATCCCATTCACTTTATGGGCCTATCACACTAGCATTCAAACCTCTTCAAGTGTTACCCCTTGCTCTCTCATATTTGGGGTAGAGGTGGTCTTGCCTATTGATGTATAGATTCCTTCTTTTTTCATTTATTTGCATGAGATCCTTTCTAAGAGTGATTATCATTAGGAATGCATTGCATATTTTGAACTACTTGATGAGCATCACATTTTAGTTCTTAATCATCTTCATGTATATCAAAAATAAATCAAACATGCTTAAAATAAACACCTAAAAGAGTGAGAATTCAATATCAGAGACCTCATCCTTAAGGAAAAACAACATGTAACTAATATGGAGAAAAGAAAAAAAGGCAATTTTTCTTTCAATTGGATTAGATCTTACATCATAACCCATAAGTATGGATCAGGAGCTTATCAATTGTCTTTACTTGAAGGTAAAACAAAACTTGAGCCTCTTAATTCTTTTCATCTCTATCCTTTATATTTTTAAAACAAGGATCAAACTCACCTTTGTGTCTAACTTAAGCTCATCCCTTGGTTTACAAGATTTTAACTTCCCTTCATCTATCAATCCCTATTTCCTTTAGGGATAATGGATTACAACATAGGATCATGTGATTATCCATCATAGTTATAGCTTAATCCTAATCATGGATACCATGGCTCTACCCATGACATGGTTTTCATGGATACTTTTCATCTTTAATCAGATGGAATCCCATGATCAGTTGTCTCTCAAACCACTTTCCCTCATCTATCATTAACTATTTATGTTAAAAGGATTGCATCCATAAAGGTAGACCTCTAAGCCTAAATAGACGTGTCCATATCTAAAACTATCACTCAAAATCAAATTCGGTCCATATCTCTATTATTGGAAACCACTCCCTCGAATGATAGTTACCCCACTACTAATTTTCTTACAAATCGACTGCTCCCTTGAAGGATAGCTATAATAAAAAAACAACTTTAAACCACTCTATTAAAGGATGACTACATTAGGTTTGTCAAAAAAATAATTTGAAGTTTCTTGTATCAATCAACTTCACACCTTGTATCAAAAACAACAAAAGACAAGAAAAGGAGGCCCCATATCAACATCAAAGAAAGCTATCCCAAAAGGGTCATAATTGGCTCTTTCATAAATATTTATTAGACTTCCTACATCAATCAATCTACACGTTACTCTTATGGTTCTTAGGTCACCTATAGAGGGGGTAAATTAAACAACATTAGGTTACTATATTACATATTTCCCATTCAACCATCTACCTATCACCTACTTTCCCTTCTTAACCTCTCTAAAATCAAGGGATTATGAGATTACTTAACATAAAGTGATCAAGATACCATCTTTTCACTCAAAGCATGCTAATACAAAGCATTCAAAAGGCTTATTTTCATTAAGCAAACTCAAACTTTGGTTTTGTTAAGTCTTCACTGATGAACAAATCATTCCATTTTTATTCTCTCCTTATTTCATAAAAACATAGGTCTCATGATTCTTTTATCTCTTTCTTACATTTAGTTTGTTACCTATACCTACTTTATGTGTTTTCATTATATTCCCATGTCACATACCATATCTAGACATTTATAACATCATCCATATACATTTCAAACTATGAGCCCAAACATCAATCATATCATAAACCATATCATCAAAAACCACAATCCAAACCATCCTATCTATGATCATGACCATGAATAAACACATCATCCATAATATAATCACCAAACATAATCAATATATTAAATTCCAAATCAAAAACACATTTTAATTCCATTGTATTATCATCACATAAATCATCCATAATCTTCAACATCATATCTATCCAAAACACTAAACACACAATATTCTCCATTAACATGTCATCATATGCCTAAACTACACATCCACATATCACCTTATAGAGCATGGGACATGAGCATCCTACTATTTCCTCATATCAAAACATACACCATGCACATTCCTAAACATTAAAACTAATAAACATTAAATAAACCACATTCATAACCATATTCACACATCATATCAAAAAATAACATAAACCATGTCATCTACCATTTACCATAAACATTATCCATGAGTCACATAATATTTACCCAATAAAAATAATGTCACATCTATAAATTGTGCTATAATTTTCTTTAACATGATCATATATACATCATTTGTGCCATCATCAATCACATATCCATAATAATATATAAACAACATCTTTATATGATAATAATATGATTTTGTTTATGACATTGTTATAGATATGTGATAGACATCCATAAACATCATCACATACCTAGGTCAACAAGCCAACATCTCATAAGTGTAAAAAGTATTCTACATCTATATCATCATAACCATAATCAACATCTATATCATTATGAACATAATCAACACCTATATCATCATGAACATAATCAACATCTATATAATCATGCACATCATACAACATAATCATCATATACGTCAGCATCCAAGTCATACATGTCATTAAAGTATACATCATCATACAATAAATACATGGAATAATGTATTAACCTCTCTCATATACATCTCACATAATTGGCATGTAGGTCAATATCAAAATCAAGAACATATGCATCTTATAATCTCATCTATCAGGCCTCTAAGACAACACTACCACTAGCCCCATCTGCACTTACACCTACACCTACACTGCCATCTAGTGGTCACCCCCTAATATCCCTACTTACCCCACTATTGAGGCCCAATATCTTAGATTAGATATTGAAGGACACCCTACCAAGCTAGCCCTGTACTCTCCATATCTCATCTCTAGTGACAACTACATTTGTACTATCACCTCATAATATCTCAGCTTCTCAATAGTGGCTAGGTACCATGTCCTTAAAATTGTATTAGGTGGTCCTCCTACCATTTTTACAACTGATCCTACCCTTTATCTTAGTGAATCTCTCTCCTAAGCCACTAACCCAAGAGAGATCCTTACCTGATATCGCTCTCTAATCAAGGTGGTAATCTGACCCTATAAAATGGCCACCTATCCTTGTAAGCTGGTAATTTGAGATTATGTCATTACTAGTGCCACTACAACCTATCCATCTTATGTTATTCCCCTAGTAACATCCACATCTATGGGTTTTTGACCCCTATCACCCCATCCATAATTAGATACTACATATCAAGCCTAGTACTAAGTTTTGTATCCATCTATAGTACCTACATCATCAATGGTAGCTCTAGTCAATATCTCTTTATAGTCCAAAATGATATCCTACAGTTGTGGCTTTGGGAACTAGAACTTGACATCCTCCCTCTTGTATCTAGGTACATCTAGTAGGATCCCTTGAACAAGTCCATGCTATCTCTATACTCACTCAAATAGGATAAGTTATGTCTCCCCATCATGTCTCTCATAAATCCATTACTAGCTCTATAGGGATAATGTGTGATAGCTCTACTCAGGCCACATAGGATAACCTACATATGGCCTCCATAATATATCAACTAACACCTATCAATGCATAGTCACCTCTCCATCTAGTGAAACCAACTAAAAATGGCTCTTGGCTAAATCCATCCTAGGGTGCCTCCATAGGCCTCACTACCTAAATGTTATCATATGCCCAAAAATAGAGCATAAACCCAACATTGATCCCATATCACTTACATACTTTTAATTCCTAGAGCTCCCTATAGATCTACACTAATAGCACTAGGGTCCATTCAAACATATTCATTCCCAGAAGCATCTCCACTAGCACCCCTAGTAAAAGGAATGGAAAGTGAACACTACTCAAATCAGGAATCATGAAGCAAGACATGGTAATCATCATCATCATCATCATGAGAAAACATTTATCTATAGGATCCCTTTAGTATAAAGGTCTATAGCTCAATCTACCTGAGTGAAATCAAGCATGTATGTAATATACCCCATTTATAAAATCCATATGATAGTTAATCTCCTCACTCTCTATATGGTATATTTATCACCCCAAATGGGTAGCCATATGATATGCTAAATATCCTCCATAAGAATCATCATCTCCCTTGTTAGTAGCATAAATGTGTTTGTGGTTAGGTCCTAAATACCACCCTACACCTACCTTTCTCAACCTATTTCAACCTAACCAAGTTGAAAGCCAAACCCCTTACATCTACCTTACTTACATCTATCTAAACCTCTCCAACACATGCCTATACTTTTATTAGACACCAACCCTAACATATCATTTTAGCCACCTAATCACTTATATTTTCTAACCTCTACCCACTGACCCATCATCCTATCTAAATATATTGAACATACACCTCACTCCACTATCTATATATATTCAATAATTTACACACATTAACACCTTTTACAACCTTTTAACCACTAACATACCAAGTAAGCATTCCTATACACTTTACACAATTTCACATACCCTCATTTTTAACCCTTTCCAACATTTCCTATTTTTTCATACATTTCAAACATTATTAACACTTTATATCTTTAACAAACAACATCGCATATCTACACACATACTACTATTAAATAGATTTTAACAATCTCCCACACTCATTTCACAAGTTTTTAAAATACATTTAAATATTTTACCATTTTCTTGTTTTTAGTAACCACTTTCAAACTATAAACATTTCAACCCAACCACTTTACAACATCTTTACAAACATTTTATGTTTCAAAACTTTCAAACTTTTCAAAACTTCAAATACTCCCCCCTATTTTATCACAACTTTCCTCTTATCCTTCAATCATCAATGGTTATTTTAACCTTTGATGATCCCTTATGGACCCTTTTTCCTCCTATGCTCGACCATCAATGGTTGAGTTTAACTACCAATGATCACTATGTGTGACTATGGCACAACTTAAAACCTCGACCTCCCAAAACCTATCCAACACCACCTACACTCCTACAAACCCTCTACCTAACCTTATTCCCATTTAAATATCTACTCAAACCACCCTTCATCTATCCCTTTCACCCATTAATTTACCCCAAATCAACTAAAATATAAAATTAGGGAATCCTCATACCCAGTTCAAAACCCTACCCAAATCTTTCACCACTAAATACAATGCACCTTAAAATAATAATAAATTACACTATTCTATCAATTTTAAGACTACTCCTACCTCATTTCATGATCATCTGAATGTGTTCAAATCCCTCATACCACCACCTGGTCACATCTTTATCCACACTCCATCAAATCATCACTCAAGTCAACCCTCACACACATAATCCACCAATCAATCAACTCCACCTCAGTAGGCTCAACCATACAAGAAGACAAAATGCATCGATCACTCAGAGCACAAATTCACTAAAATTAAAATTGTGAAAATAAATTAACATTTTACTTTTGATCTTTCAACTTTTTAGGGTTTTCCTGATAGTTAGGGTGACCATCAATGATTGAACTTGGGGATAAACTTAACTATCAATATTTATGATCCTATATTATTTTTTGCTAAAATTTTAGTACCCTACACCAACCACTTATAATATTATCTTATTTCCCAAAACCAACCACTTGACCTTTTAGAGCTTACCCTTCTTTGACCACCAACCTATTTGATCACATCCACCTCGATGTTGGATGTTTTGACCTAGATTTTTACATGTTTTGTAATGACCTTGCCTTGATAATTTTTCTTGCATCAATCAACCTTGCCAAGTTGAAAATTTGAACTTCACACTACCTCATATGTTACCAAACCATTTGTGTTGTTTCATGATATTACTTCCTACCCTAGATACCTACAAACAACACTAACCTTGTATAGATGACTTGCTCAAAATAACCTGATCAACTATGACCAATGCTATAAACTAATTACCCTATCATATGTCTCCTTAGAATCCAACCTTATTTGTATAAACATTGGTAACTTTAATCTTTGCACTGATCTTGATTATCACACTTAGTCACATTTTGTGTACACATTTGCATTTCAAATGCCCAACCCATTTTGTGTCATCCACCTCGTGACTCACCCTTTACCATTTATCAAACCCTGACCTAATTTCACTTTCACCTCATCAACTCTTAGTTTGATGGGGAATACTTCTTCCCATACTCAAGGCAACTAGACCTTGATGAGTAATCTATTTTTATTTTGTAGATTATTAATTTAAATTTATATAACAAAAAGGGGCAAAATGTAGACACTCGAAAATTACATAGTTTTATATGTCAAAACACCTAAAACCCCTATTTGACCTTGAATCTAGTTGACCACCTAGTTCACTTAAGCCTATTTATTAATTTACTAAATTAACTTTTTAAAACACCCTTTTTTAACTCATTTTCCTCTAGACCTCAACCACTGATGGTTAACGTAATTATCAATGGTTATCCTGAACCATCGATGATCAAGTCTCCAAGTCTAATTTAAAGCTTTAAATCATTACCAATTATATGAGATAATCATGTCACATTTAATAACTTCTATTTTTTGATGCAAACCAACTTTAAAACATCATATTTATCAATTTTTTCCTTTATCCATTTAGCAACTTCCTCTTGATACATTTAGTAACTTCATCTTATAAAAGGAGAGAAGTAGGAGAAGAAAGGGATCGAGAACTCTAGCAATCCACATCCAAGATATCTTTTATCTAGGTATCCAATGTCCCTTTAGCAAGCAAGCATCATCAATAGAGACTCTAACCTCTATTCAGAATCACTTTGAAGGCCAAAGTACTATCACTCTAGCCAAATTACTTTACCTTCCACCACCAAGTTAGAAGTATCTCTTGCTTGTTTTATTTGATTTATATTCCATTTCTAACCTCCTACCCTATCAAGCCCATCATCATCTTATTTTCCATTCCCCTTGATCCATAATAAACCTATGTTTACCTAATTACCCAATCTATAATCCTTTTTTATCATTCCCAAAATCACATAAGTAACCATTGATGGTTAACTCAACCATCGACGGTCACCTCAACCGTCGATGGTCACCTCAACCAGCAATAGTTAGCCTAACCACTGATGGTCCACCCAACTATCGATGGTCACTATGGTAAAAATAACAAGTTATTTTCACCCCCTTAACCCCAACTAGACCCTATTTTTTATGTTCTTGCCTATTCCAGAGACTTTTCTAATTTTTTAAACCTGACCCCAACTATCTTAGCATGAGTATTGAACCCACTTTTGATATATTTAGTGTTTTTGTTTAATAAGAAATTTACTTTCATCTTATCTTACATGCATTTACATTCTATTTATTGAATTCAAATTTCCTTTTCTTTTCATTTATATCAACTTAATTGTTATAAATAGTGGATTGATAACCTCCTCAACAAGCATACACTTCTTGGATATAGCTCACACTAGGTAATCACCTCAACCCTTCATATAACAACCCCTTTTTTAGTATCTTTCTTATCTCCAAGTTATTCCTTCCAAGCCAAAGAGGAGTTCCCATCATTTTTTGGATCGTGCATGCACTTTTACTAGGTATTCTTCCACACACCCTATTATTAGTTTCATTACTTGCTTCTAAATTAAGAAATGAGCAAAAATTAACTGAAACACAAAGTTTTACTAAAAAGTCTTTGAGGTGTTGTATTTTCACTACATAAGTATTGTTGTAACTTGAGATAGTATTTGAGAACATAATTTATATCATGAGCATGTACATCATTAATACACTTAATTCATATCATTAATAGTAACCATAATTAAAGAATGTTTCTTTTTTATTAGGGGTGACACTATCCTATAAATCGATTCAAGCAAGTTGAGAAAAGATATTATAGTATATTATGCCAGATGTCTAAGTATCTAGTTTTTTATCATGTTACCCTTCTAAATTAAATTTTTTTAATCATTTTTTACATATCAGTACAATTTAGACTTGTTTTTGTGAAATTTTCATGTCAAGATTAGCTACAGATGTCACAAGGATAAGATAAAGTTATAAAGGTTGGGTATATGTCAGTAGGGTTATTAAATATAGTTATAAGAGAATAAATATAAATCATAGATGGTAAATCATACCACATTTAATTGTAGAGGTGAAAATCATACTCTAATTGACATGTGGTATCATATAAATATTTTTAACATGTTTTAAACACTTGGATAAATAAAATATAATAGTTTATATAATGAAAATTCATAAATACCATAGGATGATTTAGATAAAGAAAGAATAGATAAATAATTAACATATTAAATAAGGATTAAATCCTCAATACTAACCTCTATGTGATATTATCTCTAACTAAAGTCATCTCAAACCACATAAATATTTGTAAACAAATTACATATTTTATATAAATAAATAACTATGTATAATATGCATGATATGTATCATACCACTGCACATAGCAATAACAATGTATTTTATGCATCATAATATAAAAAAATCAATAGAGAATCATAGATATATCCACACATAAAAAAATAGAGTCCTATAATCACACATAATGTCAAGGTCATGATATACATAATATATAATAGCAACACTTATGATAATACAAAATTTTAAATAGATTAAATAATAATATATAATATATAAACTAAAATATATTAAGATTAAATCATATAAACGATTCACATAGTGAACATCCAATGTCAAAAATTAGTCACTAAGAATAAATGAGTAGCTTATTGTAATAAACAAGCAAAAATGATACCATGTAACTATTTAATATATTTTGAAATGAATGAATAAAACTAATAGATCTAAAATATTTATACTAATATATATGATATATACATATCTATAAGTAAAATAAAAAAATTAATTAATTATAAATTATCTGAAAAGAGTAAATTTACCTATAGATATAAAAATCTCCCTCAAATATATCTTATAGTAACTATACAGGCTAACTAACTATGCAGGCTAACTCTAACTATAAATTACTTAAAAAGACCTAAAATATATTTCATGTCCAAAAATAGGAATCTAAACTACACTAGGATAAATCCATGTTAGGAGGATAATACCACATTCTAACCTTGTCTATAGACTATGGGCACATCCTAGTTGACTTTGTGACTAATTTTTTTATCTAGATATATGTGTATGTATACAAGGGTTTGTTTATTTTATGTATATACCACTTTTTCAAGTAGGGACCTAAAAAACATAAAACCTTAGCTCATGAAAAATAAACACAATATAGATCAATTGTCAAAAGGTGGAATAGGGACAGGGGGATATCTGATATATCCTCATAAAACCTTGTATAATCTGAATCTTGCCTACATAGCCCAAATGGGCCTTAGGATGATGTAGTTCTCCCTCTTGAGTTGAGTGTGTGATATGTGATTGTGAAAATGTATGAATTTATCTATTATATTTATTTTTATTTTTGACAATTGATTCCCTTTTCTTAAAATAAAATATACTCAAACTTGGCCTATGACTATTATAATGTAGTAAAATTAAAACTAGAAGAAATAGAGCTCTTTTGTTCAGTTTCCATTATAATTTCCAAGTGATTATTAGATGTGTTTATATAAGCATTAATTTGATTATATAGTGAAATATTTCAAATATTTCATCTAACTAACATTTATAAAATCATGAGATGGGTTAAGTGTAGTGCATCCCTATCCAACCTAGTGTAATCCTATCCTAGAAGGACAATGACTATTAGAAAAGGTATGATAGGTATATGTAAGTAGATTAGGGATATATAGATGATGATATTATTATTTTCAAGATATTTTTAAGATTATTTAATTATTCCATATATATTTTTTATTTAATGGAATCACAAGTAGGTTAAGTGAAGGAAGGATGTCAAGTTTAAACATTACCAAGAATTTAATGTTTAAATTATAGTATATATATTTTCACCCACTCTATTTTAGTGATGTAATAGAGTGACATTAGTATATTAAATTATATTCAAACCTAAATATGTTTATAAACTTTGTATTTTGATGAAAATATTGATAATGCAATAGTCCTTAATGCAAAACTTGCAATAATGCCGTTGAAAGTAGTTATTATCCATATCTAAAAATCAAAAATATAAAAATTGAAATTTGGAATTTTAAAATATAGAAATTAAATTATACACTTTAAATATTATGAAATATAATTACCCTATAACTTATTATAAAAAAATTCCTACCCACTTATTGAGGTATTTAGATAAATTTTGAACCTGTGGTGAATTGTGAGTGATCAAGTCTCTATTTAAAACCCTTTGGAAGCTCTTGAGATGGAAATATTTTATTCTCCAACTCTCATTTTAATATGTATATAAATTTTTAAAATAAATTAAGGTTTTCAACCACCAACTCTGACTCACTACATAGAAAATTTGCAACTATAGAAACATTGTGACTCACTAGAATCTAATGTGCCCCACTTTCAACCTGAAGATGAGTCACACCATTAAAAATGGATCTATATTCTATTTTAAACTTTAAATATTTTTTACTTTAAAACTATTGAACTTTTAAAAATTTTAATGTGATAAACTTTTGAAATTTCAAAGTTTTAAACTTGAGAAATTTGAATTTTCCATGTAGTAACTTAAACATGAATGATTATCATGCCTCTTATACTATATTGAATTTATATTTAATGCCATTTAAACATGTAAATATTTTAAAAATATAAATTTTAATTTTAATAATTAGTGCACATGCATGTCACATGCCCCCATAATCTAAAAATTCTAAATCATGTTATAATTTTGAAAATTGTATAGTTCCATAATTCTATAACTTTATCATATGAGGATTTTGACTTTTCAAGACAATCCCATTATGATTCTCTCATTTTGAGATGAGATACATATCCTAAAAGTCACTTATCTCAAAATAAATCATATTGGAAATATATAATCATATAGTAACATTTGAATCATTTGTACTGCATTTCATCATAGTATTGAATATAACATTGAATTGTATATGAAACACAACATTGAATTTCATAAACATGATGTGCATGATATGAATCTTGGCACTTATAGACACTTGAATTTCATCATTTAGTGTCAAAATTCACTTTAACACACTAACCCATCACCTTTCCTAATTTAAAATCATACTAATATCATTTCCCTCCTAATTTTGAATAAATTATTAATTCATAATTAATTAATTAATTAAAATCATGAACACCTATTTTCCTCTAAAAATAATAAAAATATATATTTTAAACCTCACCCAAACATTCTACACATTTTTTTTATTGTGTGTTGACTCATCCAACCAATCCCTAAACTTAATAAACCACCTTATGAGTCATCTTATAACATTTCAACCTCATATATGAATCAAATAACTAACTTTAACAATGATTGATGAGTCACTCAACCACCTCCCATTTTTCCTCAACACTTGGAACTATTCATCATCCTCATGGATGAGGACTCAAATTTGGCCATCAAATATTTAGATAATTTTTAAATTTTAAATACTCCTCAACCATTCATCTCATCTCTATTAATCCTATAAATTGGTGTGCAATCCTCAACTCAAATCATCCACCTTGAAGGTAACTAAGTGATATCAAATTTCCACTATGAATCAAAGTAGATAAAATCCATCATAATCATTTTTTACTTCCAAAATGTTACCTAATTATCTTTACTTTG
The DNA here is from genome assembly GCA_037957365.1 of Torreya grandis. Classification (NCBI taxonomy): domain Eukaryota; kingdom Viridiplantae; phylum Streptophyta; class Pinopsida; order Cupressales; family Taxaceae; genus Torreya; species Torreya grandis. Next base: position 3,226,448 of record JARHVA010001150.1, on the reverse strand, counting down.
GAAAGGATTTGGGCACCCACATTTAGCATTCAAGAGAAAATCCTTATTTCATCACAATGTAAAAGGTGACATTACTTCACAATTATATTTTTTTTGTCTATTAATTTATTTCATTTCTTGTACTATCTAAATCATGGTATTGGAGATCATAATCACACCATTTGTAATATAATTAATCTTATTTGAGCACTAAAGTAATAATAATATATATAATTAATGCATGATATGAATCATTTCAAGCACCATAGTAACAAGTAATCAATGCCACACCACAATGTCATTAAATTCACATAATATGTCACATATAAATCCCAAATTCCTCAAATAAGGGACCTGTGAATGTCACATAAACATACAAGGCCAAAATCCACACAAAAAATGGCATGATGATGCCATAAAATCAAGAACATATATATATATATATATATTGTGTACACAAGGCCAAGTGCCACACACAATAATAAATCAAAGCCTATCTTATCATGTAGTGAAGTAAGAGTGAATCATGAAGCAAATGAGACTAATTTACATCCACCATATTTATCAATATCATTGTTATCAAGTAGCATATTCATGTAACACATGTAAATTATGATTATTAGAAAAAATGTATATTATATATAGATCAACATGGTATAAAAATTTTATATATATACAACTTGTTTAAATTTTCATGGAGGATAAAGAGATGCCCTTAAATTCATAAGGTTTTGGTAATAAAATAATCTTGAAATCAAAGAACTATGTGAATGTATGTCATGTATCACACTCAAATATCTTATGAAAATAAATGTGTGTTTAAAATTAAAATAAGCTATATATTTAACATAGAATAAATAAAATAAGTAAACAAATATGCTAGCAATATTGAAATGCTTAAAGGTCCTAATTTGCATTTTTTAATTTTTTTTACATTTATTTGGAATACTAAATTTTTTTAAGAATTTTTGAAATATTTTAATTGAAAATATTTAAAAATTTGATAATAAGTAGGGATTTTAAATTAGAGGAAGTGGGAGCAATTTGAACAATCATTATCATAGTTTAAAAATAAGAAAGGAAATCAAGGCACCCCCATTGTGTGTGTAAATGAATCATATAAATATATCTCAAATGATTAAGATAATAATGTAAATTCTCCTCAATGGATAAGAGGCTATATATGCTTATATGATAATGAAATAAAATCCATAGTATCACCTATAATGGTAATCAAATAGAATGCCATAGAGATAAGTGTTTTAAATTGTTAAAATTAATTTGAAATCAAGAAGGAAAGTGCCCATAGTGAAAATAAAGACATAAGATAGAATAATTATTGGATAATAGATAGAAGAAGTAGAAATGAAGTAAAAGCAAAGAATCTATGTACAAATGGAAAATTTAAGTAGCTAATAAAGAGACTTGGGCCAATTAGTATATTGGGAAGAAGTAGGAATTTTTGTTCAATCAAGGATCTCATAAAGAGGATGCACATATGTATAACCAAAAGAGTTGTATGAAGGAGTGAGTTCTTATGAATAAAAAGTGCTAATTTTAGATTCCTTTGAATATGAATGCATGTCATATGTTTGAATATAACCTTATAAATCACTATTAAAATGCTAATGTAAACTTGTATCCTCATGTGAAATAGGATAATATGTAACTGTTTATCCTATGGTGAATCTCTCCAAATAACCTATTTTTCCTTGGAAGATGAAGGCCTCTTTTTAGGTGCCACTTTTTGCTGAGGATATTGTCAGATGATATTTTAAACTACCTAAATAGGCTAAGTGTAATTGTATCATTCTCATAATGGATAGAGAAACTAATTGTGTAATGTGCTCATGCTCACTAATAGATGAAGAAACTATAATATGGTTTGGAATATGTAAATCACTCTCTTAAATAGTTTTGTAGAATATTTCATTACCATGTTTCTCAATGATTGTGATATGAAAATATTCTATAAGATAAATAAATATCATTGGTTCTAAAAAAAATCATATTATATTCCTGTAATTTTTACCACTTTATTATCATGAATATATTTGTGACATGTATGCATTTTAAAATCCATTTCTCCAATATTTTGTATACAAGGGCATCCTAATTATTTATCAAATACCCTTGTGCTTGGTAGAAATAATAATGAAGTGGGAAATATGACATGACCCACTCATAAGGGTAAAAATACATTCCCAATTGTATATTGTGTATGACCATCAAATGATTTGATAACTCTAGAAGTATCCTAAAAATCTTACTATATATAGCCAAGATAGTAGATATATGTTATGGTTCATACATTTTCACTTGGTCCATTGTCTATCATAACACTATGCATGTATTTTTTTATCAATGTATGCTCAAATAAAGAGTAAATTTATATTTGAATCATCATAAATAATTTCACTATCATCAAATGTAATCATAGGACATGATGTTTGTTTTATTATAATTGTAACAATGATGTTATCACGTGGATGCCCATATATAAGAGGAGTATGAGAATAATATGCATAATGTACTTCATAATTATACTTTTTATTTCTTGTTTCATTATTTGGAAAACAATTTTTATACATTTTGAGCTCTGGATTGTCATTTTTTTGTGGTTTATCCTCTTTAGTAGGTGTGATAATGTCAATAATATTTTAATCAATGAGATATTGAATCTTATTACCCATATTGAAACATCTATTTTTAGATTTTTTAATACATCTATGGTAGTCACAATATGAATTTCCATGAAAAAATTATAGATTATGCTATATACATGTCCACTTACATTGGTGGAGGAAGAGTGATGATATTGCATTCAAGTAGCTTTTGAGATAGTACATGAGGAGGTGATGGTAACCTTGATAATTTATTCCTTGGTGGATCTTACAATTGAAGCTTTTGTGTAGGTTGTGAGATAGCATTACCTATAATATTAACTTAATTCTCACTTTCATTTCATTTACTCTTATAAATTGGATAGCTTTACAATTTGGAATTTGAAGTAAAAGGAACACTTAAATTAAACTTAAAATTATTTAAATTAATCAATTTGTATTCACCCTATTTGATTATATGGCATAGTTCATCAAAATATTAGACCTTATCAAACATAATTGACCCTTGAAGTGGAGATAGAAAACTTTTTGTGAAAACATATTGAATCTCATTATCATCTTGGTTTGTCATTTTTCTAGTATATTATTATATCTTATCACATATTCATTGATTATTTCATTAGACCCTTGTTTCAGATTTGAAATTTGAGCATATGAAATAGTTTAACCAATATTGATATAAAAGTGTGTTAAAAGATTATTTGAAAAGGGATTGAAAGCCTCTAATTATCAAAGAGGAAGATCATAAAACCATATAAGAGCATATTGTTTATAATTTCTTGAAAATATCTTTTTCAATAATTTTTCATTATCTATATAGTCTAGACAAGCCACATGTAATGCACATAAATGCTATTCAATATCACCTTTGCATTCATATATAAGAATCTTTGGATCCATAGATCCATCTAGTAATGGATATAGGTAATTTTGAGTATAAAATGGTTATGTAATAAATAACATGAATCCATAGAGGGGCTAACATGAGAGATAGTTTGTTTGATGTGAGATAGATTAGCTTATAATGAAATAATTACATGCTTAAGAGTAGTATTTCTAGAGGTAGTTGTAGAAGTGTAATAATCATGAGTATGCATAGGCATAGATACATTTTTAAAACCAAGTGATGATCCCAAACCAAAATATAATGATATATAATTAAATATATGTCTAAAAATAGGAATGGATGCAATAGTAGAAGTAGCAACATTACAAATATATATTGGGCATATCTATTTTTTTCATCTCTAGAAACATATAAGAGTGAATGAATATTTTCTATATGTTCATGAAAATATTAAATTAATTTTTCATGATTAATTGGACTAGATTGTTTCTTAGTATTAGGTTCTGAAATGAGATCCATGATGCACCCTTGAAGACGATGAGAGATAAACACTCAAATATCCTTTGAAGTTAAATAATTTATAAAAATGAATAACATATGCTTCCTCTTATTCCAAAGTAATTTTAGATTTTAAAAAATAAATTGAAGAATAATGACTTGATATAGTAGTGCAATCATTTTTAATAGGAAGATCATGAATTTAAACAATGTTTAGTATAGTTTATTAGTTAATTTGACATTGAATCCATGTGAAAACATAATGAATAGCATGTTTTAAATTAATATAAGTTGTAATAATTAATTTCATAATGCTATGTAACATGTGAAATAAACATTCACTCATTGATCCCTTTATGAATATAATACAAGGAAAAATACAAGTATAAGGGTGATCTAAGTAGGGATTTGAATGATTTTGTGGGATCTAAAATATAAATAATTATTCATTGATTAGTTTTTGTCCAATGTTTTAGATGACTAACTATAGAGTAAAAATCATGCTTATATCCCATTAATCATGTTTTTAAGGGTATAGTGAGAGTAGTTTCCTTGTGTGATATGATCCTCTCAAGTGCTCAAGAAGTTTCCTTGTGTTATATAAGACATATTATGATGTTACTCTTTAACCATTCATAATATGAAGGTTTCATTCTAACTCTTTCACCTCCTATGATCTTGAGACCTTAAAATAGTTGTAAATCCACTCTAGATCATAGGGAATTCCTCGTATAGCGATAGTAGGGTTGACTATAGGGGATGAAAATGGGTTAGAGGGGGATGACACTTTTGAATATGTGAAATGACTAAAAATAATAATAATAAATCCCATGAACTATGAAAATAATTTCTATCAGCAAATTAAATTCTCATTACATGATGTGAATGCTCACATGTCTAATTGTAGGCAAACTTATGATGAATGTAAATAATTATGAGAAACATATAATATGCATAAGATAATATATTAAATAATAAGGTGATATTAATGATCAAAGCATACAAGGTATTTTACCTAAAATATTAGGAAAATTATCCTAAAAATATCCTTATTAAAACAAAAAAAGAGGAAAAATCTAGGCAAAGGGAAGCCAAAAAACACCAAGGCCATGATATTAATTAGTAGATTCCTCATAAATGATAAGGATGATGGTTGAGGAAGATCATTGAGATAATAACTATTTACAAGACTCCAATGAGACATAAAATTTATTAAACTAGTCAGCACACCTATTATCTTTCTTGTAGATATGAAAAAATAGACCTATTCAAAGGATTATAAAATGCTAAAATCATCATGCATAAGGTTTATGAATTTCCAACTAGAAAGAATTATCCTATGAAGAAAACTTATAATATCTAAATAATACCCTTTAACTTTGATGTATTTTAAATTCATTTCTTTGGTAAGATGGATCCCTTAAAAGGTTGATTTGGCATCCATATATATAAATCACCATTCTATAATATTATGTTACATCAACTAAAAAGTCACCACTCTACCCAAATGTGCTCATTCCTAACATAGTCCTAGTTCCATCATCAACATCCCCTATCACTTTAAAAGCATTACACATATAGAATGTCTTACCCTAGTCACCATAATAGATAATACCTATAAACATAACCCAATAAGGGTTATGGTTGAGGAATACCATTGGGACAATCCCAATTTAAAAGATTCAAATTAGACACACCAAATTTATTAAACTAATCAACACCTCTATTGTTTTCCCTATAGATATGAAAAATTTAAGACCTATTCAAAGGATTATAAAAGGCTCAATGCATCACACATCAATTTTATTATTATCCAACTAGGAGGGTTTAGCCTATAAAGCTATTTTATAATATTGAGATAATACCCTTTGATTGTGATCTATTTTAAATTCATTTCATTATCAAGTTAGATATCACAAAAGTTTTCTTTGGAATCATAAAAATGGTTAGATTAAACCCCAAGGTATCCTTTTTAATCCACCAATAACTTTATATTATAATATATAATCACTCCCCCTCAACCAAACATACTTATATTCCCTTTAGAGGCACCATCAAAATTTAGTTTGAAAAATGAGGTGGGTGGGGGGGAAATACCATCTAATATAACTCCTAACAATATTTTTCGTACCATTATTTCCTTCCTATGAGATGTATAAATCCCACTTAAGGACTAATCTACATTCCTCTTCATTCACATATTCCATTTTACCTCTTTTGAAGTGAAGAAGTTTTATTTTATAGTGGTCGTTATCTTTAATCCCACTTTATTGACATATATTTTATTTATATGAAATATCTTAGAGTTTATTTCCTTATAGATACCCCCAAAAATCTGAGGTATAACCAAATTCTAAATATTTCTTAGGATAAAGCTTGAGAAGGGAGGATTCCACTGAATGATGAGGTCAAATATTTTATTATGCCTAACCCAAGGAACTTCAAACTTAGAAATAATTAAATTAATAACTATGCATGCAAATGGGAATTCAATAAAAAAGTGATGGACTAATTTAACATCTATTTCATAGAGAATACACTTATTATGAATCATAATCCCTCTCTTAATTAAATTATCTTGAGTGAGATTCTTGTTTTAGGTAGACAACCTATATAAAATATTAGCTTTAGATATGAGCTCTCTATACAAAATGAGATTTCAAGGAGAACCATCTAGGTCATAGCTCAATTAGATAAATTACCTTGATTTGACAATGTAGGTTCCACATGGTGATGGTGAGCAAAATAATTCATTATCTCTAAAGAACTAGCATATATGGATTCCTTTAAGGAATTCATTAAGAGATATTAAATTGGAAAGATACTCAGGATTAGTGGAAGTAAGCATAATTTTTTTCCAAGATTTGCTAATTACATTATCTTATAATTAGTTCATAACCTTTTCAACCATTTCTCTTTCAATATGTATGATTAATATATCTTAGGGCTTAGTATATCATATAAATTAATTAAATAGACAAGAATCATCCCAAACCTAAGATTTATTTCCTATTACAATATTCCACCCCTATCCTTTCTATAGCAAAACCTTTCTATTCACCAGGTTATTCCATAACTTAAAACCCTACGACATTGAGGTCATAGTTAATAAAATATAATCTTCTCTAATATCCATATATTTTAATTTAATAATATCTCTCTATAATTTATTATCATTAATAATTCACCATCCTATTTTGGATAAGATTTCTTTATTCATTACTCTTATTATTTTAAACCTGACACCACCATAGTGTTTTGAATACAAACCTTGATCCAAGACACAAGGGGAATCATGTTTTTCTCTACAACCCCTAACCCAAAGAAATATTTTTTGAATATATTTTATTTTATTAATGATATTTATAAGAATATTGAAAATGGGCATAAGATAAATTGGAATTTTTTGAAGATAACTCTTAAGTAATTGTAGTTTACCATTTTAGATATTATTTCTGAATTTACCATTTTAGATATTATTTCTGAATTGTATATCACCTCAATCTTATACACTTGGAAATTACATATCATGTATGTAACTTCAACTTATATATGTTTCCCACTACTAAAAGGATTGTGTACACTATATATCTATGCCTAATTGCTTATCTCTTGGTTTAAACAATGTTGTTATAAAGACCCTAGCATTCTATCTTTCCTAAAGTATCATAAACCTACTCATCTTCCATCTCTATATTTTTTGGACCTGCACCTATTTTTTAACTTCCTAGACACTTGAATCTTATTTAGATTCTTATGTTGACACAAGTATCCTAGCCCAATGCAAGTTTTCAGTGGCCTAAAGTCATATTATTTATAAATGAAGCATATTCATATGGTTAGCCTAAGTGCTTTAATGTGAGATATTCTCCAAAGGGATTGGTATAAATACAAGATCAACCCTCATTCATTCCTGACCTATAAAACATTTATTAAATACCATGCAACTTACTAAAATAATTATATCAAGCACTCAGGTGAGAAAATATTCCCTATTTTCTCATATTTCCATATCAACCATAGGGACAACACATCTACATGTCTAAAGTACTGAAGGAAAATCCTAAGAGCTATATTTTCCAAGTTACAAGATAGATAATTGTCTTAATTACTTATCACAAATTACATTATAAACACATAATCTAACATATAGGGGAGAACTACATATGTCTCAGGACCTCTTTGGAGTATTTTTTATGTAGATATCACTCATTAATAGAGAAGTTTTTGGGGTATCTCAACACTGTATGCCCACTAACCCATTTTTCCATAGATAATATGAACATGAACTAGGGTTTTGTAATTCAACAAAGAGATATAGTCCATGACCTAGATATAAATTTACCAAAATGAATGAAACATAGAACATAGAAGCATCTAGGTGGTCACATCTAATTTTAACAAGTATTCTATAATATACCCCTACATCTGAGCCATATAGTAGTATTGATGAAATAATACAAAGTCGATGTAAGTGTAGCTATAGAGGTATAATTTATAAAATAGTGCCATTATTCTAAATTGCATATCTAGTCCACTTTCTACCTATTCTATATCCAAATTAGTATTAGCATCAAAACTAACTAATTATCTTATGTTAATTATCATTATAATATCTATCATATTTGTACTTTCTATCTTTATCATCTTAGTATAATAAATTTAGTATATGTTATATCTAAGTTTCACAATTATTTGGCCTAATCTATAGATAGTTTGCCATCCTTGTGCCCTACGCTATTTCTACCCATTTAACCCTAGATTTACCCTTAATTTATATTTTAGGGTTAAACAACCATCTTGACTAAGGATAAACCCCTTCCATCCATCTAATTTTTTTTGAGTTTTATCAAGAATATTATTTCATCTATTATTGAGTACTCTTTATTTAAATAGTGGAATACCAATATGGGTTAAAGGAATTAATTTCGATTGATAGCCCAAAATGTTGGAAATTATGTATTACCTCAAAGGTAGATTTTTGATAAAGAAAAGTCATTTATTTCTAATTTTAAACTTTGACTATAAACTTTGGTATAATCATATAAGATGTTTTTTATTTATTTATCTTCCTTTCCTAAATTTTCTCCTAAGATAATGGTGTCATCCATAAATTTTTGATTAGATACCAAACTAAATGATACTCCCTTTAATCTTCCATTTTTTAGAGCCTTTAATAAAATCCTTCCCAATGCCTCAACCATAAGAATGAATAGATAAGGAGATAATAAATGTCCTTTCCTAAGACCTCTTTCCACCATGAAAAATATCATAGGAGAGTTTTTGATAAAAATAAATAACATAGGAGTGGAAATACAAGGCTAATTTTATAAATTTGAGATGGAAACTAAACCTTTCCATAATTTTTTTAAAGAAGCACCATAAAAATATATCATAGGCTTTGTTCATGTTTAGCTTGAGAAGCATGCCAACTATATTGGTCATGTCTAGAGAATGAATATCCTGGTTATTTTTGATTTTCCTACCTTGAAAAAAATCACCTTAATGGTAGGAGATAAGGTTTAAAATAGGACATAAAGCCTCAAAGCTAAACTTTTAGAAAAAAACCTTATACAGGGTATTGTAATAACTAATAGGTGTAAATTATTTGAAGTATTTGGCTCAATATTTTTAGAATAATAACTAAGAAGGCATTTTTGATCTCTTTAAGGATGGAAACAAATAAGATAAATTATTTAATATAAGGAACCATATATGACTAAATAATATCCAAAAAGTGATGAAAGAAAGCTGGAAAGAACCCATCCAACATAGGAGCTTTGTTCCCTTCCACAAATAACACCACAAACTTGACTTCTTATATATAATTTGGGGGGTTTGGGGGGGAGAAGACCCCCATTGTCTTCTTTAGATATGATGTTTAGAAAGAGTCTAAAAATATTTTCATCTTTATCCATGTTAAGTAAAATACTTATAGAAAGGAGATTATTATAAAAGAGGATTTCTTACTCTTTGATAATAAAAAACAAAAATAAAAAATATGAACATCGGGATTCATTAGCTTTAACTATCTTTCTAATTTTTTTTGCAAAAATTTAGTCCTCCAGTCATATACTTTCAACCACAAATCTTTGGGTTTTTAGCTCCAAAAGGTTTTTAACCTCTAAAGAATGGAATTCATTGATTAAAATTTTTTCCTTCGGTAATAAGTATTGGTTCAATATTTTAGTTTGGACCTCTCTTTAAAAAGTAATATGTCTTCATAAATGATCTTATTATGATAAAAAAATAGTACCAAAAATGTGTTTATTCCATTTTTTACAAGTTGATTTTAACATTCTTCAACGTCCTCACAATATTAAACATATCAATTCTAAAAACTTCCATATTTCCATTTTTCCTAGGTTGATTTTATATTTAATCTCTAGGTGTTTAAACTACATATCATTTAATCTAAAATTAATATTTATTATTTTATTTCTCATTTTCATACTACACATAACAAATTATGATCTATCCCTATTCTAAGAAGAGAAAACAAGAAACAATTTGACATGAGAATCTAATCCATGGATATAGTTGATATGTCCAATATAAATTGAATAATACTATCCCTCAACCTTATATTAGACCAAATAAAATTTTATCCTTTCATTTATATTTCATAAAATCCACATTTAATAATAATTTTGGTAATATCCTCATATTATTTGAAAAAATCTTGCTAACCTTCCTTTTTTTAAATTGGTGATAAATGGGTATTGAATTCCACTGCTACTATCCATCTATAATATTTATAGGTATTTTTGAAATCCTCTAAATCATTCCATAATATTTTTGTCCTAGTTATAGAGTTCAAAGCATAAATTTTAGACATGATCTAGTCTAAATTATATATTTTATTAGGGAAGATAACTTCAAAGTGGTGGTTATTTTTAAGGAGTAGTTATCCTTCAATAACTAAATGATTCCAAATCAAAGCTAAACCACTTGATGCATCCTATGATCTCCCAATCTAGAGTATATCTTTACTCTGTAGTGTATCCTTAATGTTACTCATGTTATTTTCAAAACTCTTGGTTTATTGAAGCATAATAATACTAGGACAATGGATTTTTATGATATTTCTAACAATTCTATGTTTGTTAGGGTTATTAAGCCGATAAATATTCTATTAAATGATCTTTATTACCAAGTTTTAGCTAAATATTTATATCCACATAGCTATAAGCTACTTTAGACACTATTAGCTACATCATTGATAGTTTATCTACTATAAACTTATTTAATATTTGATCTACCTCTCTTTATATTTAATCCTAGATCTATTATCTTTTTTGAATTTCTTTTTTATATAACACTAAATTTAGGAATTGTAATAAGAGAGTAATTTTTAGGTTTAGGGACTAATTCAAATAATATGGTTATTCCTCCTTAAAATCCATTAGATAATAAATATTTTTGGATCTCAACTAAGCATAGACCATATGAGCTCTTTTATTTTATTACACAAAATAGAGGACCTAAAATTAGGGTAAATAGATATAAATAACCTCTCACCTTTAGAGATAAATTATTTTTTATTCTATATCATCACGTTTTATATATTTCTTACCATTTAATCTTTCATGATTCTTAAAGAGTTCTCTAAGGTCAAACACTAACTCTTTTTCTATATCACTCAGTGTATCATCAAAGTTATGATCTTGAGTTGGAATTGATCTAGAATCTAACCCTTAAGATAAAATGAGATTATCAACTTCCTTTTGGATTTGGTGGGAATCTCGTTTTCCACTTGAATATTGAAATAATATTCTACCCTAAACTAAGTATATGTTTTAACATTGTTATCATCATCTTTATTTCTCCATAGTTGTTTTTCATTCCTATTTTCATGATAAAATTTAGCCTCATGTCCCAATATTCTACATGTATTATAAACTAGAATCAATATTTTGTATTCTATTTATTAGATCTAATCACCAAATTTAGATCTAATCTTTATTTATGAAGGGACATCCCTATCAAAGGAATTATTAAAATAAATCCTATAAAAAATTACCCTTTATCTTGATTTGGTTACTAGATCAAGAGAAATGAATTGGACCCTAATGTTTGATATCCATATGGTCTCCTCTTATTCTTAGTATTATATAGGAAGACCTGGTAATCTAATATAGATGGGAATATAGTTTATTTTTCTTTTTCTAGATTGAAACCTAGTCTCAATTTATTAAGCAAAAGGTTACTTTTTCTAGAAACCATGGTCTTCCTAATAGGGTGCTATCACAGTCTTCCCAGTTTGAGAAATTTAATAATAATAAACCTTTACCAAGGTGGATATACCAAGTTGAACCCTTGGTTTCCATTTATTAATCACCCATTCTTTAACAACATCAAATTTTGGTCTCACATTCATAAAATTTCCAACCAATGTGTTTTCCATTATGGAGTGAGATATTTCCACCACATTATCAACCAATTCCCTTAAAAATAACCCCTCTTATTCCATATTTGGATCCCAAAAAATATGTTTCTTAGAGGTTTCCCCAAATATTTATATATTTTTTTGTACTTTTTTATTTTTAACATATTTAGAATTTAAATTGTGTGAAGCTAACTAGTGATCCCACCAAAGGGATGCTCACATGAAGGTCCTATGTCAAAAGTAAATAATTTAGAATCTAAGAAATAATCACATGTTATGATATAGCCATCATGTTCATCATAAACCATATGATATTACATATGTTGTAAAACTCAATAAATTATAATATTATGTTTTATTATATGAAAATGTGTCTATGTTCATTATGTAATATGTGGATCACCCTATGGTACTACACTTTTTATTAAATAGGGTGAATAAATCAGGTTGTACATGGATCCTAGAACCACTAGTCTAAACAAAATTAATACATAAAGAAATAAAATCCTAATATTGGTAGTAGTTTAGAGAAAGCCTTTAACCAAGCAAAAACAAACCAAAAACCAAAAACAAACAAATGAATAGAATGATAACAAAAACACAAAAATACCATAACTAGAGCATTATTTAGAACTAGATAACTCCTTAGAGTTAGTATTATCTTGTTTAGCCTCCTACTCCATTTATTGATTAGTTTCCTTTAGTAGAACCTTTTTAATTATTCCCCTAGTACATTTTGAGGGGCCTTAATTAGAGGTGAGGATGGTCTTTTCCTAAATTGAGCTTAGGTTACCTTTATGATGAGAAATGTATTAGTTAATAGGAGTTTCCTCGGACATCACCATTGGTTAATTCATATTTTATAGTTGGGTGTATTACATATTTAGGACCACATCTAATTCAGTCTTGAGTCTCATAGTTTCCACTTTTAAAATGATTCTAGTCAGCAATAAGATCTAACATGACCATCCCAACATTTTAAAGCTTGTCTAAAAAATGCCAACTTCTCTACTACACTAGACTATAGAATCCTCTAGAGATAGGGTTAAGGTTCCCTTATAAATGGTTGCCTCCTTGGTGGGGATGGAGATGGTTTTGCATTTTTTGGGCAAAGGGTAGTGAAGGGGATAATAGATAATTAAGGGGTATATGGTATAGGTTGGTTAAGAGGGTGAAGGAGCCAGGGGTAGGGGAAGCATCCTCATTGTCAAGGGGTTCAAGGGAATCAATAGGAAGGTCTTAAATAAGGGATATGGATTTACTTGATAGAGGCTCATCTTTTTGAACCAATAAATATATCAAACCATGGTGAATAATGTCATTTTTTTTACTCACCTAGTAATCCAAGTCTATGCTTTCCAAGGATTTTAGCAAATAGAAAGGCAAACTTATTTTATAAACTTTAAAATGGTTAAGGAGAAGGAAGTGATGAGAAAAAATTATATTAAACTTTCCTTCTAATGTAAGATATTTCATCACTTGCAGATAAATTTCCAACCATCACTTGAGAAGGTTAAGCCTGGGGAAGCCTTTTTTGTCTATCTTCATATCCTCATTAGTTTTGAATAGTTTTTAAATTAGTTCAAGTTTTTTGTTGCTATCTTCAAAGTCTTTCATCTTATTATAGGGCATGCCCATCACCTCACTAATGCTTTCCTTTGAGACAACTATTCTTAGTACCCTCATTCTAATTATTTGCTTATTCCAGGCAAGAATGAAATCCTTTTAGAGGTTTTTATCATGACCTATAATGCATTGCATGAATGAATCTAGACCTCCTTTAAAAAAAAATTCCACACTTTCCTATTATTATGTACTTCTAAACATTATAATAGTTCAAGATGGTCTTTGTTCCCCCCATGGTTAGCTTGCTACAAAAATTGTTTCTCATTAACTTAGCATATATATTTTTATTTTTAGAGAATTTAAACCAATTTTAAATACCAATGGATTTAAATGCAAATTTGGGGTGAGAATCATTGCTTATCCAATTCTACATGCTCTTTATTAATGTAACCTTTGGGTCATGCTTGGCCAACTCATTATAATGATTTATTACAATCATGATTAAGGGTGTTTAGGATTTGGGTTGGGATTTGATTGGGGTTATCCCACATGACCATCCTTTTAGCACTCACTCAAAAATTGGAAAGGCTATCCATTTCACACATTCCCTCTTAGTACATGTGGATAATATAAAATTATATAAATGAGAGGAAAAGATTATAGGTATCATTAATAATTTATTTGATGGTATGAGATGAGGTGACTTTAGCTTCAAGAGCATGGAGGATATTAAGGGAGTCACATTCAATAACAAGTTTGGGGATGTGAATTCAATATGCAAGATGAATACCCCAAAATATAGTCATGGCCTTGGTAATGTGGTTATTTTGGTGTGCCAAATAACCTACACAAGTAGCAAACACCAATCCAACATTATCCCAAATCATGTCTCCCCCCTACAAGACCCAGATTACCTTTTGATGTGCCATAGAAGTTGAGTTTGAACCAACTAGGAGGGGGACTCAACTACTTGGTAACTCGATGGTCTACCATAAATGGTGGTGTTTCCACCACTTGAAAAATATTCCATGAGCACAAGACAAAGGATTCAATCTGGGAACACTTGATCTTGTCTTTAGGGATGAAAGCCTTCTAATTATCTAAGATAGAATAACATAGTCACTTGAAAATTGACCCAACTGAAGAAATCCAATTTTCAAAAATATGATCATTTCTAGACTTCTAAATAGCCTAGAAAAAGTGAGGGAGGGTAAGGATTCATACAAAATAAAGATATGGGAGTGACAAACAGGGTTTCCATTATTGAATGAGATCGTAAATGGAGCCTGGGAAGACCCAAGAAACCATGAACTAATAAAGAAAATGATTAAGCACCAAGAGACTGATGGGGAACTCTAATAATAAATGGTAAATAGACTTAACAGAGGAGAAGTATAGTAAATAGTGATTGGGTATTATTAGTCCCCTCTTGATAAGATTGTTTATGGTGAGTATTTGATCTGTGTTTCTAGTTAAAAAAATATGTTGATTTACGAGATCAGGTGTTTGATCTAGAGTGGGTGCTAGAGATCCCATTGATCCTCTAGATCTAAATCAACCAAATATCCCAACTTAATTGAGTAACACCCATTATATTCTATAAAAAAATATTAGAATACTCCTTAGGAAAGTGAGGGATGTGGATTTGCTAGAGTTTAGAGTTGAACTCAAGAAAAGATTGGGATTCCTCATAGGTGATGTTGTTATGATTAATAAATTTACATTTAGAGGATCCATTGGAAACATCCAAGTAGATTTTCAATTTCGTGCCCCATTCATCTATGAAGCTTATATAAATATTGATCTATGGGTGTTAGAAACTGAGGGGGATTTGGGATAACCAAGAATCATCCCAAAAATCCACTAATTCCTTATTTCTTATTTTCCACATACTTTTTGTAAGAGATTATTTCCATTGGAGAATAATTTCCAAAAGGATGATCCATATATTGGGTCTTCCTCCTAGATAAATCTATCTTTGTTATTACCCACTATGTATTTGGCCTTAATGATCTATGTCTATTGTTTATCTTCTTTCAGTATTTTTCATCCCATTTTAGCAAGGAGAGCTTTATTCATGTCTCTTATTCTTTGGAGGCCTAATATACCATTACATTTAGGGAGACAAGCCTTATCCAAATGAACCATGGGAAACCTAAACCTTTCTTCTATCCCTTTCCATTAGAAATTATGTTGAATCTATTCAATTTTATCTACAATCTTGTTTAAAATTTTGAAAAGAGACATGAAGTATATTGGGATACTCTTTATAGTGATCTTAATTAATTATAGCTTACTAACTTGAGTAAGGATGTGGCCTTTCCATCACATGAGTTTTTGTTTAATTATATATACCAAAGGGTTCTAATATTCATCTTTTAGTTTGTTAGTGAAAAAGGGAAGTCCTAGGTGGATGGAAGGGAGCTTCCTAATTTGATAGCCAAAGATGTTGGCCAATTTATTTTGAAGGCCTTCTTGGGTGTTAATGAAGAAACCTAAGCTTTTGTTGAAATTGATGCTCTAATTAGACACTTTATTATAATCTATAAGGATCCTTTTAAAATTATTAGATTCTTATGTTGTAGCTTCTCCAATTAATAAGGTATATTATAGTGTAATAGAGTAGATAATATTTTCTATATTGGAATATGCATCTGATGTAATCACTATTTAATTATGAATCATCTTGGAAAGTCAATTACCTTCATTTGAAATACCTCAATACATTGAATCTAAATATGTTACATAACTAAATAAAGTGGTTGTGGTGAAGGAAGTAACATGTACATATGAACATGATACTCATATGGGATACTTAGAATTATAAATACTCTTTTGATATAAATATACATCACACATAAGTGTACTAAAGATGGTATTAAATGTATCTAATATATTTGTGGGTGTCATAATAACATTTCATATGCCCTTATATTGGTTATAATTAAGAATGACATGGAAATTAATTATATATACTTAAATATAGTATTAAATAATTCATAGTGTCACTTTTGACCTACCTTCACCATACATGACTTTTGTACACATATATGTTTCTTATTAACCATTATATCACATTCACATCCTTCCTTTTGATCTAACCCTCCCATTTTTTTGTAAATCACCTACATAAACCTTACATTCTATGTCAAACTAGATAAATATCTTTCTCAGTCATCTCAAAATCATCATATCTACATTCATGTCTCATGGACCTTAATGTTAGGACAAATATTTTCTTCAATGACACTAACTTGAGGGTGGCATTATTAATACTCACCTATAAAAATACCATTTTTCAAAATTAAATCATTCATATGGATCAAAACATCTACCTAATGTGTTAGTGTCATGTGAAATTACCTAAATAGACTCATATAAAAACAAATCAAATCTTCACTTAATACTCATTTATAAATTTTTTGTAAAACATATATACACTACTGCATATTGATAAAAATCTACCTTGTTCTTCAAAAATTACAAATCAGTCACTAGGAATAATCTTAAAATAAGTCTGAAGCATACCAAGACAAGTTAAGAGTGAATATTTTCAATTACATAAATCCATATTCTAGGTGAATTCATAAGGAAAATTACACATTCAAATTTAGGAGAACAAATATATGTGGCTTAACTTCCCTCTTCAAAGTATTAGGTACATAGGAAATGATCAATCATCAATTGGTGTGATTGGGTTAGATTGGCCCATTACAATTCCCAAGTTTTTATAAGTTTCATTTCTTTATAAGCAGGCCTAGGGTTTTGAGTAGAATATGATTTATTTATATATTTTCACATAGAAAATTGTTAACATCACACACATAGAGGTATTAAAATTAGTCACATCTAACTGTATAATATTAGAGATCCAAATCAACCTAGGACAATAATGCTAACCTTAGTAACTATGATGGTTTCACCCTAAATTGAATTTAGTGACCTTGATTGCACAAATAGTCAATTATAGATCCAAGTGACTCTTATACCTTATTCCATCCCTTTACCACTATCATAATTATGTCAAATTAAACCATTTAACCTAGAAATATAATAATATTTCTCTCTTTATTACTTTCTATATTTATCACATTCCACTTTTCAAATCTATTTCAGTATTTTGCATTCATATTCATGATTAATTGTCATACTTTACAAACTAAATTAAATTCATGTTTATATCATAATAAGGTTTGTATAATATAAAATAGGGTAGAACATATTGTTTAACTTATATAATACTCTAACATTTCCAAGCCCAAACCCTAATTCTTCACTAAGTTTCATCCTTCTTTCAAGGATTTTTAAATTTCTTCCTTAGGGTTTAAGCCTTGATTTCTGATTTTTCCTAATACTAAAAATTACACATGGTTATAATGGATAAAAATATATTCTATTTTTTACTCAATATATTATTATTATAATTTCATATTTCTATAATTTTATATATGCAATTTTTATCAACTACATAATTAAATGGCTTAAAGATAGGTACAATAATATATTTAAAATATATTTTACCAAATTAATTCATAATTCACATTATTTTAATATTAAATTAGATCCAATAACTACTATATATAAATTATCATTCATTAATCATTTTAATCATCCCCTTATATATTAAATTTTTAAGAGTTATCATCTAACCTCTAGTATTCACCCTCTACTTATATAATATTCAGTGGTCCATATTATTACAACACAAAGGGTAGGATGATACATCCTATAGTTCCAAATAAAACTCATGTGTTTTATCTTCCTCAAACCTTACACCTCCAAAAAAATATATAAAAATGGTATGAAATCCATGATTAAATAATAAAAACCCATAAAAAAAATTGTGCTATAATTAGTTCAAATGATACCTATTTATAAAGATATCATTTATGTGTGAACATGAAATAAAATTTTACCAAGTGATACAGAACCACCATAGATTTATTCTACATTAATATTTAAAAATGAAAGTATCTATTTTGGAAAAAAATACTTACCCCCAATCATATTATATATCAGCATTTCCCATTATAGATTAAATTGTAAATTCAAACTAAAGTAGAAAAAAGAGAATTGGTGGACAATGTATTAGGATTAAATATCTATAAAACATCCTTCATTAATTACTTATTATTGAGATAAAAATATAATTTAATTATATATGAAAATTTTTGGATGTAATAATGTCCCATAAAAGGTACTAGGAAAAACTTCATTGCATATAACCATGGGTCCAAGAATAATTCCTACACTTTTCCAAGTTATTCCTAATGACCTCAAAATACAATATCTTATTGGGGATCCCATGGATTCATGAGATGAATGTGGTATATGATATATCTCATTCATGAATTAAGTTTATTTATCAAATATAAATATACATACCCTTTGGGTCAACAAAATTTAAAATATTTTACAATGACTCAAACTAGGGATCATTATATACATCATATGCAACCCTCATTTTAAGAACACAAGAATTATATTCCATAAATTTAGGCATAAATTCCAATATCTACATCATCATACCACCCAAAAAATTAATCCAACATGGTTTTGGCCATAAATATTTACAAAATCTTGGATTTATAGGATAAGGATTGGGTAAGAATTCACAAGGAATTATTAACCTTATTACTATATTCACTCATAAAAGAATGCAATTCAATAGATACATAGAAGGAGAAATAACCAATAAGTAGATACTACCTACTAAAGATACTATTTATCCACATTTATTCAATAAAAAATATAGATTACATGAAAATTTCATCGTATATCCACACTATAGTTGGTATACCCTAATCTAATTGATATAATCTCCATAAAGATTTGAACATTAGTTTAATTCTCAAATTATGATTCTCTCTTAGACTAATTTAGAGAATATGAATACATCCCTTCCTTATATCATGAGAATAAGTTTTCTTAAACAAATATTATCCATGCATATTTTAAAGTAGTGAAAAGCCTAATTTTAATGTCAAAGTAGATGGTTTGGATACCATCTGTACTACACCATATGTTGAAGATATATAAACTTTGATTAATTAATAAATAATATAATTTCATTTTGGAACAAATAAATACCCTAGACCAACATTGATAGCATAAATGTTAGAAGAAGATGAAGTTAGATATTTTATAAAAGTTTTACATTATTACCTAGAATCATGTGTGGGATAATTAAAATATTCTAGAAATTGATCATACCATTTTATTACATAATATAGTGTTGTACCCAAATGCAAATCTATTCAAACAAAATATCATAAAAAAACATCCCAAACATACATAATAGGTTAAGGGAAAAATTCAAAGATTATTAGATGCATGATTTATTTGATCCATCGATTATCCAAAGTGGGTTTCTAATATAATACTATTTGTGCATCCTAATACACAAATTTGGTGTTGTAAATAATATTAGGATCCAAAAAAATCTTTCCCATAGATTACTTCCCATTACCAAATATTTACATGATTATAGATACCATAGCTGGTTAAGAAATGTTATCATTTATGAATGGATTTTTTGGATATAAACAAATTAAGATTAACCTTGAACACCAAGAAAATACATAATTTATTACAACATGAGGATTTTTTTTTAATATAATCAAACCATTTAGATTGAAAATTTTCAAATCTACTTAATAAAGATTACTAACACATATCATTCATGATTATATAGATAAAAATGTAAAAGACTATGTTAATAAATTATTAGTTGTGAGACCCCTATTTTTATATTACTCACCTTTATACATTTTATGGTGTACACATGTCTTGTGGAGATGTGTCTTATGTGTTATTTAGACATGAGATGTTATTAAATCTTTGAGATTGAGCTTGATATTTTGTATGTATTTAGATTTTATGTTTTACTTATGTAATAACAATTATATGCTTAGATTAGATGATTTTATGTACATTATGATATCATTTTACTTATGCAATTTGGTATTTATTCACCCATTTTGTGACATTGTGAACATATTTAATTAGAATAAAATATCCAAAATATCATTACACATTCTTATTTTTAATGGCTATACATTTTTTCTCTCAGCCTATTGAACCTAAAATTATTTTTTTTACTACCAAATAACTACATTACTAACATTGTAAATGGTGGAAGTAACTAGGGTTATTATCTAACCCCAAGTTTGAGTATATATTTTTGAATCTTCATCATTATTTTTGTGTGCCAGACCAAATGGCTAAAACAAATCTATGCCCAAACCACTTTATTTTCTTAAATGTTCTCTCAGATTGCATAAAAATAAAATCTTTAGAAGAGGGTATCAATATACAATAAGAATTAATCATGAGTGTACTTGATAATGATGTATTTTTAAATATTTACCTTGTATAAATATATGAAAAATTAATTTTCTAAATATTTTAATCAAGTTGTCTGAAAAAATGCATGAATACAAAATACATTCAAATTATTTGATAAAATGTTTAAAAGAAAAGTAATATCATGGAATACGATGATTGTATAATATTGAATGCATTTATATGTAAAAAAAACTATCA